>CM034152.1:554505544-554896098 GCA_019776745.2 Taxus chinensis
ATTTTTGGTTGGGTGGAGAGTGTTTAGCCCTCTCCCCCATTTTTGTTGATGTGATCAGTGAAGAAAATATGGAGCCTGTTGGAGATTTGACACTTGGAGAACTTGTAGAAGACTAATAAATATTTCATTGTAGCCACCCTTCTTGTAAATTCCCACTTAAGGTGAAGATCTATAGTATTGTAATTGAAAGACAAAGTTGTATTATATATTTTGTTATAAGTGTGATTTATAGTGGAGGAAAGATCATAAAAGAATGTGTATTTTCCTTTCTCTTCAATGTTTGTATATAATGGAATGAATTAGAATGGATATTATGTTAAATTTTACCTTATGTTAAAGGAAAAGGAGGTTGTAAATTTTAATGTTTGATCACAATATGAATTGGAAATGTTGTCATAGTTTCATTTTGGCTAGAAACCAATTAAACACTCTTTGGTTCTGATATGTGTAAAGTAAAGTTATTCCCTTGATATATATTTTCCTTCAACATTCATTTTAAATCTCTCTGGCCTACACAGTGACTGGAACTGATCAGTCTAAACCAGCATTGGTGTACACAGTACCGACATCACCCAATGTTTTATGTTTACATTTTGAAATTTTAACTTATAACTTACATCTCAACTTAAATTATATTATGACTTGCTTAGTAAACATTAGATTTAATGTATAATCATTGTAAATGTCATTTAGAAGAAGGTAAATCATAAATGTAGAAGATATGCTAGAATTTATAAAAATAGGCTCAATTGACAGTAACCGGAGTTGGTGACAAAACCGTCGTTGGTATTCTTGTGACTGACATTGGTCACTATATAATGCATAAATTGTAACTTTTCAAACTTGAAAGACATTGTGGTGCTTATTTTTGAATCAGAAGCCTTTGAGTTTTTTGTGCTATCATGAAATTGAATGATAAGTCACTCCTAACACAAAATCCAATATCCTTTGTATTGAAATTAATAATATAAAAGAATATTTTTTTCCTCCTAAACCGGCACCAGTGGTAGAACTGACGTCATTATCACAGCTACCATGGTCAGTCAAGAGACCGCCACCGGTCTCCTGTGCATGGAATTTTTTTTTTAAATGTATTTCCGGCCAAACCACTGGCTCTTATGGATCTAAACTTCACCTAAAGGCAGATACAGCCTGTGAGGGCTGTGTATTCTTGTTGGACCCGCATCCCAACCTGCATTTAGGGATTTAAGTGTATAAGATTCTTGATCTTCAAATGGGGTTCTTCCCATCAATGAAAACATATATATATATATATATATATATAGAGAGAGAGAGAGAGAGAGAGAGAGAGAGAGAGAGAGAAAACAATATATCTCAAACTAGATCTAGGATATATATTTGCGTTGAAACTAAATAACTAGAATGCATGAAAAATCTAAGATGAAACTAAATAACTAGGATGCATGAAAAATCTAAGATGTAACTATTCTAAAGGAGGATCCTTTGGATGGAATCCTCTTCTTCTTGCACATTGGATCCAAGAAGACTCCTCCATGGGTTTCCCTTGATCCATGGCATCCACTCCTTCAACCTATGAATCAAAGAGAAACACATGAATGAGTTGAGGGTAAGAGATGCTTATGAAGACTCCCTTAAGGATGTTTAGGGTTTCCTTAGAGGAGATCTAATCTTGTGGTCCCTATTATTTTGATCCAAGGGTTATGAATCAACCCTATAATTTTTAGGTGGGATTATTGAGGTTATGGTTGTAAATTATTAAATAAACCAAATTAAGTGTAAAAGGGATGGGTGTTATTAACTTTCCTAACAAAAATATGTTTTGGAGAAATTTTAATTTAATGTCAACTTTAACCCCTTTATGGGTAAAACATAACCTTATTAGTTAATTAATTTACCACTTTACCCTTGGGATAATTTTGTTCAAGTTTAGCTCAGGGTTCATTTTAAGAGACCTCTTGGAAATCGGAGGTGGAGAATACCTGGCGAATATCCCCAGAACCGGTTTCGCGGGAAGGCAAATTTTTTGGGGGTTGTATGAAAAAATTTCACCTGATTTTCAAGTGCTGCGACAGAAGGCTGCAGACACGCGATGGGAGATTTTGCTGTCACACGTCAAAAAAAAATGCATTGACGCGCGTCACTAGACCTTAGTGAAGCGCGTCACTAAGGTCTAGTGATGCACGTCAATGCATTTTTTTTTGACGCGCGACAGCAAAATCTCCTGTCGTGCGTCTGCAGCCTCCGACATCTACTTTCTCATCAAAAAATCTCCATGTCACGCATCAACAAACTCTTTGTCATGCGTCTGCTATGCGTCAATATCTATTGTACCTCATTGACGCGTGTCAACAACCATCAGTATTCTTGACACGCGTCCCTTGTCTGAGGTCTTTGTCATGTGTCAACTCTGCACTTATCGCATGTCAACAACCCTTTTTCTGTCGCACACCCACTATCTGTATATACTGTCACGCGTCAACACTACCCTTATCACGTGTCAAATTCTTCACCCAAGTCACGCGTCAACACTTCCTCTGTCACGTGTTATTACAGCTGTTGTCGCGCGTCAACAATGCCCTTGTCGCATGTCCATTTGTCTATATACTGTCACGCATCAACACTGCCCTTGTCACGTGTCAACTTCTTCACCCAAGTTACACGTCAACACTTCCTCTGCCATGCATCATTACAGTTGTTGTCACGTGTCAACAATGCCCTTGTCGCGCATCCAATGTCTATATATACTATCGTGCGTCAGCACTGCCCTTGTCACGCGTCAACTTCTTCACCCAAGTCACGCATCAACACTTCCTCTATCACGCGTCATTACATCTGTTGTCATGCATCAACAATGCCTTTGTCGCACGTCCACTGTCTGTATATACTGTCGTGTGTCAACACTACCCTTGTCGCGCATCAACTTCTTCGCCCAAGTCGCGCGTCAACACTTCCTCTGTCGTGCGTCATTACAGCTGTTGTTACGCGTCAACAATGCCCTTATTGCGTGTCATCACTACATTTGTCACACGTCAACAATCACAGGCTAACAATAATCTGAATCTCTAGTGCTTAAGGGTATGCAAGTTCAAATTTCACAGTATTGGTAATTTGTTAAGCTACTTGAGGTATACTACCCGACGAATTAGCTAGGTTTTTATAGGTCTGATGTTTTCAAATGAAGGCGAAGCCGACCCCCAAAAAAAAATATACTATATATTTTAGGTGAATAGGACACCGACCCACTCCGAATAATTCACCTTTTCAAATTTTTCTAAAATGAAATTTTCGCCATATTACAAATATTTGCCGCTAAAATTATCCCTGATTTAGCTATGGTGGAAATTAAATTTTATCAAAATAAAATTTAGGGAAAACTTAAACCATGCCTTAGACTAACTTAGTTTATTAAAAGCTATTGAGAGTTTTATTATTTTATTATAATGGGGATCAAAAGGAAATTAAAATTATTGATTTAAAGTGACTTAGGAGCAAGAATGTGACAACCGTTAATTCGAACCTTTTTGCAAGTATGTTTAACAAAAAAAAAAAATTCATAAATTTCTAGTTAAAAAAGGTTTTTTATTGGGTTTCGTGTGGGAAATTTTAGTTGGCACTACATAACCAACCCACACAAATATAAAAACAAGAACCTCATGTAGAACATATGTTGGCTGAGTTCTATGACATCTGCAATACTTTAGTAGGTTACTAACTCCACAACATCCTTGGTCGAATAATACCCATACGGATTTAGATACGTATAGAGAATAAATAAATATTGGAATATACAGACCCATAAGCACCCGTAACCACCCAGTTCATAATTATTTAAACTGAATTGAACATGATTCAAAACTAGGTTTACAAATTGGAAAACGTCAGTAATAAAACCACAACATGACCAATAATCATACAAATTATATCCTATCATTTCGCAATGAAAATTAAAGACAGAGAGAGATATATTCCATGTAATCATTGGCATACAGGAAATAGTAAGAACAAGTGAAAATAATCTACCAAGACCATTTGCAGACCCACTTCTAGTAAGGAATCATCTTAAGAAACAACTTACACATGAAAGAAACTAAAAGCGTAGCATGGAGGATGAGAATCGATTGCAAAACCGCCATAAAACTCCAAGAAAAAGACACTTTAGTAAATAAAAGAAAATTCCTTTCATGATATGGTTAAATTTAGCATAGAAGTCAAATGGGTAGTGTTCATCATGCCTGGTAAAAGCTTCCACATGTTCAACGCATCTCACAAGGCCCTTAATACAACAAAATTGGTCAATCTTCCACGTTTTACTTGTTGGACATCCAAAAATAGTCAGCAGTTCACGTTTTGGCATAGGCAGGGGGTATGTAGCAGGGATAGGAGGCTCTATATCATCCAATCACATTTTTCTAGAGTTTTAGTGCATTCTTAGACAGAACCAACTGTCATCACTCCACAAGTTTCACACGGCCAACAACCAAAGGATAAGTGTTTCAGATGTTTTACACATAGTTCCAAACAAGATTCCACCACCATATTTTATCACTCGGCTAGCCAATATTGGCGTGAGTAGGTTACAATAAAAGATAGAGCTAAAATTTTAATTAAAAAATCTATTAAAAGTAGGCGCCCAGCTATCAAAAGGCATTTCCCATAGACTACAAAAAAACCAAATACAATCCTAATGAGACAAGGAATAACATGTAGCATCCATCCTTCATATTGGGTAAAAAGACCAATAAAACATCACCCAACATGTTTCCATTTATGACCATAAAGAGAGAGGCAGAGTTGGGGAAAGAAACAATAAATCCCACTTAAATTTTGCAATACAAAAGGCCATGCGTGGGGATCAGGTCGGTAAAGGTGGAATTAGAAGGGGGGGTGGGTAAAAATAAATTAAACAAAATCAATTTTTACATTCCTTTCCAAGCTTGGCACCACCAACCAAAGCAACTCCTTCTTACACAAGCCAAGGCTAGATATATGGGGGGGAATCAACAATTAATTTAAACTTCGCTTAAAATAATATTAGTTACCTTAAAATAATATGCCCTAAACACTTTGGAAAGGTTTTGACCTTCCTTTAGAGCTAATACACCAAATTTTCATTACACAACCTAAAAAAATGAGACTACGAGAAGCCCCTAAAATAAATTCGTAAAAGAATATATGAACACACACAATAATTAGAGGGTGTTAATGACGAAACCAAATGGGGCATTACATTCTCACCCCTTACGAAAACATCATACTCGATGTGACATATCACTGAAGGAAGGAAAAGGGGGGTAAGTAACAAGGAGCAACTAAAGACAAAAGTACACCCTATTGTTAAAATTATAGTCGTTAAAGCACGACCACACATGGTAGCCTTAGAAACATTTTGACATAATGTTTAACTTTCAAAGTTCTGTAAAGATTGGCAGTTCCCTCTTATTCATTATTTAATTAGTCTCTTTCCGTTTACATTTTTCCTAATCAAGTTCTTTGAAATTTCATTGTTGTAGAGTTTTAGTTTATTCCTTCTTGTGGGTGCCCAACATGAACTGCTATCACAACACCCTACCAAGGTCATACACAACACTAATGATTCACAAACATAATTTTACATACTTTTATGATTGTACCACACCACAAGAGCTTAACCAAATTATAGAAGAGAACATGGATGGTTCACATAACATAGCACTTGTCACACACCTATGACTAACATATAATACTCAAACAAAAGTGTACTACAACAACCAGAAATTTTCACAGTTCCACAGATGAATATTTCACATAACTCACAACAATAGCTATAGGTACATAGTGTCAACAAGGGCATCAATACCATATCCACAACATCACAAAACATATCCAACTAACATGAGTGACACATACATCATAAAACCACAACCAAAACATCATAACAAATCAACATACCTCATGAAGCATCAATCACACACACACACACACACACACACACACACACACACACACACACACACACACACACACACACACACAAATCTCTTATGCCTCCCTCAAATATCTTATGCCTCCCTCAAGTATCTTATTCCTCCCTCAAGTCTTGTATGCCTACCTCAAGTCTCTTATGCCTATGTAAAGTCCTAATAAATATATAAAGAAAAATTCCTTTTCGCTCCCCAAAGAGGCCGATTTCCCTATGGCCATAGGCACATAGAGTCTAGGAACCCCTAACCCAAGTGACATAATAACTCGTGGTTCGACAACCCACTAGTTATCTGTAACCCCTTGGGGCATACCCCCACACAATGAAGTAGGTCCATAGGTCCAACCATTCCATGGTTCATCCCATGACCCTATTCCACACATCACGATGATAGAACTAGCATAACAATCTGATTCAAATGCCAAGTAGAAAAGTAAAATCCTTGGGAAAGGAGGTAAAATTTTAAAATTAAAAAAATATCCAAATCAAATAAAAAAATGGCCAAATAGTCCTAGTTAGTGCAAAAATCTACATGTTAGTATCACCAACCAAGGAAATGACCAAAATATAAACATGGCAATCTAAAAAACTGTTAGTCCTTGCAGAAATAAAATAAAAATTTCAATTTAAAAATAAAATACACATATAATAATAGCACATTATGATGAATATGTGGCTTTATCTAGGCACCAAGAGGGTACTCAATGAGTTGCTGACACTCGAAACATTGAGCCTTAGCTTGTAAAGTAACATATCAATAATACAACTAGCATCAGCTCTATTTGAAACATCCCGCCACCACTTCAACAAAGCTAAACAAAGTCATAGCTACACTTAGGTTGCATCCATACAACAACCACAAGAGGACATGTGTCTTCATGTACTGAGTCTAAGGTCAGTTCGAGTTACTGGTCCATGGTACACATTCCATCACTTCAGACATAAAATTTTACCAATTTCCCTCAGGGTCGGTTAGTGTAAGGTTCACAACATAACATGCAACTACATCACTAACAAAATGGTGGTTCATGCACCTTACCATAGCATCTTACGCATGACACCAATACAGGGTATATCACATACATTACATTCACAGTTTACCATAGGCCACATCACCACATGTTGCACCCCAAGTGTAATCAGTGTACGATAGGGATCATATACACACCATATGTCCCTAAATCAAGACATGAATCATTACATATTACATGAATTTTAATTATTATGAGAACAATTACAACATACAATCAATTTCCATATAACATTGGGACACACACATTTCTATAAAAATTATAATGACATCATTATGAAGTTGAGTACACTACAAATCAACCTTGTCATACAACATATCAGTACACCCACACATCAAAAACACCAAAAGGATCCAACACTTCGAAATCAAAAATAAAATTTCTTCCACACACACAACAAGAAAGTGTTTCATACTTGAGTTCTTATTGAATTATTGAAAAGGAGGAAGAATACTCTTATCTCCAACACATCATCATGCTAGCAGTTATGCACTGAATGACATACACAACATGTGTGCTCACAATATCATAATTACGACATAGTTCACATAATTCCTAAATCATATTACTCTTCCAATCACTGCCACCACCACCATGTGACATCATCACCAATCCAATATGTCCCAGAGGTTCGAGAGCATGAACCTTTATTGTGATACCAAGTGTAGAGCCCACAATACTAGACACAAATACAACACTCCAAAAAAAAATCAGATAATTTTTTTTTACTTACTTGGAGTTTACATGACAACACAATTAACCAGAAAGGGACACGACCAAATCTCAAGAAAACATAGTAAACAATCAAACATCCAACACCCATCAAGAACAATTCACTTTTCCCTTCAACAAGGCACAATGTAAAATTCCAACAACAATACACAGTTACAGTTAAGGGAATCCCACTGTGTAAAATCTTTTAAGGTTATGTATATACTACAAACATTTTTCAAGACTTGACTTTACGATCTAGAAGATTCATGTTTTGATTCATACAATTCTTCTTATAAAGGTGAACTTATTTCTTTTATATTAATGTCTAATTAGCTTAAGATCAGATTTTTTGAAAAAGGATCATCAATAATATGTTAATAACTTGCTTAATTCGTTGGATTTAAAAGGGACAATTTCCATTTCTCACAATGTTATTTATTCAAACTCAAGCTACTAAGTCTTGTTTCCTACCTCCATTACACAAGATGACGAGCGTAAAATCCAGTTGAGGGAATGTACCGTATTAGTTTTGGAACTATAACCTCCTTGGGCAAGGATCAAATGTTTAACAACAATTAGGAGAAGATTACAAGACACTTGGAAGAGGTTAGAGGACAAAGATCAAATTGGATTCATCTTTAAGATCTCATTATTTATTAACCAGGATTTTATTGAGGTTAAGAATCTATCCAAAATGATTAAAGGTTTCACTTAGGATTCACTTGACGAGATTGACATAAGCATAAAAATTACATTTTCAATGGGTGAGATAGATTGAATGGTTTTTAATCAGTTTCCTCCTACTTATTATGGCCTTATTATATTCCAAAATATAATCATTGATTTCACCTTAAGATCATTTAAGGACTTACCATAAAAAGAATAATGTTCATTAGTTTAGCTAGGGGTAGCAAGGTATATAATTTTTTCTTTACAAAAGATATTTTCCTCTTTGATCACTTAAGGGCACGATTGTTATCAAGTAGATCACATCTACATTAATTTATTCAAATATATATATTTTTATTTTAACTTTTATGAGGATTATCCAACCATATTATTATGCTTTGAAATTGCATTGTTACTATGTCCTAGAAGGGTTTACAACACAAAAATTTATCTCAAGAGAAAAGTTTACCATTACTTATTTTGTGAAAACTACACAAGGTTACAACAATTCTTTGCAACACAATGCAAAAACAAAAGCGACAACAATAATTATTTGGAATTATGACTAGGGGCAAGAAGGTAACAAGATTTATCAAGCAATGCTAAATTTATTCTTAAAATTCCTATAATACATTAAAACCACCCATAACAATACGGTGATCAATTTTATATTTTACACAATAGGAAATACAAGTTTTAGTTTAGGTTGTTTAAGACAACATTACTCCACAAAATAGAAGACCCCAGGGCAACAATCCCTCAAAAATTTTCCACAAACACATTTCAAAGATCTACAATACGTTAAGCATCCTTACAAAGAAACTTCATAAGAAAAACTGAAGCAACTTATATAAATCCTTTCTATTTTTCTACCTGCAATAGCCATCTGCAGAATTATTAGCCTGAGTCAGTTCGCGAGAACTGAGCATGATAAAGACTACACATTGGAATAGAATGCTACCATAAAAAATATAATTAAAAGAACCTTTTATTTAATGAAAGGGTGCAAACTTCTAAATACTAACAATGCCATTAGACATGCTAGAAATTATACCATGTCAAAATTAGGAAGGAAGCCATAAGAACCTGATAAGGAAATGGTTTTCAATACAACCAAATGTTAATCAACATGTAACAAGTAGGGGACAATGACCCGGTAAGTCTGAAATAAGGTGTCAAGCGTATTGGGATTTCAATCATATTATTGCATAGATGATATGATTGAAATCCAATACTCAAGCATCATCAACATTTTCCTAACAATTCCCCAGGATCCAAAAGATTAAAGGTTAGAATTTTCCAACATCATATACTAACCACTATTTACCCCTTTCAAAGAAAATTTACCCCACAATAGTCCTACACCTAATTGTTTGACAAGAACATACGGAGTAAGTTCAAAAGGAAAGTTCAAACATCTGATCATCTTGCCATGCTATGCAAAACAGTCAAAAAGTATGATAAAGAAAATAACCCATATTTAGTAAATCAAACAATTAAAATAATCTAATGCCTTCATCTTACAAAGATTTAAATTACAGTGCAATCAACTTAATTACCCTTAAATCTATATCAATAGAATTTAAACAAACCATCCCAAAGGAACCAAAATTATATAGGGGGTCAATCAATTTAATTTCACTCAAGTAATACAAGTGTCGAATAATATTAATCATTAATACATAAACCAACACCGATGATATTGGGTCATTCCAAACTATATACTGGTAGCACTAATACCAATTAGATGCATGTATAAAATGATACTGATCATTAATTATTACATTATTCTCAATAATATCTTATCCTAACCATTTATATATAGGTAACTTTAATACTCTACATAATAGATATACCCTTTGTTCATATTAATGGTGTGGAAAATGCACATTTCAGTAGGAGTCCAACCCAAACCCCCTAAGCTAAGGTTTTATTAACCACAAGGAGAGATACAAGACAGTCATGCATATAACAACAATACAAATTTTTTCCCTTCCACACTATGAATAAATACGAAAAATATATTAATCATACAAATTCTAATTGTGGCCATAAGTCAAACCAAATCACCTAGCCTCTAAGGTGTGGATTTCTATTGAACCATAGGGTTCGAATAAAATCACCAGAGCACAGTTTGGGTAAAATACCCATTGAATTCTACCATAACAAAAATTTGTAATTATATTGGATACCCATAACATAAATGACAGAAGATCTTAACAATATGTATTCAAATAACTGAAACTTATACCAAGCCTTTATTAAATATTACTGATACATATATCCCATATTCTAAGGAACCAGGTTAACAAAAACATTCCAGTTTTAAGGATTGAACAAACCCATATGAATAAAAAAAATAACCTCACACAATGCATATGTCGGTCGAGTTCTATGACATGTGCAATACTTTAGTAGGTTACTAACTCCACAAAATCCCTGGTCGAATAATACCCATACAGGTTTAGATACAAATAGAGAAGAAATAGATAGTGGAATATGCAGACCAATAAAAACCCATAACCACCTAGTTCATAATTATTTCAACTGAACCCAACACAATTCAAAAGTAGGTTCAAAAATTGGAAAAATTTAGTATTAAAACAACAACATGACCATCAATCATATAGATTATATGCTATCATTTTGCAATGAAAAGTAAAGACAAGGAGAGATATATTCAATGCAACCATTGGCATAAGAGAAATAATAAGAACAAGTGAAAATCATCTACCAAGACCATTTGCAGACCCACTTCTAGTAAGGAATCATCCTAAGAAACAACTAACACATGAAAGAAACTAAAATCATAGCATGGAGGATGAGAATCGATTGGAAACCCACCATAAAACTCCAAGAAAAATCCGCTTCGGTAAATAAAAGCAAATTCCTTTCATGATATGGTTAAATTTAGTATAGAAGTCAGATGGTTAGTGTTCATCATGCATAGTAAAAGCTTCCACATGTTCAATGCATCTAACAGGGCCATTAAAACAACAAAATTGGTGAATCTTCCATGTTTTACTTGGTGGATGTTCAAACACAGTCCACAGTTCACGTTTTGGCATAGGAAGGGGGTATGTAAAAGGGCTAGGAGGCTTTATACCATCCAATCATATTCTTCTAGAGTTTCAGTGCATTGTCAGACAAAACCAACTGTAATCCCTCCACAAGGTTGACGTGACCAATAACCAAAGGATAGGTGTTTCAGATGTTTTACACACAAGCCCAAACAAGATTGTGACACCAATTTTTCTCACCTTTCTAACCAATATTGGCATGAGTAGGTTATAATAAAAGCTAGGGAAATTTTTTTAATTAAAAACTCTAATAAAAGTAGGCACCCAAATATCAAAATGCATTTACCATCCACCACACAAAAACTAGAGACAATATTAATGAGACAAGGAATAACATGCGGCGTCCATCCTTCATATTAGGTTAAAAGACCAACAAAAAATCACCCAACACGTTTCCATTTATGACCATAAAGAGAGAGGTAGAGTTGGGGAAAGCAACAATAAATCCCACTTAAATTTTTCAATACAAAAGGTCATGTGTGGGGATCAGGTCGGTCAAGGTGGAATTAGAAGGGGTGACAGGTAAAAAAAAAAATTAAAAAAAATTAATTTTTGCATTCCTTTCCAAGCTTGGCACCACCAACCAAAGCAACTCCTTCCTACGCAAGCCAAGGCTAGATAACGGGGGGTGTGGGGGGGGGGGGGGGAATTAACAATTAATTAAAACTTAGCTTAAAATAATATTAGTTACCTTGAAAAAATATGCCCTAAACACTTTGGAAAGGTTTGAACCTTCCTTTAGAGCTAATACACCAAAGCGTCATTACACAACCTAAAAAAAATGAGACTACGAGAAGCCCCTAGAAAAAATTCGTAAAAGAAGCTATGAAGACCCACACCAATTAGAGGCCATTAATGATGACACCGAATGGGGCATTACATTTTCCACCAAGAAGATCTAATTTTTGCATATAAAAATATCTAATATAACTAAGTAACTAATTTTTACACTAAAAAGTAAAAATTATAATACATATTTAACACATACAAAAATTAGGTGTTTAGATTTAGACATAATAACACTATGTTACACCAAAACTCATTGTTAACCTATCCCAAAAGAATTAAAACAACTCTCCCTTTATAAATTCATCCAATTCAAAGTTAGAATGCCCTCCAAAAAACATCAACAACACTCTCCATTGATAAAGTAAGCTAATTAAGACTTGGCATGCATATCAAGAACCCAAAACACAAAATTTCCAACATTATTATCAATAGTGTTGACAACCAATTTCAAACATTATGGTTAGAAGTGTCTCCTCATGCACATGGTTTACCTATTCAATTATTATTTCCAACCTACTATTTCAAAAATTTCACTCACAAAAATTTCAAGAAAAACAAATTCCATTAAAATTTCTCACCAGATCATTTTTTCACACCATTCCAAGGTGACGTTTGTTTATTGTGGTATCCATAACCTGATGTTTTATTATTTTGACATTGTGTTGTTACAATTCTATCTTTTTACTGGCCAATTGCGCTTTACACATCCTTCGACTTCATAAAATTCTTATGTAACACTAAATTAGTTATTTTAATTTGATTGTTTAAATTTAACTAATTAGTAATATATATTAATTTTTTTATTAATTAATTAATGTTAAATGATTAAATTAATGTCATTAATTTTATTAAATTAATTTTTTTATTAATTAACGTTTTCATTTATTTTATATATTAAATTGGTGTTATTAAATTTATTAATTAAATTTCAAATTTGATTATTAAATTAATGGTATCCATTTTATTAAAAAACTAATAAAAATATGAACTGGAAGTCAAAACTATGGAAAAGTGGGTTTCTACTCTCGCTTCTACATTTTTGAGTGCTCAACAATTGCATAAAAATAAACGACTTTCTACAGAACATATTGTTGAGATATTTCTTTGGGAAGTTTGCGGGGATGTTTTCCAAATGTATAGTTTTCCATTTGGAAAAATTCAACCTGTTTCTCACTTTTCCCTTCTCTCTCCCATTCTCGTATTAAATTCCCACTTTCAACAGATGAGGGTAATTTTTTAAGGAGGAAATAGCTAAGTCGTTTCTTCTCTCATTTCTTTTTTTTATTTCTCACATGTCAAATAAACTTGTATCCACAACATAAAAAAAAAGTGGAAAGATTTCCTTGCATTCATACCATTAAGTTTTTGTGAAAAATCACTCACTCTTGGGAAATGGATAGTGAAGACGTTGATATCACACAAGCATAAAGCATCCAACAAGGAGAAAATCAATTTTACATGATGGGGAAGTAAATAACATAGTTGTAAAATATTCCTTGTGTCATGTTGTTAATCTACATGTCATTTTGGTTTCTAGGTTTATGTCAATGTCACTCCAGTGGAGTTCACATGTACCCACTTGACCTAATTGTGCCCTAAAGTGATGTGATGTAAACCCTAACTACATTATAACTAAATTTTAGGTTATAAAAGGAATTTATATCTCATTAGTAAACCATCTTGGAGGATGGAGAATTTTTTTTTCCTATGTTCTCAAGGCAGGGAAGTTAATAAAACTTATTGTTTAGATAATTTCCATGGAGATTGATCATTGTGAAGAGCGTGTTAAAGAGAAGACAATAATGAAACTTTGTGTTCCTTTTTAGAAGAAATACAAGAATGCTTGTATTAATTTGTGTCTTGAGATTCTTGGTGTTTATGTTTGTTCTTATGTCAAATGCAATATTTTATTTCTTTCCTTTTTATGCAAAGTATTAACATTCAGTATATTTACTTTTATAGCGTACTTTATAGCATGTAGGAATGACATCTACATTTTATTTTACTTGAATGTTCCCTCTCTCTGTTTTATTTTCCACTATATTCCTCTCTCTTCTATTCCTCTCTCACCTTCCTTTCTTTCTCCTTTCAGGTGCATTATGGGTTAAAAATATCCAAAACCCACAAACTCATCATATGTCGATGGTGCTATCGATCTCAAACATAGAGGTTAGATCACCCCATTAATAGGTGATCTCTCTAATGTTGCAAGTTTTATGTTGGATAATGCAAACCAATTTGTGATGATACTGGATAAACCAAAGTGACATAAACTATTTCCAAGAAAACCATGAAAATATATATTTATTGGATTTCTTCAATTTCTCTTTAAAGAAATAATCTATTGAAACAGAGACCAAATTTTAATTTTTAAATATATATTGTTGTTATATAATCAAAAACACTGTTGATTTACTATGATATTTGTAATAATCATCACTTATATTTCTAGAATTTTTTAATGACATAAATAACAAAAAATATTTTTATTATATAATTTCAACACAAAATATCTTATTAAAAATGATGTCATTATAGGTGAAACAAGAAATATATTTATTACTTATTGTTGTCCCTTGAAAGCATGGTGTGCAAGTTTTGAGCCATGTGGGTTGTCATAGTCCTTGCTTGTGCTTTGAAATTTATTGGTTTTGATGTTTTGAATTGAGTGTGAGGATGGGGGATTATGAAGTGGCATCCTACATGGATCCACCTCATCATCCTTACTTCCCAATTGTATTTATTTGTGACTTTTCGTTGGAATGGAGCTTACTTGCTCATTTTTTTCTTGTTGTGCATTTTGGATTTGGGAGATTTTAGAGTGCTTGGCTTGGATTTGAAGAGGAAGGTGTGAAGTTTCTTATTGGATCTTGATGGAGAGGTAGGCCCTCCACTCTTTTATTTTTACGTTACTTTGTTGTTGTAAGAAATGTTGTGTATCTAACTCTATGGTACATTATATATTATAATGGGGTATTTTTTACAAGTTTAGGAAAACAATGGCATCCAACTATTTCTGTCTTGACAAAACCTAGATATTGAATGAAACCAACTACAACATTTGGGTCAAAACAAAATTTACGGTGAGGAAACTTTGGACAATTGTTTTTGGATCTGAGGTTGCTCCCACTAGTCATCAAGCAATTGTAGATCATTTGAATACATTCTTGCAACGAATGTAGGAGACACTTTCTATGATTTTTACGCAATGTGAACGATGAGTACCTTCTACACAATGGTAATATTGAACATCCGAAAGAGGTATGGACACAACTAGAATCCTTGCATGAAAAATACTTGGTATATCAAGGATAGTAATGAGAGTACAATAACTGAAGGAATTCAAAGAAATGGTCTATATATTTTTGATGATTTCTCTTCTACATCTTGTTTTATATCTCAAATTTTGAATAATTCAAAACTATGACATGAAATGTTAGGGACATGTTAATTATCGAAGCTTATATGAAATGTCTAGATATAATCTAGTGAAAGGTTTACATGTGTTTTATTATTCTCTTTAAGTTACTTCATTAAATGCTTCTAAATGATGGTTTTGATTCTAATTTTGTAAATGGTCATGATGATCTTTTGATGCTATATATGTTTCTCAAAATCTTATCTTCCTAGATAAGAAATTAAATTGGGCTCAATCTATGTTAGAAATTTCAAATCCTATTAACCTTAGGAAAATGACAAGAAGCCATCATATGTACCATGCATTAATGAACTTGTATGAACCTGAGCCGTGAAGTATTATAAGGCTCGAGGTGGATATACAAAGTAAAGTATAATTGTGATGGTAGTATTAACAAATATAAACCTAGACTTAGTTGCTAGAGGTTTCAATCAGAAACCTGGTATTGATTATGTTGAGACATTTTCTCCTATAGCTAAAATGAGTACTGTTAGGGCCTTATTTGCAATTGCTACTCAATTTGGGTAGGTGAAATCCACCAAATGGATACGAAAACTGATTTTTTGAATTGCAATTTAAAATAATAACTTTACATGTTTTAACCTAAAGGATTTTAAGTAACTAGTAAAGAAAACTATGCTTGTAAGTTGAGAAATCCTTTTATAGTTTTAAAAAACAAGCTCTTAGAGCTTGGTATGTGAAAATTATTTCCTTCTTTAAACTATTAGGTGTTGTTAATTGTTATTCTAACAATGATATATTCACTAAGTAATAATGCTCACATATTATCATTATATGTATATATGTTGATGATTTGCTTTTGACTTGGTGAAAATTTTGATTTAATTCATATGATTAAAGAGAAATTGAAGTAGTACTTTGAAATAAATGAGTTAGGTCTCTCATATCATGTATCTTTGTATGACTGTATTTCATTCTATTGTTATTTTTCAAAACAAAATATGCAACCATTGTATTGAAAAAGTTTATTATGATTGATTGTAAACCATTTTTTACTTGAATGGAAGTTGGAATAAATATTGACCCTAAATTTACATATGAAAAAGGTTGATCCTATTTTATATACGTTGTTAGTTGATAGTTTGATTTATCTAACTATAACTAGATCAAGATATTTCCTATACAATAGTAATTACTTCAAGGTTTATGCAGGAACCTTTTTTAGAGATCATTATAATCTTGTAAAAGGAATTTTTAGATGTATTGAAAGGAACAATCAATTGTGGGTTGCATTATACTAAGAATGAAAATGCTATCTTATATGGATTTTGTGATTCTAACCCATACTGATGTTGTGTTATAAATTACACTAGATATGTGTTCAAGTTTTTTTGGTGTAGCAACCATTACTTGGAACAAAAATGCAATCAACAGTCTCCATTTCTTCTACTATGGAAGAAGTAAAGAAGCCATGTGGCTACAACAACTATTGGTAGAGATACACATGGAAATTAAAGGAAGTATTCCTCTTCTATGTGGTGGCCAAATTTGTATTACTATTTATTAAGAATCCAGTTCAACATCATAGGACAAAGTACATTGAGATACATATACGCTTCACGCGTCAGAAGGTGCTAAGTAATGACATAAATCTCAAGTTCGTGTTGATTGAAGAGTAGGTTGTTGACATATTCACAAAGTCCCTTAGTGCTGCAAATTTTTGTCACTTTCATGAAAAGATTGGATTGTTGGACTTTCCATTGAGGGGGAGTGTGCATGAAAATGTCACCTCCTAATGGAACTTGGTTTTTTGTAAAAAGAACTTCGGCATTTGTAAAAGACCTTCGGGAAAGTGTAAAAAAAAGACCTTCAGGAAAGTATATAAAGACCTTTGGGCATGTCTACCTCCTCGGATTATTTTTTAGAAAGAAGTGTAGAAATATCTTAAAGGTGGTCTTTAGTAAACTCTTTTTAGTGCTATTGGGATTTTACTAGTAAACATCTAGTACAAGCATATTTGTTGAGGAGGTCCTTGGTTGTAAAAGGATTTTATATGGTTGGGTTCAATAACCTTTTATGAATACTTGTGAGAACATTTAAAATTCACAACTCATACTTAGCCACTGATCATGAGATGATCTTTGGGATTCCAAATCCTTTTGTACCAAAAGGTAAATTGAGTATGATGAAGGTGTAATAATTCCTTCAACCGATATGCTAGCCTAAAACCTTTATGGTTTAAGGATTATAAATCATGTAGTGTACCACGAGTAGGTAATCTATTAACATATGTTATGGTATTCCACTTAACATTAGGGGGGGAGTGTTGGAACATAATGATTAAGTGGTCTGGCCAACCCTTAATGTATATGGGTCCATCACTAATATATAGGTTAATATTAATAATATTTATATTTATATTTATATTATTAAATATGATAACCTAGGTATATACATTAGGTTAAATATTTAATATCATGAAATGATTATATTTCTAATATTGAATATTATAAACCTGGGTGTATGTGTCAACCATTTTAGGTTGAAAAGGTGGGTCAGGAGACATGCCCGATCACCTTATATATAAAGGACTTTAGGTCCTCATTTGATATATTCAGGAAATATATCAAAGGTGTGTAAATAAAGTGATTTGGTTTTACCCTTGGTAAATAGGGTTTCAAAGGAGGAGGTGATATTACTAGATGTAAAATAAGTTCTCTGAAGTAAAAGATTATTTTCAAAGTGGTTTTTACCCTATTGGGGTTTTCCACTATAAATACTGTGTCACCTGTGTTATTTATTTCCTATAAGTATTTCTCTATTTACTTATGTTATGATGTAATATTTATTTTAAATACTTATTGTAACATTATATAATATGTAAGTTGATTAAATCTGTATTTACTAGAATCCTCAAATTCTAATAGAGATTACCCCCCTCAAACTGCAAACTAATGTAGTTGAAGGAAGAATCAGTGATGGGTTTGATAAGGTGGTAGGTGATGAAAAATAGTGTAATGTGAAGTCATAGATAAGAGTGATTATAGGGTGATCAAAGAGAACAAATATTCTAACTCGTCAATGGTTGATAGTTTATCCAAACAATAGTGATGTGGTCTAGGTATCCAAGGTATAGGGTGTGATCCTAGAAACACAATTAGGATAGGTGCAAAGAATGAGTAATAGGTATTATGTTTGAAAACACCAAAAGGTTCAGTCTGGTCAAGATAAATGTCATTAAATTAGGTATAAGGTAAAGTGGTATGCTAAACAACACATGTAGCATTATCACACAGTAGACCAATTAAATGATTTTTATTGTCATATAGGAAAGGTTGCGTTGGAAAAGGTATATAGGTAAGGTCATTGGTAAGGCCTAGGTGAAGGAATAAAGGCCCCTAATTAGCTGTAAGGAGTTGTTGAAGTGATGCGGTTGTTAGGTGATCCTGTAGGGAGATTTTAGGGTTGTGTTTAGTTAGAAAAAGGAAAGCAGGAGAAAAAAGTAGGGCTAATGGAATAGATTCGGTTAAATGTAGGGTGATCGATGTCTGTTCAAAGGGAACCAATACTGGTAGAATGACCGATGCTAGTCACCTAGGGCATGAACTGATTGAAATCAGTCACCAAAATGACAATGCGAAAATGGGATCCCACCCAAAATGTGTTGAGCATTTATTGAGTTAGAAAATGATTAGTGGAGATTTGAGCATTTTTGAGTTAGATTTCCGATTTTAGTGGAGAGGATGCATTTGCAAGGAAGATCATAAATAGTGATAAAAGACTAAATTGGCAAGAGATAAGTGAGTGGAGGAGGTAATGTCGCGCCCCACGTGCAGCTATATGATTAGTTTGAGATCTGGGAACTATTTGACATGGCAGAGGTAAGGGAAATATCTTCAGGTGCTCTAGTTCAGGCTCTAGCCATCCCAAAATGTAGGTGCTTTAACAAATAGAGGTAGGGTTTGGGCTTTAAACTTGGTTTTGTAGAATTATAGGTAATGGAAATAAAAAAAATTATTGTTTTGTAAAATGTGATTGAAATTGGGGTGAGAAATCAGGGTATCTTGAGGGTGTAACTAGAATAATTAAGGGTGAAGAAAATGAACTTAGGATCAATGGTAAGGGATTTGGGTCGGTTATTTGGTGTGAATAAATTTTTTTTAATTTTTAGAAATTAGTCGAGAAATTTAACTGACATTGGTCGGTTATCATCCAACATTTGTTGACTAATTTGTTGCAAATCATATGAAGGTGACCAACATCGGTAAGGGAACCGATGCCAGTTGTTCAGGTAAAGAATAAAATGTAAAAAAAGGTGATTTTAGGTCATCTAAGGAAATGTGGGGGTTGGGTTTGTAACGAGAGAGAAGTCTTAGAGAAGGGTTTTGGGTAAAATATGTTGTTTATCAGATGATTTAGGGAGGAATGGGGTTAGGTAATGGTCAGTAGGTGAACTAGGTGGAGGGAAGGTTGGTTAGATTATAATCAGGGGAATATATTGGAATGGGAGTGGGCTGAAATAAAATTTGAAGACCCCATCTCTTCTGAGTGTTACCTACATATCACTTGCAAAAGGTTATGTTGATGCAAAATCACAGAACCCCCTAAATGGCCTCAGATCTGAGTGGGGCATCTAGTGTGATCTGCATAACATTGGACCATCTCTCAAGATGTGAGACTTGAAAACTTGAGAAGGACCTCTAGAGAAGGCTGGTTCCTTCTCCTAAACTACCTACCACAAGTTATTCTAAGTGCAAGTAAACTATCTAATCCTAATCTAAACTTCCAAGAGACCAGGGGGAGAGAAAGTGCATGAAAACAAAGCCTACACTAAAATGGTGATACACTAGAGAAGGAGGTTGTTGGTCACAATTACAGCTGCCTGAAAATGGGGAGAGGTGAGAAAAGGAGAGGGTGGACAAGATGCACCACATACCAAAGATAAAATTCACATGGAACACCACTTCAACCCATTAAACATAGCTCCCAAAAACTACAATAGACATCAGAGATATGCACATTATACCATGCAATGATGAGAGGTGAGAAGAGATAATAAAATAAGCAAAAATGGAAAAAATGCATCATGAAACTGATATTTTATTGCTCCAAGAGTTCACATGGTACACCATCAATGGGAAAGGGGAAACAAAATGCCATTACAGAGCTAAGAGAGAAGGCTTAGACTCTACATTATACCCTATGGAATAAAAAGAGAGGGGGGGTAAGGAGAGAAAAGATGACCAAACTTTAAAAAATATGCCCCTACTTTATTAATATATAGAAGAAAGAGAGAAGGAGAGAGGGAAGACTTCAAAATCTACTTCAACACCCCTACAAGAGCATTGAATTCACTTACTCCAACCACTCCAAAAATCATTAATATTCACCTGGAACAATGACGGCCTTCACTGTAAGACCCATGCCTTCATGCGTTATTCGTTGCTAGGAAAGAAAGGAGTTATATTTTTCATCATGGTGATAGGTGAGAGACTTGAAAGCCAAAAAAATTGTGGACTGAATCATTAATGGTGGTAGGTGAATAGCAGGTACCATGAGATTTCCAAAAAGTCTTCTCTCACTCAAATATGAGCCCCCAGTGGAAAGATACGGCTATTTGAAGGTCGAGGGTCGAGTGTTTAATATGGGCTTGCAATATTTGAATGATTTTACCCATACAGGGTCCATGTGGCAGCCCCGTACATTTTAAAGATTCAGCCCCCTCCTTTTGCTCCTGTAGCTACTCCCGAATTGACACATGGTATCCTCCGCAAGCCTGCTCTTTTTCCTTTGTATTCTTTCTAAGTCCCTCCTATTTGGCGGAGACGCTACGTTTGACCTGAGACACATGGGGAGTTGACACATGTTTGGGACTTTCCTCCATATTTTGCTTTTGAAGTTGTGCCAAGTTGACATGTGGCATCATATGTTGACCCTTAGACCTTTTAACGACTGACTGTGTCCTTCCTGCCCATTAAGAGTAGTGTTGTGGGACCTTGGACATGTGGAGAGTCTATGTACATTTGGGTAATACCTTTTGGGTCACATATTTGAACTTGCGTTGAGATGATGCATGGCTCCTTTTGTCAGCCTTGGACTTTTCAATGGTTGGCTCTGTCCCCTTGTTTGAATCTGACCACGTGGTAAGTTGGCACTTGTTTGGGTATCGTCTTTGGATTCACCCCTTGAACAAGCGCATAAGAGACAAGTGGGACTTTCCATTGGCACTACCTTATACTTAGCTGATTTGGGCCTCAAATGAACACTTCCTGCCTCATTCCTTTGGGAAAGTAAGGGGGGCCTACTATATATAATTCCCAAAAACATTTTACAAGTGGGACCCTTGTAGCCATCTCCAAAAATTACGATGGTGCGACACTTGGCATCATTCGCGGGCCACCCCTTCATTTCCTCACGTTGGCTTGATCCCTTCTTTTTGGTAGGCCAATATGTTTGACTCTAGACACATGGGGGGCTCACGCTTGTTTGGGTCCTACCTTTTAGGCTGACCCTTGGAGGTGTGCCATTAGGATGTGTGGAGGTTTATGTTGGTTCCTCTTTCCTTATCTAATTCAATGTATGGCTCTGCCCCCTTTGGGACTCCTAGCCGCATGGCGAGCCTATGCTCATTTAGGGAGTGTCCCTTGGGTCTCAATTATAAAGTTGTGTTGAGGTGACACGTGGCAACCTCTTGTGGGTCTATGACTTTTCAATGGAAGATGACACCCTTTTTTAGACCCTGACTATGTGGCAGGCTGGCGCTCATTGGGGACTACCTTTTGGAATCGTACCTTTGAAGTTTCACTGATGAGGCATGTGGTGCCTTCCACAATTCCATTGCTTTGGGTGATTTGGGCCTTGATTTGAATCATATGTGAAGTCTGAAAACTTTGAGCCCTTTTTCCAATTTTCTTCTTGTTGAGCCTCTGGTTTCCTTTTGATGTCATTGGCCTCCTTTACCAACCCTACTCCTCCATTGTCAAGCCCTCCTACCCATTTTTTTGGATTTGATATGTGGGCTTATATTTGGATTGAACCGACCCTTCGATTTTTTCCTGTGCAAGGTCATGTTTGACAAATTTTTCCTGGGGGAGGGTAAAATTGCATAACAATTTGGCAGCTCACGAGGACATCTTCCTTCTAGATGAAGAGACCAGTTGCCTTGTTGCATCCATTAGGAATGGAGTAAAGAATGATAGCCTGATACTGATCTTGTCCCTGAAACCTCAAGCTCGATGCTTGCACTTGGTGACCCTGAACTTGCCCTACTATTCGTACTCTAAATTTTCATAAGAAGATCTTGAAGATGAGACTTCTGAGAGTAGAAAATTGTATTGACCTGGGATCTTCACCTGTTATGGAAATGGACCATGTCGAAGCCTTATTTCAGTTTCTCTGTATTTGTCTCTCTACTATAAATAGTGAAGGGCCTGACACATTATGCCTTCGGAGCAATACAAACAAAACTTATAGACAAGGATCAAATCATACATACCTCAAGTAAGACATGCAAAGTCTACAAAATCACTTATTCTATTGAAAACAAATCTACTCCTACTCCTAAACTAACCCTAACATAGAAAAGCTAAACAAATCCTTCCAGAGGCAGGGAGAAATAACTTCCCTTCCTTTAAAAATGTGGCCATGTGTATGATTTGGCACTGAACATGGATATTATTATGAGTGAGAAACAAACAAGAGGTTGATCCTCCACCCAAATCATCAAGGTATCAGCTGAAAACAATAAAAATGCCTCTTTTAGTTGCTCTACATTTGGATTGAAGAGGCATTGCAGCTGATCCTTAGTACTTTGAAACTCATCCTCATGCTCAGGAGTAAGCATGACTAGTTTTGGATTTTCCCTTGGCTCTAATGAAGCCAAGTACCTGATTGGGCACGGTCTGATCCCATGGATGTGCCCATTGTTTTGAATTTCAACTCCAAGAGTGGATTCTTCCTATGGATATTCCTGGGTGGATGGTATGGAAGAGATGGGGGGCTTGTGTTCTTTTCCTTCCTCCTCCTGAGAAGAACATGGAAGATTATGATCCTACAACCTTGGTTCCAGAGGGTCATTGTGAGATGTAGGCTGCTATCCTTGGGTGCTCTCCTCCATGGAAACAAACTTATGTGCTTAGAAGGCACATGATGGAGGAGAAAATGATGTGATTTCTACAGGATCTTCATCATGGAAGCAATCCTCCAACTCTGACAAAAAATCTGCCTCCTCATTGTCTTGTTGCATGTGTTTGACCTCTTCCATGGTGTCCTTCGGATCTGCTCTTTTTTCACCACAGTTCCCCTCATCTTCAAACATGAAGTTTGAAAGCTCAAACTCTTCTTTGACATTAGAGTTTGAAGGGGATGAATTTGGAGGAGGAACTGGAGGTTCTTCTATGGCCTACTCTACGCTTGAATCCTCTGGAACTGCATAGTCCTTCTCCATCATGGATTCATCAACCAAATCAGGACCTTCAAATGAAAGCATAAAATATTCGATAATGCTTTATTCATCAAGTGGCTTCGACTCAAATTTGATATTTTCTGGTTGCTCCTCTTTAATGGTTTCTGGAAATTCTACCCAACATGGACTCAGGAAAGTAAGAGGAGTGGCGGGCGGGGTCTCCACTAGTTGTTTCCTTATTTGTGGTGTAGGGGAAGGAATTTCCCTTATCTCTTGTGGAGGGGACTTGGATTTGGAAGGGAAAAGGGTAGAGAAAATGAGATGAGATGGAATACAAGAGGATGGAGAAGGGAAATCAACAGTTGGGGCAGCAGATGGGAATCTTGGAAATTGAAGCTCCGGTTGAGATTGTGCTGCTTGGGGAAAGGAGAGAAAATTACCAGATGATGGTGTAGGAATTACCCATTGACAAGGATCCCTAACACAAATTTCTTAGGCCTCTATCTCCTCTTTCCACTGTGTAAGCTGGGGAAACATCTCAACCATGAATTCAAGCTTTTCCTGTGAGCAATAGTGTCTTGGAAAAGGGCCTCCATGTGGACAAGGTGCCCTCCAACCAATTCTAAAGGATTTCATTTGAGTTGTAGCCCTGGACTTCTCCATGCTAGCCTCGCAGATCAACATTCTCCATATAGCTTTCACCATTGTATGTGTCCAGTTGCTCTTGATAATCTCCATAGCCAAATTGGCTTTGACACTACTCATATAGGTAAGAATAATGGTTTTGGATTTGATCAGAATGCTGGTATGGAGGAGTTGAGAAATGCATTGGAGGTGGACTCCACTGTTGTTGCTACAAGTGTGATTTCAAAGTAGGAAATGAAGTCATGATTACATAACTTCATGGAATGGGAGAAAATAAAAGATTTGAAAATAAAATGGATGAAAATGGATGGAAGGAAAGTCTACAACTCAGAGAATGGGTTGTTGAACAAATGGAGTCGCCAGATGTGCTTGAAAGTGCCTTCAAAGGCTGAAATCTTCACCAAGAGAACATCAAACCTGATGAAGTGAACTGGTAAGGTGCTTCAACCTATCCCACTGGGTGTGCCAAATCTGTTAGTGCAAAATCATATCACCCTCGAATCACCTCAGATGTGAGTGGGGCATCTGGTGTGATCTGCACAACATTGGACCATCTCTCAAGTTGCGACACTTGCGGACTTGAGATAGACCTCCAAAGAAGGATGATTCCTACTCCTAAACTACCTACCACAAGATACTCCAGTGTAGGAAAACTATCTAATCCTAATCTAACCTTCCAAGGGACTAGGGAGAGAGAGAAAAATGAAAACAGAGCCTACATTAAAGTGGTGATACACCACAAAAGGAAGGTGCTGGTCACAAATCCAATTGCCTAAAGTGGAGAAAGGTAAGCAAAGGAGAGGGTGGAAAATATGCACCATAGACTAGAGATAAAGTTCACATGGAACGCCACTTCAACCCATTAAACACAGCTCCCAAAAACTTGCAACAAACACCAGAGATATCCACAATATACCCTGCAATGATGAGAGGCAAGAAGAGACAATAAAATAAGGAAGGATGGACAAAATGCATCACAAAACATATTTTATTGCTGCAAGAGTTCACATAATACACCATCAGTGGGCAAGGGGCAAGATAATGCAATTACAGAGCCATGGGAGGAGGTTTAGACTCCACATTCGACCCTAGAGTAAAAAGAGAGAGGGGGGTAGGAGAGAAAAGATGACCAACAACCTGAAAAATGCCCTCCTTTACAATATATAGAAGAATGACAGAAGGAGAGGGAAAATTCAAACCATGCTTCAACCACCCCTACAAGAGCATTTAATCCACCTACTCTAACTACCCCATAAAGCATTAAAACCCATCTACAATAATGATGAGATTCACTACAAAACCCATACCCCCAAATGTTGTTCCTTACTAGGAAAGAAAAGAGGCCCATTCCTCATCATGGTGGTAGGTGAGAAGTGTGACAACCTCAAAATGGAAGACTGAATCATTATGGTGGTTGGTGGGCTGTAGATCTCTCCAAAAAGTATTCTCTCACTCAAATCCATGCCCCCACTTGAAAGATATGGCTATTTGAAAGTCAAGGATTGGGTGTTTAATGCGGGCTTGTAATATTTGAATGAGTCTGCCCATACAGGGTCCACGTGGCAACCTCATGCATTTTGAAGATTCAGCCCACTCCTTTCACTTCTGTAGCTATGCCAAACTGACACGTGGCCTCGTCCGTGGACCTTCTCTTTTTCCTTTGTATTCCACCTGAGTCCCTCCTATTTGGCAGAGACACTACGTTTGACCCGAAACACATGGGGAGCTGGTGCACATTTGGGACTTACCTCCAGATTTTTCTTTTGAAGTTACACCTAGTTGACATGTGGCATCGTCTACTGACGCTTAGACATTTCAACAGCCGGTTCTATCCTTCCCGCCCACTAAGAGTAGTGTTGTGGGACCCTAGACATGTAGAGATTCTGCGCACATTTGGGTACTACCTTTTGGGTCGTGCCTTTGAAGTTGTGCTGAGCTGATGCATGGCTCCTTTCTCCAGCCTTGGAATTTTAAACGGTTGGCTCTATCCCATTGTTCACTCTAACCATGTGGTGAGCTTGCACTCATTTTGGGACCACCTTTGGATTCACCTCTTGAAGGATAACAGAAGAGACACGTGGGGATTTCCACTGGAACTACCTTATACTTAGCAGATTCGGGCCTCAAATGAACACCTTATACCTTGTTCCTTTGGGTGAGTAAGGGGGGCCTACTATATATAATTCCCAAAAAACTTTTATAGGTGGGACCCTTATAGCCAACTCCCTAAATTGTGACTGTGGGACACTTGGCATCATCCACTAGCCACCCCTTTGTTTCCGCATGTTTGGCTCGGTCCCTTCTATTTGGTAGGGTAATATGTCTGACTCTAGACACATGGGGGGCTCATGCTTGTTTGGGTCCTACCTTTTGGGTTAACCCTTGGAGGTGCACCATTGGGACGCATGGAGGTTTCTTCTGGTTCCTCTTTCCTTAGCCGATTCAACAGATGACTCTTCCCCCTCTTGGAATCCTAACCACGTGGTGATCCTGCACTCATTTAGTGATTGTCCCTTGGGTATCACTTCTGAAGTTGCACCGATTTGACATGTGGCACCCTTCTGTGGGTCTGTGAATTTTCAATGACCAATGAGACCCTTTTTTAGACACTATGTGGTGGGATGGTGCTTGTTGGGGACCACCTTTTGGGCTTGCACCTTTGAAGTTGTGCTAATGAGGCATGTGGCGCATTCTGTGAGTCCATTTCTTTGGGTGATTTGGGTCTCGCGTTCAATCATATGTGAACTCTGAAAACTTTGATCCCTTTCTCCAATTTTCTTCTTATTGAGCCTTTGGTTTCCTTTTGATGTCGTTGGCCTCTTTCACTGACCTTGCTCCTCCATTGACGAGTCCACCTGCCCCTTTTCCTTGATTTGAGATGTGGGCTCACATTTGGATTGAACCGATCCTTTGATTTTTTCTTGTGCAAGGTCATGTTTGACCAATTTTTCCTAGGGGTGGGTAAAATTGGATAACAGTTTGGTGACTCATGGGGACCTCTACCTGCTAGATGAAGAGATCAGTTTCCTTGTTGCATCCATTGGGAATGGAGTCAAGAATGATAGCCTGATACTGATCCTGTCCCTGAAACCTCGAGCCTAATGCTTGCACTTGGTGACCCTGAACCTACCCCACTATTTGTACTCTCAATTTTCATAAGAAAATATTAAAGATGAGACTTCTGAGAGTAGAAAATTGTATTGACCTGGGATATTCACCTGTTCTGGAAATGGACCCCCTTGAAGCCTTATTTTAGTTGCTATGTATTTGTTTTACCTGGAAATTAGCAACTATTATAGGAAACTATGGGTCTCTCTACTGTAAATACTGAAGGTCCTGGCACATTTTTCCTCTGGAGAAATACAAACAAAACTTATATACAAGGATCAGATCATACATGCCTCAAATAAGACATGCAGAGTGTGTAAAAGTAATTATTCTTCTGAAAACAAATCTACTCCTACTCCTACACTAATCCTAACAGAGAAAAGAAAAGCAAAGCCTACCACAGTTAGGGAGAAATATCTTCCCTTCCTTAAAAATGTGGCCATGTGTCTGATTTGGCATTGAACATGGCTCATATTATGAGTGAAAAACTGAAGAGGTCGATCCTCCACCCAAATCATCAAGGTATCAACTAGAAATAAGAAAAATGCCTCTTTTAGTTAATCTGCATTTGGATTGAAGAGGCATTATAGTTGATCCTTGGTACTTTAAAGCTCATCCTCATGCTCAGGAGTAAGCATGACCGGTTTTGGATTTTCCCTTGGCTCCAATGAAGCCAAGTACATGATTGGGCACAGTCTGATCTGATGGATGTGCCCATTGTTTTGAATTTCAAATCTAAGAGTGGATTCTTCAAGCGGATCTTCCTGGGTGGATGGTTTTGGAATTTCTACCCGACATGGACTGGGGAAAGTAGGAGGAGTGGTGGGCAGGGTCTCCACTAGTTGTTTCCTTGTTTATAGTGGAGGGGGAGGTGGTGTATCAACTCTTCAGCTTCCACTATACACACTGATGTCCTCGATATTTCTTGGCTCTCCTTGATATGTCTCAAGGTTGATCAACCTTCTTGATATAAGAAATTATATCAACCATTTCATCTAAGTCCTACACTTCACACTCCTCTTACTTGAAGATACAAATACTTATACTTGTAGTACAATATTCACTCCTACTTATCTAGCACACATCACACTATACCTATACCTCAGGAAATCCAGACTCAGAGTAGCTGAGATTGGCCATAAGGGCCCAATACCACTTCTTTGCATAGCCAAGGCCTTGTAATCCTGTCCTATCTCAGTGACAAGGTCAAACTCTTTCTTGTTACAAATAAGGTGATCCCAAACATCAATCCAGGAATCCATTTTTTTTGGAGTTACAAAGTGTAGGTAGGGATCTGGAGTTTGTCTCTTTGTATATCATCCCACTTTCTTTCACTGTCCTATGTCAACTGTAGGACTGATTCAATGAATACAATATAAATTCAAGCTAATGGAATGGAAATTCAAGAATCTGATGCACCAATACCTTAATGACCTTTCAAAGGTCATTCCCAAGATGACAGATGTCTACCTTTGCTTCGAACCATGAAGGATTTCAGCTTAGAGAAGATGAAACTGATCATTCACTAGGTATTCCTAAGCAAATTCGATCTTGACAAGCATCAAAAACCGTCCCCAAAAGAATGAATTTGTGACTGTCACTGGTAATCACGAACTGGAATGACAGGGGTTAGTGGAATCGATACTTTCCATTCAAACTACAGTCTGCACATTTATGGGATGTTAGGTGACCTTCCCAAGCATCGATATTTTCAAAGAATATAGAAATTCGACTGAGGAAATTGAGAGATCCGTCGTGCCCTAGTTATGGCCAGAGCAGGGAAAATCCAATTATAAAACACTTAACCGATTATTTCAAGACCTGTAAAAAAAATTCATTGTACTCAGGGAGGTCGAATATCCATGTCCCATGCTTTATAGAGGGTTTATCGACTAAGAAAACCTGACTGTCAATTCTCCTCCCTCACGGCCTGATACGGGATTTCACCATGAAAGCTCAGAAAACAAAATAATAACAGCTAGAACATGCATGAAAATGACTGTCGACCTCTGATAATTCATTTAGTTACTTCAAAACACTCCAAAAGAAAATTGTTTTTATTCAAATCTGAATCTGTTCTTCCTCTCATTACATCAATTTTTCCTCCTCTATATCGAATACCTTCTCCAGTCACAACCAAAAAAAAAACAAACAAACAACAAACTTTCATCTTTTTTTTTAGACTGCCATCCCATTTCCCCGATTTTCTCCATTTTTTCCCACCTAGGTTTGATCCTCTAAACTTAGAAAATCCCTGAAACAAGGAGATGAACACACCCTCCTATTTTATTCCCCTTTATCCTAATGAAATCTCTATTTTAGGAAAAAAAACCCAAATTGGCCTTATTTAGCTCATGGAGCTGTTTTACATCTCACTCCACTTGATTCCAACAGGGAAAAAGGAGGGAAAATGAAGAAAACATCTTCCATCCCTTTACAAGAAAAATTGATCAAAACCAATAAAACAAAATAAAACATAGTTTATTTATTCGTCTATTTTAACTAGTAAGGATGCTCCTGCATCATTGTACCCTGGAGAGAAAAGATGTTCTTCATGGCTGATTTGACTTTTGCAGGTCTTCAATCTTGACTCCCAGCTTGATCAGGTTCCCTTCTGTCATCCACGTTTCATCCTCAGCTGGAAAACCTCTCCACTTGATCAGATACTAGTAGTATTCTTTGTCCCTGGTCTTCTTGATAACCTTCTTGTCCAACAGTTGCTCTATCTCCTTGGGTTTGGTTCTAGGCATTTGTGCCTGCCAATCTATGTTCTGCTGTCTTATTTCAGACTCCTCTTCCACTCCTTCTTCTCCTCTATACTCATATAGGTCTGCAACATTGAAGATTGGAGAAATCCCAATGCCTTCAGGGAGTTTCAATTCGTAAGCATTGTTGGAAATTTTTTTGAGTATTTTACAGGGACCAATCTTTTTGACTTTCAGCTTGTTATACTCTTTCCTGGGAAATCTCTCTTTCCTCAAGTGTGCAAGTACTTCATCATCAACTTAAAAACTGACTTCCTTCCTCCTCTGATCAGCTCTCTGCTTGTACTTGTTGGCATTTTCTTCAAGGTTCTTCTTTACCTGTTCATGGATATCCTGCATTGCCTTAGCAAATTCTTCTACATCTGCACTCCTACCTTCCATTTTCCCCCAGTCTCTCAGCTCATATATGCCCCTTGGGTGCTTCCCATACATGATTTGGAAAGTAATAATACCTGTACTCCTGTTGGGTGAATCATTGTAAGCAAATTCAGCCTGTGTAAGTGCTAGATCCCATTGTTTTGGGTGCATGCCCACCAAGCTCCTCAGGATGTTTCTAAGGCTCCTGTTGACTACTTCAGTCTGTCCATCTATTTGTGGATGGTAGGCTGAACTGAAGCTCAGGTGAGTTCCCAACTTCTTCCAAAGTGTTCTCCAAAAATTCCCAATAAACTTTGTATCCCTGTCTAATACAATACTCCTTGGCAATCCATGCAGTCTCACTATCTCCTGAAAGAATAAGTTAGCTATATGGGTAGCATCACTAGTTTTTGTGCATGGAATGAAGTGTACCATCTTAGTAAACCTGTCAAAAACTACAAAGATGGAGTCATGTCCCTTCTGAATCTTGGGAAATCCCAATATAAAGTCCATGCTCAAACAATCCCATGGTCTGCTGGGAATAGGAAGTGGCTGATACAAACCAGCATTTTGGCTAGTCCCTTTACTGTATTGGAATATCCTGCATCTTTCTACAAATTTCTTCACATCCTGACTCATTCTTGGCCAAAAATAGTGTGTACTTAGTTGAGCTAATGTTTTGTTTTGACCAAAATGTCCCGATAAACTTCCACTGTTTTTCTCGGATCAGGTTCTCCCTCATTGAACCTTTAGGAATGCATAACTGGCTGCCCTTGAACAGCAGTCCTTGCAGCATATAGTCCATCCATGGACTCCTATCCATCACTGTGGGTTGCTTACAAGCTTTGTAAGCCTCGCTGAAATCATCATCCTCTTCATATTGCTCTCTCAAGTTCTCAAAACCCATCACACTCACCTGCAGCTCTTGTACAACCAGCACCCTCCTGCTCAAAGCATCTGCCACTTTATTGGCCTGTCCGTTCTTGTGTTTAATTCTGAAATTATATTTTTGCAAGTACTCCACCCATTTGACATGTCTTTGATTCAATTTAGGCTGATTACTAATAAACTGCAAGGCATAATTATCAATAAACAACACGAATTCTTTAGGCAACAGGTAGTGTCTCCATTTTTTTAGTGCCTGAACTATTGCATAGAATTCTTGATCATAGGATGAATACTTCCTTTTTTCCTCACTGAGTTTTTCACTGAAGAAAGCAATTGGTTTTCCTTCTTGACTCAAAACTGCCCCAATTGCTAGGCCACTAGCATCACACTCCACCTGAAACAATTTGTTAAAATCGGGTAGAACTAAAATGGGCTCTTCTGTTACCTTCTTCTTCAGCAATTGGAATCCTCTCTCTACTGCTTCAATCCACTAAAAATGTTTCTTATCACCTTTTATAGTCTCTATCATGGGAGCTACAATACCACTGAAATTTCTGATAAATTTCCTATAAAAACTAGCTAACCCATGGAAACTTCTTACCTCAAACACACTCCTGGGTGTTGGCCACTCAAGGATGGCTTTGATCTTATCCTTATCCATTTTCAGTCCTTCCTTTGAAAGGACAAACCCCAAATACACTAGCTCGGTTTGTAGAAAACTACACTTTTTCACATTGATCAGCAGTTTCTCTTCCTGTAACTTATTTAGTACCATTCTCAAATGCAATAGATGTTCTTCTCTACTCTGACTAAATACCAAAATGTCATCCAAATACACAATGAAAAACTTACCCGTGAAACTTTTAAGCACCTCATTCATCAGTCTCATGAAGGTACTAGGAGCATTGGTCAAACCAAAGGGCATAACTAGCCACTCATACAGACCATCATTTGTCTTGAATGTTGTCTTCCACTCATCTCCCTCTCTGATTCTTATTTGATGGTATCCACTCTTCAAATCTATCTTAGAGAAATAAACTGATCCACTCAAACAATCAAGTAAATCATCTATCTGGGGCAAAGGAAACCTATACCTTATGGTGATCTTGTTGATGGTCCTGGAGTTTGTACACACTCTCCACGTTCCATCTTTCTTAGGACTGAGCACCGTAGGTATAGCACATGGACTCAAACACTCTCTTATCAATCCTTTGTCCAACAATTCTTGAACTTGTTGCTTGATCTCTTCATTCTCCCTTGGTGTCATCCGGTGGGCTGGCTTGTTTGGAAAACTTGCTCCTGGGATCAGATCTATGTGATGGCTGATACTTCTCACAGGTGGCAGCTCATTTGGTAGCTCATCCACCACAATGTCTACATATTCATTTATCATCTCTTGGACTTCAAGAGGTAAATCACTCAATTGAGTGTTAGTCACTACACTTTTCAATTTACCAATGACTGCAAAACTTACCTCTTCCTTCTTCATGCTTTGTAAAAATTCTTTGCCACTTACCATCATTACTTTTGAACTGGATTCAACTGTATCATTCTCTTCCTTCAAAGGTATGAGTGTATGCTCTACTCCATCCTTCTTGAAGGTGTAAGTATTCTTCCTCCCATCGTGAATGGCTTTGTTGTCAAACTTCCAAGGTCTTCCTAGAAGGATATGACAAACATCCATGGGCATGATGTCACACATGACCTGATATTTATAAGCTCCAATCTGAAATTCTACCTTACATTGTTCATTTACCAACATCTGATGTCCCTTTTGCATCCAGAAACACTTTATATGGAGTGGGGTGTGTCTCTCTTTTCAAGCCTAGCTTTTCTACCATCTCAACAGACACAAGGTTGTATGTACTCCCACTATCAATCACCACCTTGTAGCACTTCCCTTTGCTCTTGCACCTGGTCCTAAGAAAACTCCTCCTCTAAGGGGGTTCCATTGCCTCCTTGTTGGGTTTCAGCAGCACTCTCTTCATGAGAAGAGACTCACCATCTTCCGGTATATTCTCTAGTTTAGGTGCTACATCTAGCTCTCCATCTTTCTCTTCATTTGAAGCAATATACATATTCTTCACATGGCTGTTTTGAGGGTTATCCAGACACTCATAGGATCTATGACTAGCATAATTGTTGCACCTGAAACACTTACCCATAAATCTACCCCTACCTCTTTGATAACCTTGATAAGGTCTCCTTCCTCTGAACGGTGAACCACCTCTTGTGTTCTGTGTGCTACTGGAGCTGGTCCCCTCTTCAGCACTTGTTTATAGTTGTCTTCTATCACTTGGAGCACCTCTTCCTATGAATGATCTACCCCTTCCTCTTGAGACAGTGTTTTGTCTCCTGGCTATTTTTTCCTCTGCTTTTAGAGCAATCTGGTAGGCCTCCTCAATAGTCTTGGGAGTGAGAAGGCTGATCTCATCCTGGATGTTGAATCTCAGTCCATTGATGTATCTAGCTATCTTTTCCAAATCTTCTTCTATGTGACCTGATCTGATTGTTAGCCTGTAGACTTCTTCAGTATATTCTTTCACAGACAACTCCTTTTTCCTCAAATTTTGCAACTTCTTAAATAGGTTTACCTCATAATCTCTAGGAATGAATTTTGCCTTCATCTTGGCTACCATTCTATCCCAGCTCTTAATTTTTGCTTTGCCTTTCCTCTTCCTTTCTTCTTGCACTCCATCCCACCACAGGGCTGCATGCTTATGATATCTGGTCATGGCAAATTTCACTTTCCTATCATCTTCCACTATACCTTCAAAATAAAAGTACTTATCCAGTCCTTTGATCCAATCAATCAATTCTTCCACATTCAAGTTTCCTTCGTACATGGGAACCTCCATCTTTGGTTTTGTGTTCACCTTCATGATGGCTCTAATCAATCTCTCTTCAGGTGTCTCTTCCTCCACCTCTGCGGTCAGCTCCTCCTCTGGTGGCTCTTGCTCACCGTCACTGACTTCCGCCATCTCTGTTTCTCTTCTTTGTGCCTCTTCTAGGTCCCTCAACCTAGCTGTCAAGTTCCTGATGTCTTCAGCCAATGCTAATTGGGCTGCTTGGGCTACTTGAATTTCTCTCCTGGGTGGCATCTTGTTCTGTTGCTTCTTATCCTTTCCTTTTTGCTCTGGATCTTTAGATTGTGCACAATCAACCACTCTGATACCACAAATGGTGTATCAAATCTTTAGCTTCCACTATACACATTGATGTCCTCGATATTTCTTGGCTCTCCTTGATATGTCTCAAGGTTGATCAACCTTCTTGATATAAGAAATTATATCAACCATTTCATCTAAGTCCTACAATTCACACTCCTCTTACTTGAAGATACAAATACTTATACTTGTAGTACAATATTCACTCCTACTTATCTAGCACACATCACACTATACCTATACCTCAGGAAATCCAGACTCAGAGCAACTGAGATTGGCTGTAACACCCTGAACTGTCGTTACTTTCTCCTGAGCATACAAGTGTTGATATGTGATTTCTTGTAAAAGGATGTGTTCCTCGATTTAGAAATCATGCTTGATATGTACTGTAATTTATTTGCAGATTGCAGATCTTGACTGAGTCACAATATGATTAGACTCTTTTATCTATTTCATTTTGTATCTGAGTTTAATCTGATCTCAGAATAAATTATCGAGTTATCCATCTATAAGATCTAGTCTTGGATCAGTGGAATTGATCCAAGTAATGCTTTAAGTTTGTTCATGATGATTTAAAATCACAGACCTTGAACAGGTTGCAAGGTTTAACAGCATTGAATAAGCTAGTCAGGAGTATGACTCAGGCTGATCAAGTGAAATGGATTGGTTACCGATATCGAAGAATATCTGGAAGGTCTCAATCGTGGACCAGGTAATAATTCGTTTACATACGATTCTGCAGCAGAACAGGAGCTAACCCTGTTCAAGAAGGTAAGAGGTAGGTCTTTTCTGAGTGTACAGAATGTAGACCTAACTAGAATTATTAAATGATTAGTAACCTAAGACTAAACCTAACCTAGGGGTTAGATTAGTGTTAATCTAACCTAGACCTAGGCTATGTGTTAATGTCCTAAGTTAGTATCTATGTGTAATATGGTTAGAATGAGTATTATCCTAAATTCTAACCTAAGATACTAACCTAACTATGAGCAAGAGTATAAAGGGGCCTATGGAGGGGTGCGAACCATGGGTGGCATTTTCTATGTTATTAAATGCATGGGATAAGGATGAGGGACAGGTCTTGGCGGAGGTTTTGGGGACGGCTAATATGTGCCGACGTGGCAAGGTCGCCAAAACTGGAAATGAACGACTATCGCCAATCCTGGCGGTCGGTGGGAAGTGGAGTTTTAGTGGGAAAGTTGGTTTAATTGCATTCAATATTCTCAGTAGTCGAAAACTCGCGAGAAGGCATGCAAATAGGAAGTTTGTTGGTTTGTTTGGCTTGTCGCGATTTTTGGGTTTCTCTCTGCCTGTTTCACTGGTTCTTCGCACCAGTCTTCTCTGTGTTGCATGGCAAGTATGAACTTATCTAGCTCTTTTCTCTCAAGGAGGATATATATGTGATGGAGATAGAAACTTTTGTTGGTTGCTCTAACTTGGAAAAGGAAAAGAAAGTCTGAGCTCTTCCAGTGGTCTGCTTTGGAAATTTGAGCAAAAATCCAGGCATGTTAGGCCCTAACCTTTAAAAATCTTACTGTCTTTCAAGTGATTTCATTAGAACAACTCTGTTCAAATTTTTTGAGAAAATAGATGATTTTCTATGAAGGTCTTGTTTGATTTTGGTACTGTATCTCTTCTGGTTCGAAATTTTCATTTATCCTTTGATGGGTGTTTATTAAATTCAAACTATAGCATTAATTACTTGTGTTTGCATTCTGGCTTAATTATGCAAAACATGTGAAATGTAAGATTGCTCGGCCTGTTCGGCGTGAGCCCATGAATCGTTCCTGTGATGGGTATAGGCCATTGATTGTCTGTCGATTTTTGGTCGTTGATTCTTGTTTTGGAAACAGTCAGAAGAAATATTGATGGAACTATTTGGTTGTTCAGTATTATGAAATCATTGTAAGCTCTGTCGTGGGTTTTAATGACAGTGGCTAATGATACTTTTTGGTTTCATTCTGTCTTTTAAAATTGTTTAGGAACAGGTAACTATTGTGTTACAGTTTTCCTTTCGACTCGGTGGTAGTTGTTTTTCCTTGTTATTTTGGTAATGGGATCTAACCCGTTGACAGTGTACAGTATGGATATATGTATTTTATTCGGACGACTCTGTTGAGTCCATTGAATGATACATATTGTGGACCATTGTTGAACTTCGTTTGAATATCTATTTGGATACTGGTAATTCGATTTTGTACTCGAAGAGTAACGGGTAGCACGACCTTTGTTACTTTACCTTTGTGTTGCAAGAATTTTTGGTTTAAACTCTTTGGATGAAATTCTACGTTTCTTTCCTGTGCCATCTTGTGCGAAATGTTGGTAAGGGTACCGTTGGATTCCTTGTTTTGGAATTTCAGTATTCTGGTTCATTTTTTCCTGATTATAATGTTGCCATTGTTGGCATAGATGGATTTATCATCTTACATTATTTTGGTTACTGTTGTTAGGACTCAGTTGAATTCTTAACAGATGGACAGTGTAACTGTTTCAATTAGGACTGTTGGGTTTATTCTGCTGTTTGACCCTGTGGAGGGTATCTTGTTTCTTTTGGCTTTTGTATAAGCCTGAGATTGAACTCGTGATGTTTATTTGGCCTTGATGGATTTCTGTGAATAGTTTGACATCTTGTATATCGGCTTTATGATATAGGTCATGGATAATAACCCGTAACAGTATCCAATTGTTTGACTTGTTACCACTGTTGGAATCATTTGAATTCTTGGATGGTAACTTGTATTTTTGTCTCTTATTGAACCTAATACTTGGACACTGTCGTTTGTCACTGTTTGAGTTCCTTGAGTATGGATAATTATTTCGTGTTCTACCTCTGTTGAGGTGAGTCGCGAATACCATACTTTAGACTTGCATGCGCCAAGGTAAGAATAGATTGGTTGTATTCCTTTCCATTTACTCATGTCTGAGTGAGACTGAGCATGTTTCGGTATTACTGTGTGGTAGTCTTGGCATAGTCTTTAGGAAACCTCAAATTGCTTAATGCAATGAAGTCTGTTGTTTACAGCTTTATGCTAAAAGTTCCTTGATTTCTACTTGTGTTGAAAAGCCATACTGTGTATAAAATGAACCAGTGTTGGGCTTAAGGTTGATATATGGGATTGTTGATGTGTTAGCTGTTGTACTGGAGTTTTGTTGTGTTTTATTTCTTGATTTAAAACAGCGATCCTTCTTGTGGCTTGTCGGACTTGTTCATATACATACTGGGTGAATGTTTTTCATATGTGTAGATAGTACAGTAATGAACTTATGTGAAAGGAAGTATGAATGATTTGGTTCTTTCTCTTCTTTTATTTTAATATTTGTTGATATCTGTCTAACAGTGGGAATTGTTTTGTAACATATTGGTGGAATTACGAACTGTTATGATATTTTCCTTTTTGGATGAATGAAACGATCTGCCCAATGTTGTGATTTTGGATTCAATGATTGTTTGTATACATTCGTCCCTTGATTCTTAATATTCGATGAAATATTTGAGAAGTGTTTAGGACTATTCTGTAACGGTGATAGAGTTACATAATCGTAGTCATTTTGGATTACAAAGGAATAGTCTGAATCATGTTTACTTGTTTGGATTATTGATATCATTTAAACAGGGTGTTTAATGAAAACAATTGATGGATTGCAATTGTTTTAAAAGTTAGTGCTTATCATGCTCAGTTCATTGAACTGACTCATGTTGACTATTTTGCAGATGGTTTCCGTAAGTGGTAAAAGCAATGCAGATCTGACAGGATGATTAGATTATTTAATTTGTTTCATAATGAATTACAGCTTGATTATATAAATGTACTGTATGTGGAAAGATGTTTCTTTTCCGTTAAGCATTGTATCAAGTATGCTGCTTGCATAAAATGTAATTGTATAATTTTGAAAGGAATGGAAATAAGTGTTTGATACTTATGTATTGTATTCTATTTCTGATAGTTGACCTTCTTCGGTTTATATACCGGAATGGCAATGATATCTTTGTAAAATTTTGGATTCTTTTGGGATTAACTATGAAAGCTTACAAGAAAATGTGGTTGAATTCATATGAGTGTTTAGCAGATCTTATTGTTCTAGCGAAAGCAATATTGAATTTAAATAATTGTCTTTCTAAAAGATAGGTTAAAAATGAACCTAAGCAAAATGCTAAACAAGCTGGATTAAATTACTAATCCCTAGTCCTGAGTATGACAGGACAATATTAAATTGGATTTTTAATCATTTATATCCTTATACTAATAAGTATGATATAAATTCAGTTAGGAGAACTGATATAAATCAAATGAAGTTCGGATGGCAATCTCATGTGAAGGGTATGAGATATTGTCCAATTCTGTTGTTTAGAAACAGGTGTATTCTAATGACTCCTTGATGAGAGTTTGACCTTAATACCTCTACCATGTAATGGGTTTTATAGAGGAGGGTCGTCTTAAGACGAAGAATCCAGGGATCGGGAAAGGCTAACCTTAGGGAAAAGTCTTTAAAGTAATTTAAACTCAAGTGCGTAACGCATGTTGTTAAGTAGATCTTTTCGAGGCGGATTTAAAGGTTGACGACACAAGTCAACTACAGGGTTGTACCTCCGAGAAGATTAGGATCTTCTCGAAGTTACAACAATACAGGAGACTTCTGGCGACACCCTTTGCATTGATCGCTAAGATTTACACTTTGTTCTCGCACGAGTTACTCAGGGTCCGATTATGAACGTGGTCATGTTATAAGGCTGCCTAGGAGATTCGGGGTATCATGACACACTGGTTGAACTGCAAGGTTGAACCAGTATGTCACCATATCCCTAATCCTCGTGGGCATCCATATAACATTATCACCTTGATAATCTACCTCCGAGCGATTCGTTTGTGAAAGGAAGGACTGACAGTAGTCAGTGTAAGACATTCTATATAACATAAGAATGGGGTGAAGGACGTATTCCAGATTGACGAGTATGCCGTTAAGGAATACGAGACATAAACAGTATGTTTCAAATCTTTGGCCAAAGTATCGCAAGCTGCTGATTGTGTTGTCCCTAATTCACCTAGTCTAAGGGATGAGATGCCGATGAATAATAGTAACGATTATTCAGTTAGGTTCCTTGGACAGAGCATTCTGAATCCTAGAGTAGGGAAGATAACCGCAAGAGTGAAAGTGTTATCTAATAACACCAACTCTTTTTACTCATGAATAGATCGGTAGATTACCGAGTCATGGAATGAATAGATCGGAAGTAATCTGAGTCATTACAGCTGCATATGGTTTTCTGTTATATGAATGGTTATTTTATTTGTGAGTTCTAAATTATGTATTTAGAACCAAAATGCATTTATCAAACAAAAAAAAAAATCGACTTGTTCTATTGTCTAAAATGAGGATGTTACATCTTGGTATCAGAGCTAAAGGTTGCAGCTCTTGGACCTATTGAGTCCATAATCTGATGTAAAAACCTAAAACACCATAAAATAACCCCTTATCACCCTCAAGGTAATCATACTAAAAAATATTTCAAAAAGGTTTGGGAAAAATTATTACAAAAAATTTGTGATGTTGGAAGAAAGTTTTGGGGGATGATAAAGTGTCAGATTGTACTTTGGGCTTCCAGAACCACATATATAAGATTGAATAAGTCCACACCCTTTCATTTGGTGTTTTGACACAGACGTAGTACTTTCAGTGGATTTTTTTTAACCATCCTTATGCATTGCATGCGCAGGTGGATGGTCAGATGAAAATTCTATAGAAGAGCACATTGAAAAAAATAATGCAATTAGATGGGCATTGTACCATTACGTGTTTTGAAGTGAGAAGATTGAGAAGGCGTGATACAAGGCCTTGCTTGATAGGCATATTAAGAACAAGATATTATAATTGGAAATATGGTCCTTCTCTATGACTAAAACTTTTTGCGCTACCCTGGATAGTTGAAGGTGCATTGGTTGCGACCTTTTATAGTAACTAAGATACTTGAATTAGGTGTATGTTAGTTACAAGTGTTAGATGGAATTATGTTTCCCAATTACTTAAAATGGGATTAGATTCAATCCCTACTATAAATAAGATTCTTGGTGTTTTATTAAGAAGTATTTCCACTTAGATTAGGTTTCCTTTGATGTTTCATTTTGGCATTTTTGTTGTCTTTTTTTGTTTTTTTTGTTGTAATAAGCACCCACTTGTGCATAGGAAGCTAATTAATATCTATTGATATCATGTGTAGAGATCCACACATACATTTACTATGGGGTGAACCAGGTGTAAAATGCACAAAAGAGAGATATGTTGGTACTAGGACTTGTGGCGAAGTTGATGGAGATGAGCACGTGATGATTTAAAGGAAACATGTTTTTTCTGGGATGTGTGTAGAAAAAAGAAAAAATAAAGGAGGTATCATACGTACAAGAATGATGCAAGGATTTATCATATGAAGACCACATGAGGAAGAAACCATATAATGTAACTCAAGTTAGGAAGCAACATGATGGACTACTTAGTATTAAGTATTGAGGGAAGATTTTTTGTGGTGCAAGTAAGCATGCACAAGGATTCATGTGGCTTGGAAGTAGTAAAGCACTCTAGAAGGTTACAACTACAACACGTGGAATAAAGTAGAGAAAAACTGTGAAAAAAGAAAAAAAATCATTAAAAGTTGTAGTTTGGTGGTAGATGAGGAGAAATTAATGAGATAAAAATTTGGAAACTTATAAAAAGAGCACCAAAATGGGTTCATTCTTTATCTTCCCTTATGAAGAATTTGAGTATTGAAAAGTGAAAAGATATGTGTACATGTGTAGGTTTGTGAAAAAAGCATGAAAAATAAAAAAACTTGGGTTGAGAAAACACATGGTATGTTTTTTTATTTCTTTTGTATAGAAGTTTTAAGCTTGAAGGTGTGAGAAGTGGTTTAGAAGTAGGGTTTACAGATGCATAAATTCAAGCTAGGGAATTGATTTTGAGAGAGGGTACGCATTTGTTTTATAGTGATAAGTGTTTAGGAGAAAGGAAGGTGAATAGAGAAAATACCTAGGGCATGCAAAAATTCAGCTCAATAAGTAATACAGAGAAAATGGCACCCAAGAGAGCATCAGTGGTGGAAATAAATGACAAAGTAAAGAAAGAAGAACCAGAAGTAGAAGTCAAAAAAGTTCCTGAAGAATCATTTTTCAGAGATGTGGTGTCTTGAGGAGGTTATCATGGGACATATTTAGGAGTCCCATATGAGAAATTTCAAGGTGAGAGACTATAATCATTTCTCTAATGAAACGAGTGCTAGATACCAAATGAATTAGTGCAAAAGACTAATCAAAGGACTTCGATGATAAGCTGATTTATGATGATAAGAAGCACCATGATTTTGGAGGGCGCGAGAGTGCTTCAAATTTATGATTTTTCCTATTTTTTGCAAACCATAGTGCCTCAATCAGTGGCTCATATTGTAGGTCCATGAAGACAAATTTTATTTTTAAAGTAGAAGGGTGCGCATCACTGCACTGATGATCGAAATAATTAAAGGGTTTTACATCTTAGATGTTAGGATTTCTAAGGAATGCATTATCAACTGGTTATTGATCCATGAAATAAATTTCAAGGATTATAGATTATGTTGTGTAGATTACAAAATGTAATAATGAGAGCTGAAAGAAAATAAAAGAGAAAAAGATACAAAACCCAGATTTATTGGGGAAACCCCTAGGTAAAAACCTCAGTATAATAAATCATTGTTTGTTTTAAAAATTATCAAGACTTTAACCTAGTACTTCTACTTCACTCCTTATTCTTACAGTATATTGCAGAGCTATTTTCACATTAGTTCAATACTAACTAATACAATCCCATTTGATTATCATGAAGAAGAAATTTTCCAATATGATATCTATATTGATATCGAGCTATAAAAATGTAATCGTTGCTAATAGCCAATCCTGAGAGGGGTCACCCAAATCAATATGGGGTGTGTGGATCGCTCAAGGCGCTTCACTCTTAAATGCGGAAGACCATCATAATAAATTTTATGGACAATATTTTTTAAAATCACATGAGGTGTACCATAGTGGTATATATCCCACTTGAAATTATCACCCCAAAACTCCCCCTTAATGTTAAGTGGGAAAAAAAAAACAAAACAATGCATGCCTTGTTTACCTTTTTGTACAAAAGGATTTACAGATCCATGAATAAACAACGGTGATTCAGGCTAGCATGCAAATAAAGGAAATCATACAAATCTTCCCATACAAAAAAATTATTAAGACCAATGCTTTATATATGAATAATTCTATCAAATTATTGAGCCTTTTATAAACTATGGCATACCCAGAACTAATGCTTTGTTGGGACTTACAAGTAGCTTCACATAGTGTGACACATTTACTTATTACAAAATACAGGTGTTTCGCACAGAAATGCTTCCGTTCCTGGAATAGAGTTGCTTCTATCCTTTCATTCCTTTGAGAAATAGATAAGGGTTAGGGCTAGGAGGAATACCTGTTGAATGTTGAGAGGGTGTGCGTGTACTATAGAGAGAGATCAGATCAATTGCGAAGAACTCCTTTTTGTCTGGGAAGGACTACCTACAAGTAAGAATATAAGACCACCAGATTCTAATTAGATAATAAGTGAGGAACTGCCTTGGGCCCAGGAAATATGAGGTGATAGGCAAGGGTTGGGATGGTCATTAGTGCTACGGTAGTTAAAACAGGGTGGTATGTATTTTTTAGTATAAATAAGAGTCACGGGAAAAATAATTATCTTGGTGTTATGCTTTAAGCAGGGTAGATATACTTTTTTGACATTTTTGTGTCCGGTATCGTTTGGAAGTACTGGTATCAGTTATCCATAACCGCTATCGGTCACTGTAAGGGTTTCCAAAGTTTGAGAAAAAACCCGTAGAGTTTCATTTCTTTTGACTAATCATGTGTCGTTTTAATGATGGCAGGCAAAGCAAGGTTAAGGATGAATGATACTGTTCCGTGTTGTTATGTCACGAATCCAAGCGGTGTAACGACTAGCTTAAAATGGGCATTGATAAATCGTTTGGGGTTAAGGGGAATCCGCTATTAGTTAAGAATCAGCGCGTACCAGCTATGTTGCAGGCGTTGATTGAGGATGGCATCTAGAAAAGATAACCTTCTTCTGCCAACAGGGGAGATGACAGTGACTTTGGCACAGAAATGTGTTCCGTTATTTGAGACTCCCAATGATCGGAAAAATAGTGGGTATCATGCTTGCCAGTTCGGGGCAGGCAGCGTAACAGGCAGTATTTTGGTCAGCCTACACGAGATTTGACACATTGCGAGGTTTTATCATTTATGTATGGTACAATGTATGCAACACCCCTAAAGGAAACAAGTTGGCCATGCTATTAATGATAGCGGTGGGGTATTATGCAGTCCAAGGGAGGAAGGTGGAAATTCCCAAATCATTGATAGTGTTGTTGGGAAATGATAAAATGGAGCGTGACATTCGCTGGGCACCCCCGCATATCTGGCAGATTTATTAGGGGTTTCTGGGCATCAAGCGAACACCAGGAACGACATGTATTGTTCGTACCTATACAATTGTTGGTCCTATGAGCATATTGTTTTGTGGCATCCATAGGCCGACCCATTGAGGTCGGGAGAGGCCATGAGTGGCAAAGGTTTGTGATTCAGCACGATGGTCTAAACAAACAATATGTGAGATCCCAGGGCCGTGATAGGTGACATCACGTAATTATAGACAATATGGGCGATGGTGGCGATTGTGGATATTTGTTGGAGGCTGTACGGAAACTATAATGGTGCCAGAGCACATAGCAAGAGGTTAAGGGGGTAGAGCGATTGAGGTGGATTGCAGGGCATAGGCTGGGTGATATGAGAGGATTCCCTCTAATCGTGTGCGGCGACAATTTTGGGGTTCGTTCAGGATATACCTTGCCCTTAGACCATACATGAGGATCGACACCGAGGCATCATTCTCACCTCCCCGATCCCCTACACCCTCCAGAGGGCCATGAGCGATACAGCCTATCGTAAGGGTAATGGATGTGGGAATGACAGAAGCCTAATAGATTATGGTGGGTACAGAGCTGCGAGGTGCACGTGAGCGCCTGACATAGCTGTGATTACAGGGAGAGAGATCATCTACAGATTTGGCTCGCCAGCTTCAAACACAGGTGTAATGGACAATAGAGATTGTTAGAGCTTCACAGTTACGAGTGGAGAGACTGCGGAGGCAAGGTACTCCACGCGCGAGGACGTCTTCGTATGTTACAGGAGATGTTGGCGGATCAATGGGGATGAACCAATGGCAGTGTCCACCTTGCGGATGGAGAGGCCAGCTGAGGGGACATCGACGTCATTGATCACACCTATTCAGGAGGAGGTGCAAGGATATAAATAAGTGATTTTCATAGAATAAAGAATAAATAAAGATGCTGACCTGCGAGTCGACTTATAGAAATATGTATTTGTTTAATATCTCAAAAATAAAACTAAAGATGTATGTGGTTTCCGTTGAAGATAATACATAATAATGGGGTTGTGTTTGAATGTTTATTTTTGTTTTGTTTGAAAAGGATAAAGATGAATGTTTGTAAATAAAAACACACAAAAAAATTTATCTTTACAACACATGATAGAGTAAGGTATGGGGATTGTCGGCTAACCTTGGGAGACCCCATTCTCCTAAGTGCGGCCTACATAGCCCATTTCACAAAGCAAGGAAGGGCCTCAGACCGATGTAGTTCTCCTAGGATCAGGGAGAGTTGAATTTCATTAAATTTTGGTTGTGGTTAGGAAATTTTGTTGGTATGGTCAACACTTGGATGTTTGGTAGGGTAATGTTGTTGGTGTTGGTAGGGGTAAAAACGAAGTTAACATTCCGGAGTAGGGATCAATGGTCCTGATTAAGGTCAACACACAATCTTAGAGCTGAAAAAAGCGGCAAGAGTGTCCTTAATTGAGACGAGCTAAACAAACCACATATTAATGTAGGATGAGCTTGAATCCTTAGGTACCTTGCATAGGCGAGAAGTCGATAGGTGAAAAGAGTGGTATAATCACAATATATCAGATATACGTCACGTCCCTTGAGTTTTATTATAAGATGATTATTCTGACAAAAGAGAATCAAACCTAAATAGACAAGTCCATGATTATTATCTGAGGTGAAGTGGTTGATGTGGGCAAGGGTGCAGAGAACTTATTATAAGATGATTATTCTGACAAAAGAGAATCAAACCTAAATAGACAAGTCCATGACTCAAAAGTGTTTTGAAATACTGCTTTTATTTTTATTTTATTTTTCTGGGCATAGATTGATCGATGCGGGAAGTCTACATGGGATATGTATTTTTTTGTTCTTGAGGTCTTCACGAAGCTGATCAATGCGAGAAGCTTCTGATAAAGGCTGACTGTGTACAGCTGTCCTTCAAGGGAGCAGTCTATTATATAGTAGCAGATGTGGTGTTTTATGTATAGTTGTCCTTCGGGGGAGCAGTCTATATATAATAGTAGCAATAGTTTGGAACATAGCTGTCCTTCAAGGGAGCAGTCTATTGTATAATTTAGAGGTCTAGATGTCCGTTGGGCATAAAGCATCTAGTTTTTGTAGGAAGTTTGACTCAAGAAAATCCCATAAGTGTTTTAATTAAGAATGTGTTATTTTGATACTTTGAAGTCATGGACTAGACTAAAAAGGGGAAGACATCTTTTAAGGGGAGGTGATAATCAAACCATGTGAGCTTGATTTGATTTTGAGATGTAAGAAACAAAGTGTATGCGGTGGTAAATGAGCTCAAGGGACAAGCATAAGGTAGATAAGAAGTGATATAACACTAAATTCAACAGTAGAAAGGTCGAAGATGCAAGGAATTAAGGGGATTCAGGCTCAGGTTTACCATTAAGCGAAGCTAAACGATAAGTGCCTGATCCATAAGTGTGAGTGATAAATGTAAGGCCCAATCCAATTAGGAGCAAATTTTCCACGTTTACTCTTTTCTAGTTTGGTTACATGTTGATTCTCTTTGAGGACAAGATCACCAACCTTAAAGGTACGCTCATGAAGTCGCATATCATAAGCACGCTTGATGCGTTTTTGATATATTTGAAGGTGATCAAGAGCCGTAAGATGACGCTCATCAAGAAGCTCTAATTGGGCTAACCTCTCTTGGCGGAAATCATCGTTGGTGAGAATATCCTAGAGAGATATTCTGAGGGAGGGTATTTGTATTTCGAGAGGCAAGACAGCCTCGGTACCATATACCAAAGAAAATGGTGGTGGCATTAGTGGAGGTACAAATGCTAGTACGATAAGCCCAAAGGGCAAAGGGAATGTGATCATGCCAGTTTCTTCCGGACTCATTGACAACTTTTATGAGGATTTTGGTTAGGGTTTTATTAGAAGATTCAACTTGACCGTTGGCCTGCGGATAGTAAGGTGATGAGAAACTAAGTTTGATACCAAAGTTGTCACAAAGGTCTTGTAACAACTTATTTTTAAAATATTTACCATTATCTATTATTAGGCGATGAGGGAATACCAAAACGACAGATAATGTGATGGTTAATGAATTTCGACAATTTTTTTCTTTTTTGATTGAAATGAGTGGAATGGCCTCCACCCATTTTTTTGTAATATTCAGTCGCTGTGATTATCCAACGGTGATGTTGTGAAGAAGGCAGGTGAATCTCACCAATAAGGTCTAAACCCCATTGTGAGAAAGGCCAAAGATCTCGTGTGACCTGTAGCGGATGGCTAGGAGTATGTTGAAGGTTGGCATGTTGTTGAAACACAACACAACGCTTAACATATTCGTAGCAGTCGTTATTAAGAGTAGGCCAATAATAACCTAGGCGAATGGATTCGTTTGGCCACAGTAAGGCCACTAAAATGTCCACCACAAATGCCGTCATGGACTTGTTGGATGGTATAGGTGACCTCCGCGTCGGTTTAGACATCGAACAAGGAATGCCATCAAAGCCACGTTTATAGAGGAGTCCCCCCATGACGACATAAAGAGAAACACTTTTAAGAAAAGCACGTTTTCTGTTACTAGTAAGGTCAGGTGGGAGAACAGAGGTTGTAAGGTAGTCGTGAAATTGGTGGTACCAGGTATCTTGCGAATTAGCAGACACATTATTTATCATACAGACAACCGGGGCTGAGTAGGATGGGGCAAAAAGTTGTTGGACCAAGACGAATATGTCAGAGTCAGTTGGTGAGGCAGGAATTTGTGAGGCTAAGCAAGCCATAGTATCCGCAAATTTGTTAGTGGAGCGGGGGAATGGTGCTGAATAGAATAACGAGTAAATGAGGTCAAAAGTGAATCCACGTAATGTTTGTACTTTTGAAGTTCCTCATTCTTACATTGGTAGATGCCCATAACTTGATTGACTACCAATTGAGAGTCGCCAAAAATATTAATGGATTTGACACCTAAGTGTAACGCAACCTGGAGACCCAAAACAAGGGCCTCGTATTCAGCTGTATTATTAGTGTAGGGGAAATTGAGCTGGAAATGAAAGAGGCATACGTTCAGTGCATCAAGAGGAATGAGAACAACACCGGCTCCTCCGCCACACTGGCATTTAGATCCATCGAAGAAGAGGGTCATTTGATATGACTCTTCCCTGAGTGAAAGAGTGGCGATGAGTTCGTCAGGGAAATTAAAATTGGTGAATTGTTCCCCAGGTAGAGGGGCCTCCACAAGTTGGTCCGCAATAGTTTGTCCTTTGATTGACTTCTGTTGTACAAACTCAAGGTCGAGGTCAGCGAGGAGCATAAGCCATCCGGCGATGCGTTGGTTTAGATGTGGTTTGACATACATATAATGAATGGGGTCCGTGTTGGTGATGACAAAAGTTTTGTGATTCAGGAGGTAATGTCGGAGTTTGGTGGCTACGAATGATAGGGCTAGGCACAGTTTTTCTACATGTCTATACCTAGTCTCGTAATCCATGAGAGTACGACTTATATAATAAATGGCTTGTTCTCGATGTTCCAAGTCCTGATGTGTGAGCATGGCTCCTATAGCATGGTCAGTGGTAAAAAGGTAAAGGTAGAAAGGGCGATCATCTTGCGGTGGAATAAGCACAGGTGATTGCAAGAGATAGGATTTGAGAGCTTCAAAGGCTTAGTGACAATCTTCACTCCATTGAAAGGCAATGTCCTTTTTAAGAAGGTGATGAAAAGGTTGACATCGATCCGAGAGTTGGGAGATGAAACGCCGGATGGATTGAAGTTTACCCTGCAAACTACGCAATTGTTTGAGGTTTTTGGGTGGGGGAATTTCTAGGATAGCTTTTACTTTAGATGGATCAACCTCAATGCCACGCAAAGAGACGATAAAGCCAAGAAGTTTTCCCGAAATAACACCAAAGACACATTTCTTTGGTTGAAGCCGGACTGAATATTGTAACAGGTGATCGAAAATGATGGTTAAAACATCGAGATGTTCACTGCGATGTTTAGATTTGCCAAGAAGATCATCGACATAATCCTCAAGGATAGTGTGCATAATGTCATGAAATATGTAAGTCATAGCCCGCTGATAGGTCACACCAGCATTCTTAAGGCCAAATGGCATGACACGATAACAGAAGGTTCCCCAAGGAGTTATGAAGGTAGTTTTATGTTGATCGGCCGGGGCTACCAAAATTTGATTGTATCCCAAAAAGCCATCCATGAGAGAAAGCATTTCATGGCCCACAGTGAGATCAACAAGTTGATCAATACTTGGGAGGGGGAAGTCATCCTTGGGGCAAGCGAGGTTAAGGTCTTGGAAATCCGTGCATATCCGAAGTCCCCCCGTCGCTTTAGTGACAGGTATGATGTTAGAAATCCATTGAGGATAGTCAATAGGCAAGATGAAGGAAACAGAAAGAAGTCGTTGAAGCTCTTCTTTGACCAAGAGGGCAATGCGTGGATGCATTTTTCTCAGTTTTTGTTTGAATGGTTTGGAATCATGGTTTAGGGTGATGTTATGGACAGCAATGGTAGGATCAATTCCTGGCATGTCAGGGTAGGACCAAGCGAAAGCTTGGTTACGAGTACGGAGAAAGGTAGTAAAGACGGCTTGTTTTGATGTGTTAAGGGATTGTCTGATCTTCACAATGTGAGGATCCTCCTCTGTGTGGATGTTGATTTCTATAGTTGACTCATTCAACATGGTTTGTGTTTCAGACAGTAAGGCACGTTGAATATAGGAGTCGTCCGCACCAAGGTAAGTGAGGATGGAGTCGTCATCCTGGCACTCAACAACATTAATCGAAGGTGAATCCTCTTCGATCATGTCTGGCTACAGAAGGGGAAGAGAAGATGGGTCCTCATTATCGCGTTGATAAGTGAGAGGACCTATGAAGATAGCATTTATGAAAAAAAAAAGTTAGGAGGGATAGATTCAGGGTCTATCGACTCTGTGGGTGATGATGGCAAAGTGGGTGATGATGGCTTGGTAGGGGTGGTGTCGTCATCCTCTAGGATACAACTTACATGAGGTTTCTCCGGTGTAGGTGTTTCAGGAAAACCGAGACCACTGCGATCATTGTGTTTGCGTGTAGTCATGGGAATGAGTGTATTTCGGCCTTGTTCATAAAGACCAAAACCAAAGCCTTTCCAAGAACAACAAGTCAAGAAGGTGAGGGTGAAATGATGATTTGTCAAGTATTGAAAATTAGATTGGAAGGGAACCACACCAAGAGGTGGTTCAGGGGTAACGAAGGATGCGTCAACACCCCCATACGTTAGGTTGGTGCGGAAATGGGGTGGTCCGTAAGAGATTACCTCCCCCACGCGACGGTCGTAGGTGGGATGTGCATGTAACTGTCCGTACTCCTGTGGGGTATGGAAAGAGCTAACGTTATATAGGCGGTACTCCCCCAACGTAAGGCGTTGAAAGACATCTACTAAGGGGTCGGAGGTTGGGATGTTATCTGCAGGAAAGGAAGTAATATTTGTAACGGTGATTTCATTGGTTGAAGGTGTAGGTGCATTGGAAGTGGATGGCTGGGTTGGATGAATGGGTGTCTTGACTGGTACAAGCACATCATTAGGGAGATACAACATATTGCAAGTTTTAAAGGGTGGAGGATCAGCTTTTACGGTGTAGGACTTCCCCTCGTACTCAAATTTTATGCATCTATGTAAAGTGGAGGGAACGCATCCCATAGCCCGGATCCAAGGGCGGCCTAACAACATATTGTATTGGAACTCTCCCTCAAGGACATTGAAGAGTTCAGGTAAAGTGCGTGGTCCTACATGAATGTTAAGGATCACGGTGCCTAAGGTAGAAGTAATAACATCATTGAATGACCGCAACATGATGGGGTTGGCACACATGCAACTAGAAGGGATATTCATTTGTTGGAAGGCTTTTGAAGATATGATGTTTAGGCTAGCACCCCCGTCAATCATAACACGACGTACCCGAATATCCCGAACGTACGTTGAGATGAAAAGAGCAGGGTCAGGATCTTTGGCACCGAAGTCAATAATTTCATCTTCAGAGAAACTGACAGCAGCGGCTTGCTGTACAGAGACAGAAGTGGTTGGGGAGATAGATTGTTTAGTGAGCGAAGCAACGTGATTGGGTGTTAGAATAGAGGTAACGGGCAAGGTTTCATTAGGTAAAAATTCTATCCCTTGAAGGATTTCAATGAGAGCTTGTCAATGAGATTCAGAAGTCTGAATGAGATCATACAGTGTCATTTTTACAGGTAATTGGTGAAGCTGTTTGATCATAGGTCGGTGGGAAATGCCATTAGAGACGGGATAGGCGGGTCCGTGAATAACCACTTTAGGTGGTGGTGCAATTGGGATGGTGGACGGAGAAAGAGATGCCGCAGGTGTGTTTTCTTTCTCTTTCCCATTGTTTTTCTGCCCTCAAGTAGCAACACTAATCATATTGATCTCGTGAATACAAGAGGAGGAAGATGATAGGGATAGGTCATGGTTTTCGAGAGGTGGGGCTATAATAATGATAGATCTTGGTGAGGTGGGGACAGGTGGTATAGGGGAGGGAATTGAAGCTAAAGGTCTCTCTCTTCGGAAGTTGTCTTTCTTAACTTTTCTATCTGAGAGAGGTGACAGACAAAGTATGGCTTTCAATGCTTTGCGTCCCTCTACGTCATGTCCTGGTGTGCGGTGGTAAGTGCAGATTTTAGACTCATCATAACCTATAGGTTGAGGTTTGGATGGATCATAAGGTCTAAGTGGGGGTAGGGAAATGATCACATTCTCTACCAACATAGCAAGGATTTTGGCGTAAGACCCTTTGAGTGGGTCAAAGTCAGAGGAAAATGAGGCTATTGACTGGGTCAATTCTGGTGACGACGTGGTGTGGTTGGTTTGTATGGGGGGTGGTTTAGCCAAGGAGTTTTGATAATGGGTTTTAACTAACCGTGGTTTCTTTGATGTAGAAGCTATGTTTAGCTGGTTGGATGATGAGGCCACAGATGATGTGGTATCAGAAAACAACCACGGAGAAATAGGAGTGACAAAAAACAAATCTTTTGATGGTGGAATTTGTTTATGGTTGATAGGTGGACAGGATATACGGGGTGATAGTGTTGCTATACCCTTGGATTTCTGTATGGGTGCAGAAGGCGTAGGTTGCTTTAAGGAAAACACAGGAGGTATGATATATTGATGTAAGGTAGAGGGATGGGGTCCCAATATGGAAGGTAGGTGTGACGACGAGGGTTTTAGTTGTGTTAACAACATAGATTGAGGAGATTGAATCTATCTCCTAATGGGATGGACGGCTTTATTTTTAGATAAATCAAGCCGCTTAGGTGGGTGTGTTAGACTAGGTATGGGTGAGGTCCCAAGCATAGGGGAAGATTTGGTTAGGTTAATAGAAGTGGATGAGGTATTTGGTAGAGATGAGGGGGGTGAAGATGAGGACATACGCATTTTAAACTTCTGTAAACACTTCGGGTATATGGTAGAGGCATCAGGATCGGTCATTTGCATTTGAGTAGAATATGGCGTACTCAAACGTTCCCATAGGACCTGTCTATCTTCTGGGGAATGACAGTCCTCACGTGTGAATAGGAACTTTTGTATGGAAGAAAGGTGGGTTGTGATTCCGGTCCACTGTGGGTGTGATACAAGGGGTGTATGAGGCACTGTATCAATGGGCGTGAAGAGGTCAACCGGTTGCTGAAAAGATTTAGGTGATGAAGGACTAATAGGTAAGAGGGTGTGTTTGAGAGGATCTGTCATGTGTAAAGAATGTGGTGATGTCAGTTTAAGAGGTTTCTCATCTAAGGATGACAAAAGAAGTGGCGAGCCTTCCTCTTGTACAACAAGAATGGTAGAAGGAGACATTTGGGAAATAGATAAATTAGATAACATCCGCTCACAGTCTTGCAAGGATGTGGTGTAAGAAGGCTCATTTATGAGAAGGGAACTCTGGGCAGTTAATTCCTTGATGGATAAAGGAATAGAAAGGATTTCAGTTTGTCTTGATGGCGAGGAAGGGGGTTCGGTTTCCTGCGTTAGTGAAGAGGTTTGATTCAGAATTTGCTCGATAGAGGTCCTTGGCTGGGAATCGAAGACTGCATGGATCTCATGAACACTCTCCTCGGCTAAGATATCTTGGTTTAGATTACTGTTAGAAGAATGATTCGAGAATGGTTTGTTGAATATTTTCAAATTTCGGTTAGCAGAGGCGTTAGGATTGTCGAGGGCTATATCTCCCGCATCAACCATTTCCTGCACTATTTTTTTCAACATCTTGCAGTTCTCATGACTGTGTCCCTTCACGCAGTGGAAGTTACAGAAGTCATTTTCTTTGTACCAAGAAGGTATGACGCGAGTGGAATCAAACCCGGAGTGAGGTTTAACAGGAGGTAAGGTAATAGCTCCTGCTTTAAGCAATTTTCCAATATCACACCATACGTTTCTCCCAAGGGAGTGTAGTTGATGGGCTCTGCTTTATACTTATAGGTAGTTTTTGGCGGGGTATTAGACGGTGGTTGGGATTTGACCATCACCGCGTGCACGGCCCCTTTTGATTTCGAAGCAGTCGATGGGTGAGGATTGGTGGTGTTGGGTTTGTTGGTGGAATCTTAGGTTCAGAAAGTGGGTTTTTTGTTGCGTAACCGCAATTTCTCTTCCTCTAAGGCTTGAATCTCTAGTTTTCGAGCCATAGTAAAGGCCTCATCAAATGTACGGAAAGTTTGAATTTGGAGGGTAGGAGAGATGTGCTTAGCATAGGTCCACGTAAATAGTTCGATAAGTTTGGTCTGAGGCAAGGCATACGTAAGTTGGTTGATAAGGCCCCGCCATCATCCAACGAAATCTGCGATAGATTCGTCTTCAAATTATCGGATGGCATAGAGGTCGGTGATAGATACTTTCTTGGCAATGTTAATGGAGAAATGATCCAAGAAAGATTGGGCTAGCTGGTTAAAAGAGAAGATTGAGTGCTAGGTTAAAGCACTGTACCACTCCAAGGCAGGTCCTGATAAGGACATGGGAAAGGTGCGGAGTAGTAAAGTGTCGTCATGAGCAATCATATAGCAGGCATGTCTAAATGATCGCAAGTGTTGTTGAGGGTCCTCCTTACTGTTGAAGTGGGTAAACTTTGGTAATTCCCATTGAGGAGGATATGAATGAAGGGGGACTGAAGGGTGGATAGGCTCCGGAAAAACTTGCTCGTATGTCAAGGCGCTACGACTTCCTGAAACAGAAGCCTCCAGATTTTGCATTTTGTCCATCATTTGTTTAATTAAATCAGAAGTTGGATGAGATGATGGTGTGGTTGTGGTAAACGGGGGCGAATTGGGCCAAGGGCCACCGCTAGACAATGGTGGGGTTAAATGTTGATAAGGTATGGAGGATGAATGTGTTGAGGAAACCGAATAGGGATGTCCTATATAAGCTGTTGAGGTTACTGGATATGTGTGTGGAAATGAAAAGGTGGGAGGAGCTTGGGAAGGAAAGCTCGTGTGGATAGGTGGCAGAGAGAAAGTCATGAGCGGAACAGTCTGCAATAGAGATGAGGTGGGAGCAGTTGGCAGTAATGACATGTTGGGCCCAAGATTAACCAAAGGAAAGCCAATCTATGCCATATGGACCCCTGAAGCTGCTGAGGTAGGTGATGGGACTAAGGATGCGTAAGGAAAAACGGAGTTATCAGGCGGAGAAGGGGCTAAATGAGCAGCTATACTGATAGGCATGCCAACAAGGAGTTGACCGTCAAGTGTACGGTCAAGGGCATGAGACAAATAGTATTGTACAGCGCTAGGATTAGCATCCAGAAATTTGGCAAATTCCTTATCTCCTACAGGAATTTTAGGGATCTCACTGGTGTCCGTAGGGTTCCCTATAGAATGTGAAGGGGGTGATTCAAGAAAAGGCACAGAGAAAGCATGTGAAACCATGGCGGTGGCTTGCTTTCGAGTGATAACAACCATGGATAGGAGTACACAGTAGGGTTTCAATCTATCAGGAATAGAAACGGACTCAGAATGGTGAAATTGGTAGGTTGCTGGTTTGTCAGGAACTGTAAAAGATAGTAACCGATATTGGTCTGATAACCGATGTCGGTTAGACTATAGCCGACATCGGTCAGTTAACCGATGTCGGTGTAATAAGACTGGTATAAGAAAATATAAGAAGCTGCTGATTTGATTGTTAACAACGCTCAGTACATTTATCAAATTGTTCTAAGGTGATCACAGAAGGTAGTGTATAACAGAGAAAACAGAACTGAAAACAAGCAAGATGCACACACAAATCCAGAGACTAACCCTAGGGTTAATTTTAATTATTTTGGGCTTATGCCTTTAGACGTGAAATGATGTCAATCCTAAACAAAAGACTTAGGGGAAATGTCAAGTTTGTTTTGGCTTATAAGGTTACCTCAATCGGGTGGAGGAATACCGCGGAAAAGGTGGGATGTTTTGAGTTGTTGTGTTAATTATGAAGTGATTCGGTATGTGTTGTGCAGTGAAAGTAAGATTAATTTCCTGTCAATACCGTGGAAATCACCCCCACGTGTATGACCTGTTACTTAGTCTATGTTCACTAGGATTGAAAACAACAAGCAAGAATGTAATGCACGTGTTTTAAAACCCAAATCGAAAATGATATTCGATGAAGAAAATAAGATGACTTTCACTAATGCGAAACTAGGAAAGCAAGACAAATTCTTTACTAAATATAACAAAAACAGCAACAGCAAGTATGCTTCCTAAAACAAAAGCAAGCAAGAGAAATAGAAACCCGAAATGGGTCCCACCGGGTGTGCCAAAAATTTTCGCATGGAATGTTTTGGCTCTACAGAATAGACCTGCTTCTATCCTATCATTCCTTTGAGAAACAGATAAGGGTTAGGGCTAGGAGGAATACCTGTTAAATGTTGAGATGGTGTGCGTGTACCGTAGAGAAAGATCAGATCGACTGCGAAGAACTCCCTTTTGTCTTGGAAGGACTACCTGCAAGTAAGAATACAAGACCACCAGATTTTAATTAGACAATAAATGAGGGATCTACCTTAGGCCCAGGAAATATAAAACTTCCTTTCGAAGGTGGTCAGTTCCCCTTTTAATACAATTTAACACAAATGATAACAAAGAAAGCTATTGCAAAATCACGATTTAGGTATCTCACTACAAAGCAATAGAAGCTAAAATTATCAATAATAAAGCGTCACGTTGTTTGTTCAGTTACTGGTCATTGATACGTTCAGGTTGAGTTGTAGGGATAAACCAGACTGGATCTGAGGTTGTTAGGTGGAAAATAGGCGAGAAAAGGGTTTTGGGGTATAAGTCACAGTGACCGACGCCGGTCACTGGGTAACCGACCGCGGTTAGAGAACCACTTCCGGTAGGGGATAAACGATAGCGATAGGGTCAGCAATCTAAGTGCTTCTGGATAGAGGTGGGTTGCAAGGTGATTGTGGGGTTATTAAGATTGGGGGATGGATAAGAGGAATGATGGGAGGATAGGGAAGACTCAGAGTGTGTTAAAATGGCCTTCTGGGCAATATCAGGATGTATGGGTGAAGGTTAAGTGCAGTATATTGCTGGTAGTAGATCTAGGAATAAACTTATGATTACTATTAATAAACAGTTCAAGAAAATGGTGCTTAGAAACATATATAAAACATTACTCACTAGTCCCTGATGAAGATGTAGGTTTCAGGACTGTGATGATGAAGACAGGACCCAAGTTGGATGATCTGACAATCCAAGATGAGTTATCTCCTCTTCTGATGCTCGGATGAGTGTTACTGGGCTCTGGTTATTCAGTTGCAGTCTTGGGCTTGATGTCCTTCTCTGCAAACTCTTCCTGTTTCTTCACTTGTCTCTGCTTGGCCAAGAAAATCTGGATCCTTTTGATGATTTCTCTTTCTTCTCTATCAAAATGAAAAATCCCATCCCTTGTTTTGGTTGGAAGTGGTCATTTATGGGGAACCGATGGCAGTTACACAAATGACGGCGGTCGAGTAGGAACCGGTATCGGTTAGGTCAAAGCGGGCTATTTTTGGTAAAATAGCCAGATTTCCCTCCTTTTCTTCCGAGGGATTGGTTGCGGGCTTGGTCAAATCATTATGAAGTTGGTTTTAGGTGCGGATGAGGAGTAATTAGTTATAGGTGTGGAATTGGACCAAGTTATAGGTTTTAATTAGGTTAGTTTAGGGTTAAGACTAGGTCATGATGAGGTGGCGACATGACGTGGCAGGTATGGCGATGTGGATTTATTAATTATAAGGTAATTAATAAATAATCGTGTAAGGTTTCGGTGATGAGGTTAGGTTACGAAATGGGATGCGGAGTACAGGGTGTCGTAATGACACAAATTTGGTGTCTACAGTTGGCCTTGGTGTTTCCCTCACTTGTTACCTTGAATACCCTGGTTGATTGGATAATAAGAGTGCACGGTGTCTAGACACATTTTTTCCCATCATACATCCTTGGTGAACCCAATGTGAATATTTATAAATTACACCTTATGATCAAGTCCAGCTTGTTAAAAGCATAATTTACTCCAAATTCTTACTCATTCCTCTTATTGGGTCATCTTCAAAATTACATTTTCTATCTCAGTAGTCTTCACATTGGTTCACACATCTTTGGTGGTCATAAAGTGAATCCTATTTTGTCCCTTCCGATCAAGAAAAGCTCATTAAAAGGACTCACTTTTCATTTTTGTCTTGCTTTAGTTTTTAAAATTTCAAAAATTTCCAAAAATTAGTTCTCCCAGATGTTGTTGGCCCATGTTTCATTTTTGTTTAAGGTCGATCTTGTCTATTTCAGTTTAGTTTCATTCCTGATGCTATCAGACCTTGTGCAAGAAGTTTGTATGACTGATTGTGTTTATTTAGTCATTTTTCTTTCCATAGACACCTTCAGCCCTATCATCCAATTTTTCCCCTCAGGAAAAATTAGACAAACATGACCTCACATAGAGAAAATAAGAGGATTGATTTGGCCATGGGAGCTAGCATTTTAGGCTCAAGCCGAGTAAGTTGAAGTTGGACGAGCACATTGTAAGGGAGCTTAGGAGCTTGAGCTAGATTGGGGAATGAAGGATCCCCAAAGTATGAAATTTGGACTTCAGAGGTGAGGTTGTTCAGAGGTGGGATGAGGTGAAATCGAGGACTCGGTGGAAAGAAGCATGAAAAGGGGAGAAGAAAGTCCAAAATCCAAACTCCGAATTCTGGAGTTCGAGATTTTAGAGATCCAGAGTTTTCATGAACCTAGGAAGGTGAATAGTATTTGAAACCCCGAAACTCAAACTCCTGAAACCGCAAAAACTTGAACTCCCAAAACCTCGAAAACGTAAAAAATTGAAAGCACAAAGGTCTAAAACCCTGATTCCAAATTTTAGACTTTAGGGTTTCATAATTTCAGAACTCTCAAGCTAGCTTTTTGGATGAACAGTGATGATGATCTCTGAAATCTAAATACCCAAAGTTCTGAATCCCAAATGTCTAAAATTTGGGATTTCAAAGGGTGCGATGCAAGGTCAGAGTCCAAAAAGCATATCAAACACTCACATTTATCATGGTATGGCACCCTCATCTTCAGATGTCCATAACATTTGACTGAGTGCTCAAATTTGCACAAAATAAGACTTTTTGGAAATCTCTTAGTGTCCTCTACACAACTAGGACTGGATTTCTAAATTTTAATGAAGTTAAATATTTCAAAATGTGGAAGTAAAGTCCACCATTTTAGAGGAGTTGTTCCATATTTCTCACCTACCCAAAATAATGAGGTATGGGCTTCCTTTCTTACCCAACAAGTAAGTTACAATGGAGCATGGGATTTGCAGGCTTGCCCATGACTCCTACAAGGATAATGATGGATTTTGCAGGAGATTGGGGTACATTTTCATATTTTCTTCCCTCTCTCACTCCTCATTTTCATCCTCTATAAAATGTAAGTGGTTTGCATGTGCAAAGGGTTGGTCATTTTCTCTCCTCCCATGCACCCCATTCTTCTAGGGGATTTAAGCCTTCCTCTCAAGATATGTAATAGATTCATGCCTCTTTTTACCACAACAATGTTGATGAGGCCAGAATATATCTGATTAATGTATAATATATGATCTCATCTTACTATCCTTTTCCATTAATTTTGATTGCATTGTGTGACTTTTAGTTAATTTGATATGAGTTAGGATGTAATTGTCTTTCTTTTGATTGAACTTAGTTTTGTAATAAAGAAGGTCTAAATCATTCAAGAAAATGAAGCAGGTGGCGTTTAGTATGTTTTTTATAAGCATCTATTCCTACACAGTTTATTTTCGGAACTTCCAAACTAGTTCTGGAACTACATCACAGAGTCATCACTTAGTTCCAAAAATTTTGGACTTAGTTTCAGAACTCCAGTATTTAGTTCCAGAATTTTTAGACTTAGTTCCAAAACTCCTGGGGATAGCTCCAAAACTCTCACAGGTTTTGGTCCTTAAAAATTTCCTATGGTTCTGGAACTTCTCCAAAGTTCCAGAACCAATGGGATTTATCTATTTTAAAACCACATCTGGAGATTTTACATCTACAACCATTTCAATCAAGAAGAACGAGAATATTTCTGAATGTAGATCCAGGGAGAGTTATCCTACATCTATCTGATCAATAGCAATCCGACTCATCATTTATTATGGGCATGATTTGATTTTATCATAATCATCAAGACACTTGTGATTGTAAAATGTATATAAAGGGAGACCTGTAATAGATAGATATATGTAGAATCTTATATATATATAACAGAGAAAAGAAATAAACTAAGTATTTAGATCCAGTATGTTTTGTAATACTGAATTTTTTATCAATAAAATAGCCATTCTGATTTGAGAGAATTCTGAGTTGTTAAATCCTAATTCGAGGAGGAGCAAGGGCCCACTCCCCTAAGGACCAAGATATTCGTTTATTTGGTATTTATATTTCTTCAGTAAATAGTTTAGATTTTTTAATTATATGTTGTTTTAATTATTTTAAGTTAAAATTTGTTGTGTATTTGTTCTTGCAGGTGTTTAGTTAGATTCTTATATTTCTTGCAATTATTTCCAAGCATTCTAAATTAAGTGTGTTTAATTCCAGAAGCAAGTGTGTTTAATTCTAACAGCAAGTGTGTTTCCTTTCAGCAAAGCTTTCAGTGTGTTTACTTTCAACAAGTTTTCATAGTTTTATTTAAATAAGGTTTTACCAAGAAGTCCTTAAGACATTAAAAGATCCCCCAGGAAATAGAAAAATAACTACATTCAACTATTAGATTGATGAAATTACTCTTATTGCATATAGCTTTAGACACACCCCTGGTTTGATATGACATCAACAAGAAGTTGATTAAATGAAGGGAATAACGACACCCATCATTTTTTGCACCACTTTCGGGGACCACTAGTGAGAACTTTCTAATTAAGTGTTAGCAAGAGAAAAAAAACATACATCTAGTAGTTGAAGAATCTTCCCTACTATATCACAAAATATATGAGTAGACCAAGGGACTCGTAAGGTATATTCCTTCCAAAAACATCTTCACAAGAATTCATAAAATCCTCTAGTCAAAGTAAGGAAATTGATCAAGAATTGGAGGCACCACCATCCCCTGTCAGACAAGAAATAGAATTGCCACCTTTGGAATTCTTAGATCAGTCACCTGCAGGAAGTGGAGCTTCTAGGGGAAGGCTTATTACTCAAGATCCATTTAGGGTAAGTTTTGATTCTCAATTGAGTAGTCAACCTCCTTCTCCTGATTTTTAACCTTCCATAGGGCATACTGCTTACCACATTGATTGGGAGGAAAATTCAAAAAATATCTTTAAAATGGCACGAGAAGCTGAGGGAGTCCCTAATAGGACATTTACTTATCCAATCCAATTGGGAGATGATGATACACCAATGAAAATTATCTCACCTACACATTTACCCACATTTAGGGGGATGTCATCTAAAGATCCTGACCAATTTCTGTTTGAATTCAAGGTACTATGTCAGACCTATGATTATAAAACAGATAATCAAAAAATAAAGTTGTTTCCATCCACTTTAAAGGATGCAACAATGAGGTGGTTCATGAGATTACCATCCAAATCTTTAGCACTTGGGCACACATGGAAATCGCCTTCCTAGATAAATACCAGGACTATTATAGAGGGAGAAATAAGAAGGAAGAATTCTTCAAAATCAAGCAGGAGGAAGATGAAAACATAGAAGACTATTTAGACATATTCCTCTTTGTTAGAAAGAGATGTGGATTTGTTCTTTCAGAAGATTTAAGTAAAACCATTTTTCTTAAAGGTTTGGATGACGAATCTAGGTAAGCCCTTAACTTGATAGGAGGTGGAGACATTGATCAGATAAGAATGAATGGAATAAAGGAGATTTGTGGAAGTTATTCCAGAATAAGAGGTGGACTTAGAAAAGGAAAATCAGTGAAAATTCTTAATCTGGATATGAACAAACTAATGGATGAATTAGAAAACTTTAAAATAGACATTTTAGTGCATTTAACCTCTACTATGGATGGATTACAAGCTAAAGCAAATTCCAAAACTGAAGCATTAGCTATGTATTTTCCTAGATGCAGGAAGAAGCATGCATTAAGAGACTGTCCTTTGTATAAAACAGAAATGTGTCTTATCTATGAATCTAAAGAACATGATACTGATGTTTGTTCCTTACTTCGTGTTATTAAAAATCAGCTTAAACAAACTAGTGCCTCATCTACAACAGAAGAATTGAATTTTTTTCAGAGACAACTCAACCAAGGGTAGTTTATGCCAAGATCAGTTCCTAATCCATGGATGATACCATGGGCTGCTCATCCAGTACCACAAAATTGGGGACAACCAACTTGGAACCCTCAAGATTAGGAAAATCAAGCTTGGTATGCTCAGGGACATCAACAACCAAGGTTTGGTCAAGGAAATCCTTATGCTTGGTCACAACTTAGATGGAACCCTAATAATTATGCTCAAGGAAGAACATATCCAAATCAGAATCAACAGACCATCATGGGATCCCCTGCATAAAATTCACAAACTAAAAATGTAGTCCAAACGCAAATACCAACACAACCAATAGCAAATCCAAGAAACAAACAAACAACCCCTGTTTATGGAATAGAACTAGATAAACTAGTTGATTTACATGATATGGATTGTAAGGATATTCAAACTAGATCTAGGAAAATCATTAACAGTCCATCCCTTGTAATCACTGAAATGACAGAAGAAAATTAAATTCCTAGTACTTTTGTTCCAAAAGAGGATATAGAAAGAAAAGAAAAGGAACCGGATAGCAACACTACTAAGACTCCATTTCCAAAATGATTCAAAGAAGCTATAGAAATCAAAGAATCTGAATTGGTATAGGAATTAAGAAATTGAATATTGAAATACCACTATTACAAGTAATTAAAGATATTCCAGAATTGAATAAATTAATCAAAATGTTATGTATGAAAAATCCTGGAAGGAAGAAACAATAACCCAAGACTATCAAAGTAGATGGGAAACTTGTTGATTTATTAGCAGGAAAACTTCTACTTCCCAAATACAGAGATCCTAGAAGTCCTGTTATTTCTATTTCTATAGGAAATTAGGATGTACATAATGTATTGATAGATTTGGGAAAATCTATCAATGTAATGACAGTGGATACTCTAAAAACATTACCATTAATGTGTATACAACTTACTAATACCATATTATAGATGGCAGACCAGTCTGTAGAAAAACTAGAAGGAATTATTAAAGAAGTGGTGGTTATGGTAGAGTCATGGGAATATCTAGTTGACTTCCTTATACTGTAGGCAAAAGGTAAAACATTAGGTTATCCCATTATTTTGGGTAGACCATGGTTAGCTATAGTTATTGCTTTGATAGATTACAAGTCAGGTGATATGAAAATCTCAAATGGTAAGAACTCTAAACAAATTTCCTTATATCCTACTACACAACCTTTTACTAATAATCATGAACAATTGTGGGTTGATTCTCCTAAAACTGATAAAAAAAAATTGTCTTCTTTAGCTATGATTACACTGCAAGATCATGTAAGAGAAGTAGAAGAAATGATTAATCCACCATTGGATGAGAACTTGTTGTCCTCAAAATTATTAGAGATAGTTCCAGAACCTACAAACTTAGATCTAGATCCCATGAACTTAGTTACAGAACTTGCAGCTATAGTTCCATAACCACCACATTTAGTTCCAGAACCATGACAACAATAGTTCTCTTTGATTGAAAATTATTTCACTTCAGAGGAACAAGAATTCTCGTGGGGAGAGGATGAATCAATAGCTTCAGTTTCAATTATATCAGGAAGTGATGAAGAATTTCTGGAAAGTAGTAGTGATGAAGAATTTGGCCTGCAAAGAGATAAGTATTATAAATCTCATTACTGTCCTTTTTCCAGTATTTTGTCTCAAGGAAATTTTAGAGATATTGCTACATACAATATGTTGTTACCACATGCATTTCCATTAAATACTTTAATGAAACCATTCCCATAAATTAGTTCTTCACATATTGGAACCAAACATGTTGAAATTCAACTGGGTAAAACTTTAAACATTAATAGCTGGTTGAAGGGTGATGAAGAATCTAAATTGTTTGTTGTTCTAAAGAATCATACTAATCTTTTGCTTGGTATTACAAATACATGAAGGGGATTCATCCAAGTATCTACAATCATCATATCTATACTGAAAACATTAAACCAGTTAGGAAGCCTCAAAGAAGGATTAACCCAACTTGGATATAGTCAAACAAGAAATTGAAAAACTATTACAAGTAGGTTTCATCTACCCTATCTCAGATAGCTAGTGGGTATCTCCTCTTGTGATTATTCCCAAAAAGAATGGAAAATGGATAATATGTGTTGACTATAGGGAACTGAACAAAGCTACAATGAGATATTATTTTCCCTTACCATTCAAAGATCAAGTCCTAGATAACCTTTCAGGTAAACAGTACTTTTCTTTCTTGGATGGATTTAGTGGGTACAATCAGATCAGATTTGTTGCTAAGGATCGGGACAAAACTACATTTACATGTCCATGGGGAACCTTTTCCTGTAGGGTATTACCATTTGGTGTATGTAATTCTCCTGTAAATTTCCAGATAGTTGTACTTGCAATTTTTGCTGATCTAACAAATGATTGTGTTGAGGTATATATGGATGACTTCACTGTACATGGAGATACATTTGAAGATGCTTTGAGAAATTTGGACAGAGTGTTAACAAGATGTGAACAACACAACTTGTCTCTTAGTGATGAATTTTTTTTTATGATGATAGATGAGGGGATTGTATTAGGACACCATATTTCAAAGAGAGGAATTCAAGTGGATCAAAACAAAATTAGGATCATTTCAGATTTACTTATTCCTCAGACCCCCACAGATATCAAATCATTTCTAGGGCATGCTGGGTACTATAGGCACTTTATAAAAGATTTCAGTAAAAAAAATTTCCCCCATGTTTAATTTTCTAACCAAGGACTATGAATTTCTTTGGGATGAAAATTTTCAGAGTGCTTTTGAAGAAATTAAAGAAAAATTAATCATTGCCCCAATATTGAGAGGACCTAATTGGGAAAAGTCATTTCATATCCAAATAGATGCCTCAAATTATTCCATTGGTGTAGTATTGGGACAAAAATATGAGGAAGGAAAGATGTATGCCATTTATTATCTTAGCAAGAATCTTACCCCCACTGAAAATAATTACACCACCACTGAAAAATAATTTCTTGCTATGATTTATGAAATCAATAAATTTAGACATTACATAACAGGGTACAAGATATTTGTACACACAGATCATTTAGCAATTAAGTATTTAATGAACAAACCAGTGGTTGGAGGAAGAATAATTAGATGGTTATTAATTTTCCAAGAATTTGATATTACCATTGTGGACAATCCAGGTAAATCTAATGTGGTAGCTGATTTTTTGTCAAGACTAACCACCACAGGGGAGCAAGATCCAGTCAAGGATAACTTTCCAGATGAACAAATATTTACAATCTCAACAAGTACACCATGATTTGTTGATATGAAAAATTATCTTACAACAGGGAAGTTTCCTCCTTCTTTCAATAAGAAATAAATAAAGAAGTTAATTAAAAACCAATGCACAATTCAAATGGTTAAAAAGAATGCTATTTAAATGTGGTCCTAATTTTGTCTTATGTAGGTGTGTAAGAGAGGATGAAATCTTTGACATCCTCAGAGCATGTCATGATAAACCAAGTGGAGGACACTATTCAGTTAAAATAACAACTTATAAGATACTTGGCATTGGTTATTATTGGCCATCTCTATACAAGGATGTGAAGAGATATATCAAAAGGTGTGATCCTTGTCAAAGGATGGGACAACCAACTTTCACCAATGAAATGCCACTTCAACCTCAACTGGTGGTTGAACCATTTAAAATACGGGGATTGGATTTTGTTTGTCCCTTTAATCCTACTTCACAAGGAAAGGAATATATTCATGTGTGTACTGACTATGTGACAATATGGGTAGAAGTTCAAGCATTGACAAATGCTACTGCAGAAGTAGTTGTTGATTTCCTTTGGAACAAAATTATGATAAATTTTGGAGCACCAAGGAGTATAGTTTTAGATCAGGGGCCACAATTGATATCTAATATGATCCAAGATTTCACAAAGTATTACCAAATCAATCATAGGAAGTCATCTACTTACCACCCATAGTCAAATGGACAATCTGAAGTAACAAACAAAGAATTTAAGAACATCCTTACCAAAACAGTTGAAGCTAGGAGAAAATATTGGGTAAAGAGACTACCTGAAGTTGGCTGGGCTTATAATACAACTTGGAAAACTACATCAGGTTTTTCACCATATGAATTAGTCTATGGGAAAAAGCCCTTGTTTCCTATAGAGTTTGAACTTCAAACATTGAGGACAATGGTAAAGGTGGGAATTGAGTTGAATACAACTCAGAAAGAAATAATCCTTCAACTAAATGAGTTAGATGAATTAAGGTTGGAAGCACTTCAGCAAATAGAGATAATTCAAGAACAAAGGAATCAATGGCATGACAGATATATCAAGAAAAGGCAATTCAAAGTAGGATATTGGGCATTGTTGTTCGATTTCAAGTACCAACAATTCAAAGGAAAATTGAGAACCAGATGGTTGGGACCCTATCAAATTAAATAGATATTTAACAATGGTTCTATTCAGTTACTTCCCATTAATGGTAGTAGCAGAACACTCATGGTTAATGGATATAGGTTGAAAATCTATAGGAAGCCTCCCACTAAGGATGAATTCTTGAAGAAGATTGAAGCAGACAAAGAATTTTATCATATGGAAGAACCTATTATCCAAAATTCACCCTCAAGGTAATTTTGATAACATGCATCAAATTATTCAATCCTGAGCAAGTAGATTGATTCAAGGCCCAAAATCATGTTTTTGGGGGGCCCTCGGCTTCTCTCTAACTCTCCCATCCAAGAAAAAATCCCAACGAGTTAGAAAAAAGGTGAAAAATGCAAAAAATAAGGTTGCATGATTGTTTTAAAGAATTTCGGGTCTGAAGGGTTCGGATTGTACTAGTGCGGATCGTACCGAGGTTCATCGTACCAAGCTTGGGGCCGAAATACAAAGAAAATTGGCTAAGTCAGACATTTTTGTCCCAGGCGGTCCGCAGGACAGTTGGGACGCCAGGACGCAAAAAACTGAAACAGCCAAAAGAAAGTAAAATCATCAAGTTTTTTGTTTCACGTGGTTTTGGGACAGCCAGGACAAAAGTACGCATGGGACGTGAATCGGCCGATTTGCCGCAAGACGGTCCATTTCGGGCAGTTTGGAGATTTTCGTCTGGGATAGTCGGGACAAAAGTACGCGAGGGACACGAAGGACGCGAAAAGGTGAAAAGGCCGCAAAAGGGATAAGGAAGCCTGAATCGGCCAATGCCAGAGATATTCATTTGGGACAGCTGGGACAGGAATACGTGTGGGACGCGAATCGGCTAATTTTCCAAAATAGCTGCAACAAAGAAGAAAAGTCAACGTTTGACCCATGAAACTTCAAACGGCCATAACTTTTGACTCCGAGCTCCGATTTTCACAAAATTGGACTTTCTGGAACAAGCATGATGCCCTCTACATCAAAATATAAAATAAACATATTTGGCTCTAGTCAGTTAATGCTCATTCCCGTCAAATGATAGAAAATGCCTGCCAGACCCAAAATAGCTGCCCGCACTCAGAAGGCCATAACTTTTGCATTTCTCAACGAAATCACACAAAATTGGTACCGTTGGAACTTTGGCTCCGATCCCGATGCACCAAAAATCAAGAAATTATGGATTTGATGAGATATTGATCGATATTTTTTAGAAAACGTGGCTGGGTTCATAACAGTGTTTTATTTGGTGGTTGGGAGTGCAATTAAGAAGCATGGTCATCATTCTTTCTCTTCTGCAGCACCTAGGATAGTATGGGGAGCCTTTTTCAAGTAATATATAATCATTTTACTCCATTTAATGCCTCTTACAAGTGTTTGAAGGATAAATTTCAGGATTTCTATTTTCCCTTCTCTTTCTCTTCTCATTTTTTCTATAAATTAAAGTGTTGGGCTCATTTGTAAAAGGGGGTAGTTTTTGTAGCAAAGCTCTGCCAAAATTTCTTTTGTGAAGCTGATGTGTTACAAGCCATTGTTGTGGACTCCTTGCGTGGTGATCCAAGCCCTTATCTTGTAATAGATTGAACTGTGCATATCATGAAGCAATAAAATATAAGTTTGTGGATGTATCTTCCCCTGCTGTGTTTTCTTGCATTCTTCTTACCCCTTCAACCTTGATTACAAGAATATTGTGTCTATTATTATGTTCATGCAGGGATCCATTATCATTTTGTATGTTTGAAATATTGTTTGGAATGTGTTTTTCTAGATTATGGAGAACTGTCATCACCTCTTCTAGTGTACACTTTGCTTTTGTATTTCACGCAGTTGAAGACTACTCTCACACCCTCCTTTTCTGGTGTATCACCGCTTTAGTGTAGGCTTTCATTTTATGCATTCTCTCTCCCTGGTCCCTTGGAAATTTAGATTAGAAAAGTTAGTTTCCCCTGCATTAGAGTAGATTGTGGCTGGTAGTTTAGGAGTAAGAACCAGCTTTCTCTGGAGGTCTATCTCAAGTAGCAAGTCCCACAACTTGTAGATAGTACCCATGTTATCCAATCACACCGTGAATTCAAGTATATGCACTTGTATAAACATAGGGGTGTTATGATTCATTGATAACATAACCCAATTCTTCCTAAATGATCAAATAACCAGATGATAGATCTAGAATAAAGGGAAGAAGATGAAAACTGGAAAATGGCGTTTTCTTCCCCAAAAAAAAAAATAATAAAAAAAATAAAAAAAAAATAATAATTCTCTCAAAGGTCAATTGAAAACCAGCAAATGGCAGTTGATCTCTTTTTTGGCTAGTTCAGATAAAGGAATTCTTTTGAATTCCAGTTGCCTTATCTAATCATCTTTTGTTCCACTTATAGGAATGACGAGTTATCATAGCAAAGGGATTACATCATCAAGGATGGTAATTATGTCTTTTAACTTATTTATGGTTGATTAAATGTTTATGTGTGATTTGACTTAATTTAAAAAGTAGGTATGATGAGTCATCTATTTATACATTATAATTACAAGTGTGTAATCATGAAGTTGATTTGGATGGAATAAGTGGCAGTGTGGTTATCATAAGTAATCATTATTACAAAATCAAGTGAAATAAGGTTGCAGAGATATTCTGAATAAGGAACAATGAATTGGGTTTGTATTCCATAGCAAAGAATATAGAATTCAGAAGTTTTACAACTAAGAACTAAGGTTCCATAGCTAAGAACAAAGGTTCCACAGCCAAAGTCATCAATTTTGCAGCTAATAAAAATGGTCTGCCACCAATTCACACAAAATAAAAAGAGATAGAACTCAAGCTGATATGGGGATTAAGAAGAAATTAGAACCAGAGGATAAAACCTAGCTACTCATGGACGAAGAAGTGGCATCCATCTTTGAGCATGCGGGATGGCTTGAATTCCTAAAGAAATTTTCAAGGCATAGTGACGAATTGGTAAAATAATTCATCATAAACATAGAACAAATCCAAAAAAAAGGGGAGAAATGTATTTATTCCTTTTTCTATGAATACTGTAAGTAATATTTCTAGAGTACCCATTATACATGTTCCACAACCTGCCAAGGGGACTTTGAAAGAAACAGTTGAAGTCTTACTGCAAGAAGGAGAAACTGAACCCCAGTACATCTATAATATAAATAAAGTCATAAAAGGGGTCAGAAGGGCCCATTTTCCCAAACCCTTTGACAGGGTATCATTTTGGGTAGTGAAATATTTAACCTGTGATGGTTAGTTTGGGTCTATGGGAAAATGAGTCTTAAAAATTCTCATATATCTGAAGTATGGAGCCACCAAACCTGAGTACATAATAAACCTTCCAAGATTTATTTTTGATTCTATCCATACCATGGCTCAGAGGTATTCATGGGGTGTTGGTACAATTAGGCATCATGGTCTAATTCATTTAATATGCCAACACCATTTCCTATCAAAGAAGAATGGAGAAGAAATTTGGGACAAGTTTCTTGGAAATTTCAAGAAAAATCCTAATATTATCAGAAGGAAAATTCCAATCCCATTCTCTCCTTCAACTAATTTGGAAATTGATGCCCCTGTAGAAGGATGGAGGGAAATAGAAAGAGAAAATATACCAAAAAGAAGAAGGTCGGTGAGAAAGATAAAAACAATAGAGCCTCCTGTACCTGTCAAGGAAATTTTTTCTTCTACAACAACTTCAGGGGAGCCAATATCTGTCTCTGATGATGATAGCTAACCCATGCAATAGAAAGAAAGAATCTTAAGAATAAGCTCTAGGAAGAAGTCCACTGTTGGGCATGATGAACTTCCCCAGAGAATAAAAATTCATAAAAGGTCAAGAGGAACACCAGAGGAAAGGAGTGAGCAGGAAAGGATGGAAGAAGAAGCTACTGACATTTCAAGTAGCATGGCCATGACTCCACCTGAGCCAAGTCAATTTGAATTGGACAAAGGAGAGGAGAGATTTGAAGAACAATATTTTTAGGAATTGGCTGACCATCAGCAGTGACACATGAAAAAGAAGAGTTGGCATCCAGAATAAGAAAAGGAAAATTTCCTTTGATAGAAGAAGAATCCCCAACTCCTCAAGTAATCTCAGAGGAGGAAGAAAGAAAGAAAGTTAAACAGGATCTGTTCTTGTCTAGAGCAGAGCTCATTATTAGAAAAAAATGAGGAATTGGACTTCCTCAAACTTAAATTGGAACAAATGGAAACACTCATTAATGAGCTAACAACTCAGCTTGCAGCCAAGACTGAGGAGTTATCAGCAACAAGGTGAAGAAGCGGGTAGAAAAAAGAGGAAGATTAAAGGACCTAGAAAAATTAGAGTAACTTGGGTCTGTCTCATCATTACAGTCCTAAAACCTGCATCTGCATCAGGGACGAGTAAGTAGTGTTTTATGTGTTCTAAGCACCATTTTCTTGAGCCTGTTGATTAATAGTAATCATAAGTTTATTCCCAGTTCTACTATGAGCAAATCTCAACATACTGCACTTAACCTTCACCCATACATCCTGATATTGCCCAGAAGGCCATTTTACCACACTCTGAGTCTTCCCTATCCTCCCATCATTCCCCTCAGCCATCCCCAATCTTAATAACACGCAAACACAATGATCGTAATGGTCTCGTTTTCATGAAACACCTACACGGGAGAAACCTCGTGTCAGTTTTATCCTGGAAGATGACGACGTCACCCCTACCAAACCATCATCACCCACTTTGCCATCATCACCCACAGAGTCGATAGACCCTGAATCTATCCCTCCTAACTTTTTTTTTTCATAAATGCTATCTTCATAGGTCCCTCTCACTTATCAACGCGATAATGAGGACCCATCTTCTCTTCCCCTTCTGTATCCAGACATGATCGAAGAGGATTTGCCTTCGATTAATGTTGTTGAGTGCCAGGATGACGACTCCATCCTCACTTACCTTGGGGCGGATGACTCCTATATTCAACACGCCTTACCGTCTGAAACTCAAACCATGTTGAATGAGTCGACTATAGAAATCAACATCCACACAGAGGAGGATCCTCACATTGTGAAGATCGGACAATCCCTTAACACATCAGAACAAGCCGCCTTTACTACCTTTCTCCGTACCCGCAACCAAGCTTTCGCTTGGTCCTACGCTGACATGCCAGGAATTGATCCTACCATTGCCGTCCATAACATCACCCTAAACCCCGATTCCAACCAGTCAAAAAAAAAACTGAGAAAATGCATCCACACATTGCCCTCTTGGTCAAAGAAGAGCTTCAACGACTCCGTTCTGTTTCCTTCATCTTGCCTATTGACTATCCTCAATGGATTTCTAACATCGTACCTGTCACTAAAGCGATGGGGGACTTCGAATATGCACGAATTTCTGAGACCTTAACCTCGCTTGCCCCAAGGATGACTTCCCCCTCCCAAGTATTGATCAACTTGTTGATCTCACTGCGGGCCATGAAATGCTTTCTCTCATGGATGGCTTTTTTCGGGATACAATCAAATTTTGGTAGCCCCGGCCGATCAACATAAAACTGGCTTCATAACTCCTTGGGAACCTTCTGTTATCGTGTCATGCCATTTGGCCTTAAGAATGATGGTGTGACCTATCAGCGGGCTATGACTTACATTTTTCATGACATTATGCACACTATCCTTGAGGATTATGTCGATGATCTTCTTGGCAAATCTAAACATCGCAGTGAACATCTCGATGTTTTAACCATTATTTTCGATCGCCTGTTACAATATTCAGTCCGGCTTCAACCAAAGAAATGTGTCTTTGGTGTTCTTTCGGGAAAACTTCTTGGCTTTATCATCTCTTTGCGTGGCATTGAGGTCGATCCATCTAAAGTCAAAGCTATCTAGAGAAATGCCCCCACCCAAAAACCTCAAACAATTACGTAGTTTGCAGGGTAAACTTCAATCCATCCGGCGTTTCATCTCCCAACTCTCGGATCGATGTCAACCTTTCCATCACCTTCTTAAAAAGGACATTACCTTTTAATGGAGTGAAGAGTGTCACCAAGCCTTTGAAGCTCTCAAAGCCTATCTCTTGCAGCCACCCGTGCTTATTCCACCTCAGGATGATCACCCTTTCTACCTTTACCTTTCTGCCACTGACCATGCTATAGGAGCCATGCTCGCACATCAGGACTCGACACATCGAGAACAAGCCGTTTATTATATAAGTCATACTCTCGTGGATTACGAGACTAGGTATACACATGTAGAAAAATTGTGCCTAGCCCTATCATTCGTAGCCACCAAACTCTGACATTACCTCCTGAATCACAAAACTTTTGTCATCACCAACACGGACCCCATTCATTATATGTATGCCAAACCACATCTAAAACAACGCATCGCCCGATGGCTTATTGCTCCTCACTGACCTCGACCTTGAGTTTGTACAACAGAAGTCAATCAAAGGACAAACTATTGCGGACCAACTTGCGGAGGCCCCTTTACCTGGGGAAAAATTCACCAATTTTAATTTCCCCGATGAACTCATCGCCACTCTTTCACTCAGGGAAGAGTCATATCAAATGACCCTCTTCTTTGATGGATCCAAATGCCAGTGCGGCGGAGGAGCCGGCATTGTTCTCATCCCTCTTGACGCAGAACCTATGCCTCTTTCATTCCGGCTTGATTTCCCCTGCACTAATAATACAGCGGAATACGAGGCCCTTGTTTTGGGTCTCCAGGTTGCGTTTACACTTAGGTGTCAAATCTATTAATATTTTTGGTGACTCTCAATTGGTAGTCAATCAAGTTATGGGCATCTACCAATGTAAGAATGAGGAACTTCAAAAGTACAAACATTACGTGGATTCACTTTTGACCTCATTTACTCGTTATTCTATCCAGACCATTCCCCGCTCCACTAACAAATTTGCGGATACTATGGCTTGCTTAGCCTTGCAAATTCCTACCTCACCAACTGACTCTGACATATTCGTCTTGGTCCAACAACTTTTTGCCCCCATCCTACTCAGCCCCGGTTGTTTGTATGATAAATAATGTGTCTGCTAATTCGTAGGATACCTGGTACCACCAATTTCACGACTACCTTACAACCTCTGTTCTCCCACCTGACCTTACTAGTAACGGCAAACGTGCTTTTCTTAAAAGTGTTTCTCGTTATGTCATCATGGGGGGAATCCTCTATAAACGTGGCTTTGATGGCATCCTCCTTCGATGTCTAACCGGCACGGAGGTCACCTATACCATCCAACAAGTCCATGACGGCATTTGTGGTGGACATTTTAGTGGCCTTGTTGGTGGACAAACGAATCCTTCGCCTAGGTTATTATTGGCCTACTCTTAATAACGACTGCTACGAATATGTTAAGCGTTGTGTTATGTGTCAACAACATGCCAACCTTCAACATACTCCTAGCCATCCGCTACAGGTCGCACGAGATCTTTGGCCTTTCTCACAATGGGGTTTAGACCTTATTGGTGAGATTCACCCACCCTTCTTCACAACGTCAACTGAATATTACAAAAAATGGGTGGAGGCCATTCCACCTCTTTCAATCAAAAAAGAAAACATGTCAAATTCGTTAACCATCACATTATCGGTCGTGTTGTATTCCTCATCGCCTCTAATAATATGGTAAATATTTTAAAAAATAAGTTTTGTTACAAAAGACCTTTGTGACAACCTTTTGGTATCAAACTTTAGGGTCCATCACCTTACTATCCTCATGCCAACGGTCCAAGTTTGAATCTTCTAATAACACCCTCACTCAAAATCCTCATAAAAGTGTCAATGGGTCCGGAAGAAACGACTGCATGATCACCATTCCCTTTGCCCTTATGGTTATTCGTACAGCATTTTGTACGCTCCACAATGCCACCCATTTTCTTTGGTATATGGGTAACAGCCTGTCTTGCCTCTCGAATACAAATACCCTCCCTCAGAATAATCTCTCCAGGATATTCTCACCAACCATGATTCCCCAAGGAGTTTTAGCCCAATAGAGCTTCTTGATGAGCGTCATGCTTTACGTCTTGATCACCTTCAAATATAAATCAAAAACGCATCAAGCGTGGCCTTATGATTGCGACTTCTAGACGTACCTTTCAGGTTGGTGAGCTTGTCCTGAAAGAGAAGCACATGTACCCAACTAGAAAAGAGTAAAACGTGGAAAATTTGTTCCTAATTGGATTGTGCCTTACTTTATCACTCACACTTCTGGATCAGGCTACTATCGTTTAGCGTTCGCTTATGGAAACCTGAGCCTGAATCCCTTAATATATTCCCTTGCTTCTTGGAACCTTTTCTTACTGTTAAGTTAGTGTATATCATTCTAATTCTACCTCGCTTGTCCCTTGAGCTCATTTACCACCGCATCCACTTTGTTTCTACATCTCAAAAATCAAATCAAAGCTCACAGGGGTTGATTATCACTCCCTTAAAAGATGTCTTTCCCCTTTTTTAGTCTAGTCCATGACTTCAAAAGTATCAAAATAACACATCTTATTAAAACACTTATGGGATTTTCTTGGTTCAACTTCCCTAACAAAAACTAGATGCTATTATTGCCCAACGGAACATCTAGACCTCTAAATTATACAATAGAACTCTCCCTTGAAGTACACTATGTTCAAACTATTGCTGACTATTTATATATAGACTGCTCCCCTACCCCCCCCGAAGAAAACAACTATACCTAAACACCACATCTGCTACTATAATAGACTCTCCCCTCATGAAGAATAGCTATACACAGTCAGCCTTTATCAGAAGCTTCTCGCATTGATCGCTTCGTGAAGCCCTCAAGAACAACAAAATACATATCCATGTATACTTTCCCGCATCGATCAATCTATTGCCCACCAGCAAAATAAAATAAAATAAAAGCAGTATTGCAAACACTTTTGAGTCATGGACTTTTCTATTTGGTTTTGATTCCTTTTGGTCAGAATAATCATCTTATAATAGTTCTCTGCACCTTTCCCCCATCACCAAACCACTTTCCCTCAGATAAATCTGGAACTTGTGCTATTTCGGTTTGATTTCCTCTTTGTCAGAATAATCATCTTATAATAAAACTCAAGGGACGTGAACTATATCTGATATATTGTGATTATAACCACTCTTTTCACCTATCGACTTCTCCTATGCAAGGTACCTAAGGATTCAAGCTCATCCTACATTAATATTGGTTTTGGTTAGCTCGTCCAATTACGGACACGCCTTTTTAGCCTCTTTTTCTCAGCTCTAAAGATTGTGTGTTTGACCTTAATAGGACCAATGAGTCCCTACTCCTTGGGAATGTTAACTTTCCGTTTTACCCTACCAACCCAACAACATTACCCTACCAACATCCAATTTTACCAACCAACAAAATTCCTACCACAACCAAATTTCCTGAATTCAACCTCTCCCTGATCCTGGGAGACCTACATCGGTCCTGAGGCCCTTCCTTGCTTGTGCAATGGCTATGTATGGCAAAGCAACTTAGGATACATGGGGTCCTCCCAAGGTTAGCTCGACATCCCTACCTTACCCATCATGTTTGTAAATATAAATATTTTTTGTGTGTTTTTTATTTACCAAACATTCATCTTTACCTTTTTCAACCAAACAAAAATAACATTCAAACACACCATGCTATTATGAATCTTCACTCGGAACCCATACAATCTTTAGTTTTTATTTTTAGATGTAACAAATACATATTCCTATCATCGACTCTCAGGTCACTCTTTTTTATTCTTATAATTCCTATGACATTCACCTTATATCCTTATCCGTGCACCTCCTCCTGAATCAGGTGGTGATCATGATCGTCGATGGCCCCTCGCTGGCCTCCATCCATCCTCAAGTGCCCTGCCATTGGGTTTCCTTCCCATTGATCCGCCAACCTCTCCTGTCACATACCAATACGTCCTCGTCGCTTGGAGATCCCTTTTTGCCTCCAGTCCTCTCCACTCGTAACTAACTGTGAAGCCTCTAACAATCTCATTGTCTCATTCACTGTGTTTGAAAGCTGGCGAGCCAAATCGCGTAGATGATCTCTCTCCGCTGTAATCACAGCTAAATGTCAGGGCCGCTCACGTGCACCTCGCAGCCGGCTACCGCGTAACCACCATAACTCTATAGGCCCTCTGTCTTCCCACATCCATTACCCAGGGACATCGGGCTTCTGCTGGCTATCGGGGGGGGGAGGGGGGTCTTCTGGGTGGGGCCCTTCTGGAGGTGTAGGTCGGGGAGGTGAGTAATGATGCCGTCGGTGTCGATCCTCATGTATGGTCTATATGTCATAGGTATATCCTGAACGAACCCAAATTGTCGCCGCACAACGATCTAGAGGAATCCTCTCATACTCACCCAGCCTATGCCCTGCAATCCACCTCAATCGCTCTACACCCCTTAACTCCTTAGCTATGTGCTCTGTCACCATATAGTTCCCGTACAGCCTCCAACAAATATCCACAATCGCCACCATCGCCCATACTTGTCTATAATACTTGATGTCATCTATCACGGCCTGGGATCTCAACCTCTTGTTCTGTTTAGAACCCATCGTCTGAATCCCAACCTTTTGCACTCCTGCCTCTCCCGACTCAATGGTCGGCCTATTGGATGCACACAAACAATATGCTCATAGGCCCAACAATGTAATAAGTACGAACAATCCAGTGTCGTCCTGTGTTTTCGCTTGCATGCCCATAAACCCCTATATAACTCTGCCAGATATGCGGGTGCCCATGCGAATGTCACGCATCATTTCTATCATTTCCCAAACAACACTCATCACTGCTTTGGGAAATCTTCCACCTTCCTCCCTTGGCAATGCATAATACCCCACCGCTATCATTAATAGCATGGCCAACCTTGTTTCCTTAGGGTGTGTTGCATACATTGTACCATACATAAATGATAAACCTCGCTGTGTCAAATCTCGTGTAGCTGACCCAAATACTGCTGTTATCGCTGCCTGCCCCGCACTGGGCAAGCCTGATACACTATTTTTCCTATCATTGGGAGTCTCAAAATACGGAACACATCTTCCAAAGTCACTGTCATCTCCCCTGTTGGCAGATAGAAGGTATTCTTTTCTAGATTCCATCTCTCAATCAACGCCTGCAACATAGCATGGTTACGCGCGATTCTTAAATAATAGCGGATTCCACTTAACCCCAACCGATTTATCAATGCCCATTTAGCTAGTGTTACATCCGCTTGGATTCGTGACAACAACACTGGCACAGTATCATTCATCCTTAACCTTGCTTCTGCCTGCATACATTAAAACGACACATGATTAGTCAAAAGAATAAATCTCTACGGGTTTTTTCTCAAACTTTGGAAACCCTTACAGTGACCGATAGCGGTTATGGATAACTGATACCAGTTACTTCCAAACGATACCGGACACTGTCAAAGTATATCTACCCTGCTTAAAGCATACACCTACGATAATTATTTTTCCCGTTCACTCTTATTTATACCTAAAAACATACATACCCACCCTGTTTACCTACCCCGTAGCACTCATACCATCCCCAACCCTTGCCTATCACCTTTTTTCTCATCTTTACCCACTTACACTTCTTTCATCCTATTTGCAACAAATGCAAGAATCAAATTATAACCAAACAGTTTACCTCTCGGGATGCAACAGCTTGGGGCGGAACATGTCTTCCCCCTCGTCCCTGCCTGCTGGATGCTTCTCCTCGTTCAGCCATATTCACCACCCTCTTCAAATATAACTTGTCTTTCTGCCTTCTGAATCTCAGCCCATGCTCACTTCACCTGTCTCTTTCCTCCTTATCACTCAAATTCTTTCATGTAATTACCTGTAGCAATTGTCAAACAGCGTTGCATTCGCATATTTAACTTGTTGCATGACTCTAAAAATAAGAATGCTAAAAATAAGAACTTAAGTTGCCAATCAGCAGTTCTATTTTTAGGAAAATAATTCTTGCATAACCGATATCGGTTACATAACTGATACCGGTCATATAGCTACCAACATCGGTTATATAACCGATATCGGTCAGGTATCCCCTTGTTGATTAAACCTTAAATCGTCTCTTCATTTTTGCAAATTTTTGTGGCGCCCGTTTCTTTTTTCCCTGCATGAACAACACCATTATCCATATTTTTCATTAAATCCACATCTCATTACATTTCATCAACATCATCTATCTACATTACAAAAACACATAAGCCATCCACTAAACGATATCAAAAGCTATCAATCTATACACCATTTGGATCCAACTTAATAGCTACATACATTCAATTTCACAAAACCAGCAACAAAACATACAACGTTTCATAATACAACATGTCAACTAAACTTATCATTTAAATATACATACATACGTCCCATCAACAAAAGACATCAACATCATTAATATATAACACCATGTAAATCAAACTCATCATACATTAAATATCACAAACCATTTTCAAAACACTTAAACACATTTTTACACACAACATGTGGGTCAAATCATCATATCTATATATATACAAAGTTTCAAATATACAATGTGCCCTGCATTGGGGCCTCTGTGATCTCATAATACAACAAAGCTGGCATGCAGGCCGCAATAACTGTCAATAATCTCGACTTGGCTCGCAAGCCGGTCTCTCATATCAAAAACATACTCGGCTCGCAAGCCGGTATCCACTGTACAACCCATACTCGGCTCGCAGGCCGGTATATACAATAAATGAATGAATGAATGAATGTATACATAATATCTAGGCATGCAGGCATCTATAAACATAGCCGGTTCGCAGACCGGTGCCCATATCCAATAAACCAATCCAAAACTATGCAGGGACCCCTCAGCTCTCTCCACCGCCCTCTGCCTGTCTGCTTGCTGGTCCCTGTGCTGCCTCTCACTTCCTGCCTGTCACAGACCCACCGGCTGTGGTTGCACCTCCCTGAGATCTCTGGCTCCGAGAGGTCTCTGATCTATGTGCCACATATGGCTGATAATCAGCCCCGGTACCATCAAGAATATCCTGATAGTACCGGGCCTCCACTCTAGCCTCCATATAACGATCACGAGCCACCGTATGTGCTGTGGTTGGTCCCCTAACTCCTACTACCAGTGCCCCCTGTGCCTGTGCTGGTGCCGCTGGTGGTGCCTGTGGCTGTGGTGGTACCTATACCTGTGGCTATGCCTGTGCCGCTAGTGGTGGTGCTGTTGGTGCCTGTACCTATACCTGTACCTGAGGTTGGGCTAGCTGCCCCTGTAAGACACCTATCTGTGCCTGTGTGGCAGCAAGCTGCCCCTGTAATAACTATACCTGCCCTCTGACCTGGTCCCTCTCTACTCTAACAGCCGCTAAGTCTGGCTGTGCGGGCTGTGCTATCCTCGTAGCTCTCTCTCCGGCCCACCAAACTAAAAATGCTCCTATGCAGCCGACATCATCTATGGTATCATTTGCCGGCCTCTCAGTAACCCAATCTGGGTCTACGGGCTGTGGTGCAGGCAGTGGAGCCTCTACATCATCCCTCCGGTACTGAGGGAAGCACGGTGGCTCATCCTGTCGTAGCCCCATCTGCCTGCATACCCTCTCCAGGGGTATCCTCTCATACTCTGCCGGCCTCCGTCCCGCTATCCAGAATGTATACTAGATCCGCTACAACTTTTCTCAGGCTCCTCCGTGCGGGTGATGACCTCTATAAGGTCTCTATACAATATCTAACGCTGTCAAGCCCTCTAACATATGTCTATAATAAGTGACGTCCCACCCTGCAAGCACTGCTCGTGGCTGGCCCACGACCCCCAACCACCTATGAAATTCGTATCTATAGATGACCTATGGCCCTGGCTGCTGGGGCAGCCCTACTGGTCTAATGCATATGATATGCTCATATGCCCAACAGTGTAGTAAAAACGTCGAGCAAATCCCGAATCGCCTCATCCGGCGATAGCCCCACAGCTCTCGGTATAACTGCACCAGGTATACTGGTGCCCAAACATAACATGTGTACTCCTCCACCATCTCATGTAGCACCCCCATAAGCACCCATGGAAAGCGGCCTCCCTCTGAGTTTGGGAGGGCGAAGCAGGTGATCCCGATCATCATCAGCACGGCAAGCCGTGTCTCATGGCGGTGAGCTCGGTACATATCCCCATACGCGATACCTGTGTTGTGATATGTCAGTAGCGTAGCTGCATCCCCGAATACATGTAGGATGATGTCCATGGCTGTCTCAGCGTCAACCTGAAAGACTGCCTCTCCATCAATCGGTAATCGAAGAATGCGATACACATCCTCCAATGTGATGGTCATCTCTCCAATCGGGAGATGGAACACATTGGTCGCCGGATCCCATCTCTCGATGAGGGTGACCATCAAACTATGATCCCTGTCAATCTCTCTATACCGCTGGACTCCGCCTAGTCCCACCTCATGCATGATACCCCACTGCGCTATGGACACATGTGGCCGCATCTGTCTCAACAGCGGGGGCATCCTGTCCCGCATATTCAGCTGCTGACGTGCCTGCACAAAATCACCCACTGCATTAGCCCTACTCTCTATCACAACATCTACTTATCCCCTCTATACCCCTTTCCCCCCGACCACACCCCGACTCTCTAACAAACCCCTCTTCCCACCTATATTCTATAATATCCCCCAACATCTTCACACCCAACACACCAACCCCAATCATAAACAACACCACACAACCCAACACGCCATCCCCAACAAGAACTTAACATCCAAAACCACCAAAAAACGACGCAACAAAATAGAAAATCCTGCCTAGGGACCGGTATCGGTCACCCTTAGCCGACCCCGGTCCCCTTTCCACCGACGCCGGTCCACTCCCAACCGACACCGGTCACCAACAAACCCGACCAACCCAAAAATTTCGCGACCGATGCCGGTCGCTTAGCAACTGACATCGGTCACTGAAAAATCACGGAGCCAAACCCGACGCGGCCCCCCAAAATCCTTTTTTGCCTATTTATACCTATTTACCCACCCTGCCGCCTTGCCCTATTTTACCCATCTATCCTCTTCATTTTTTAAATAACTTCAATTTATTCATTATTTTACCAAAACATGGATTCCTACCCAAAACCCCAAAAATAGCATAACAACATCAAACTCACACAATGAAGGATTTCAAACCTACTGGTAAGACGACACGTCGTCGTGGTGGGATGGGTGGTGGTGGTCCAGCTGGTCCAGCACCTCCTGCTCCTCCTGGCTGTGCCATGGCTATAAACTCTCCTCTGCTGGGTCCTCCACCAATCAACTGCTACCTCCTACTCACTAGGGTCCACTAAACACTCAATTCTCCACTCACATAGCGCCACCTCAACCAACAAATGCTCCATTCTCAATAATCCACCTCAGACAACCCAAATCGGTTTTCAAATTGCAAATGTGACAATGACAGGCCGTATTTTTCTTTTTATATGTTTTTGACCTATAATCGATATCGGTTTTATTATGCCCTAAGGAACCGGTATTAGTCCACTAACCGATATCGGTCATAGATAATCGACATCGGTTTTATTCCAACTTCTACCCCAATTTCACCCCTTATTTACTAATAGCTATTTATACCAACATCACCTATATCCACCTTCGTTGACAACCCTTTGTTAACTGCATTGGCTCGACCCAAGGCCGTCACCTACCATTTGGCCCAACCCAAGGCCGTAACCAACCTATTTAGCCTAACCCAAGGCCGTCACCTACCATTTGGCCCAACCCAAGGCCGTAACCAACCTATTTGGCCTGAACCGAGGCCATAACCTACCATTTGGCCCGACCCAAGGCCGTAACCTACCATTTGGCCCGACCCAAGGCCGTAACCAACCAATTTGGCCCGACCCAAGGACACAACCTACCATTTGGCCTGACCCAAGGCCACAACCAACCCATTTGGCCCGACCCAAGGCCGTAACCTACCATTTGGCCCAACCTAAGGCCACACCAATTAAATACCTTGCCCACAATCAACATTTTATTTTATCCATCCATCATGTACCTTTTTGTTCAATCAAGCTCACCTGTTCGTGTTTTAGCATGATCAGGGTCCTTGACTTGATCAGTCGACCAACTTTGCCTAGACTTAGACCGTGACGTTTATCTCAACCAAACCAACCATTTGGTACTACCGAACATGCCCAAACGTTCCTGTACCTTACCCGTTATATACCCTGGAGCTACTTCCTATGCCTTGGATACTAGGATTATATCGCTCTTGTTTGGATAAACTATCGACCTTTGCCTATGAATTGCTTGTTTGCTCTTCAAATCATGTACCCTGGTCGCACTACTGCCTGTCAATCTACGTCTGCTTCCTTGGACCTACCCCACCATCTTACCGTTCTCTCAACACCATTTACCCTTTTTCAACCCTATCCCTGCTTTCACGCTACCTCAATCTGTGATAGATTTGAGGGGGATTACCTATACCCTTAACAGGGGTAACCACTTCTTATTATTGTCCGTGCAGCTTTACAAAACAAACTACACGACAATAAGGGGCTAATGTAGACACCAAATTTGTGTCATTACGACACCCTGTACCCCGCATCCCATTTCACAACCTAACCTCATCACCTAAACCTTACACGATTATTTATTAATTACCTTATAATTAATAAATCCACATCGCCATACCTGCCACGTCATGTCGCCACCTCATCATGACCTAGTCTTAACCCTAAACTAACCTAATTAAAACCTATAACTTGGTCCAATTCCACACCTATAACTAATTACTCCTCATCCGCCCTAAAACCAACTTCATAATGATTTGACCAAGCCCGCAACCAATCCCTCAGAAGAAAAGGAGGGAAATCTGACTATTTTACCAAAAATAGCCCGCTTTGACCTAACCGATACCGGTTCCTACTCGACCGCCGTCGTTTGTGTAACCACCATCGGTTCCCCGTAAATGACCACTTCCAACCAAAACAAGGGATGGGATTTTTCATTTTGATAGAGAAGAAAGAGAAATCATCGAAAGGATCTGGATTTGCTTGGTCGAGTAGAGACAAGTGAAGAAACAGGAAGAGTTTGCAGAGAAGGACATCAAGCCCAAGACTGCAACTGAATAACCAGAGCCCAGTAACACTCATCCGAGCATCAGAAGAGGAGATAACTCATCTTGGATTGTCAGATCATCCAACTTGGGTCCTGTCTTCATCATCACAGTCCGGAAACCTGCATTTGCATCAGGGACTAGTGAGTAGTGTTTTATATATGTTTCTAAGCACCATTTTCTTGAACTGTTTATTAATAGTAATCATAAGTTTATTCCTAGATCTACTACCAGCAACATACTGCACTTAACCTTCACCCATACATCCTGATATTGCCCAGAAGGCCATTTTACCACACTCTGAGTCTTCCCTATCCTCCCATCATTCCTCTCAGCCATCCCCCAATCTTAATAACCCCACAATCACCTTGCAACCCACCTCTATCTAGAAGCACTTAGATTTCTGACCCTAACGCTATCGTTTATCCCCTACCGACAGCGGTTCTCTAACCACGGTCGGTTACCCAGTGACCAGCTTTGGTCACTGTGACTTATACCCCAAAACCCTTTTCTCACCTATTTTCCACCTAACAACCTTAGATCCAGTCTGGTTTATCCCTACAACTCAACCTAAACATATCAACGACCAGTAACTGAACAAACAACGTGACGCTTTATTATTGATAATTTTAGCTTCTATTGCTTTGTAGCGAGATACCTAAATCGTGATTTTGTAATAGCTTTCTTTGTTATCATTTGTGTTAAATCGTATTAAAAGGGGAACTGACCACCTTCGAAAGGAAGTTTTATATTTCCTGGGCCTAAGGCAGATCCCTCATTTATTGTCTAATTAAAATCTGGTGGTCTTGTATTCTTACTTGCAGGTAGTCCTTCCAAGACAAAAGGGAGTTCTTCGTAGTTGATCTAATCTTTCTCTACGGTACGCGCACACCATCTCAACATTTAACAGGTATTCCTCCTAGCCCTAACCCTTATCTGTTTCTCAAAGGAATGATAGGATAGAAGCAAGTCTATTCTGCAGAGCTGAAACATTCCGTGCGAAACACCAACACATAAATGGATAGAATTAAAGGGGTTACATGGATCACTATGATCGCATACCCCAAGGGAAGTAACCCTTACACTAAGAAAAACTAAGGTTTCTAAGGTCTTAGGTTAAAGAAGAGGAAGGAACCCTATGGAGGTATCAAGACTATGGGGGATGATGATAAATAAATGAAGAATGCAAAGATTATACTAACCTAAGGAAAGCATGTAACAAGAAATAGAGATTTGAAATGCTATACGCTAACCTAGCATGTCCATTAAATACTAAGCTAACATAAAAAATGTATCAAATATAGGAAACTACCCTATATAAAATGAAAAAGTTAGTTAGAGAACTTACCTATTGGGGGGCGATCACTGATGCATCTATCTCCCAAAGGACCATACAATAATAGAGAACAACTTTTAGGTAGAGAAGGGGAAACAATCCAGTCCTAGCTCACTATAGCTGAACCAAAAGTGCAAAAAAAACTAATCCAAGCCAGAATAAGCTCTAATCCAAGAGTTAAGATGTAAGAAATAAAAAAACTAAGCAAGCAAGTGCAAGTTCATGCAAGAGAGAAAATATAATGATAGGTTCTTATATGAAAATATGTGATGTCCTAATGTCAAAATGAGAGTTGGGGTATGTTATACCGACACCATCGCCCATGGACGAAGGCGTTGAAAACGATTTTAAATTTGCACCAACGTGATCACCCACAAGTGATGGCACTGGTAAGGGTGGAAAAATCATAGGGATATGTGTAAGGATAAATGAGAAGCAAGGATGATGCAAAACAAAAGAAATGGGGTCATAAGAAAGAAAGATGTCAAAAGAATGAGGAGGAAAACAAGAATATAAGAGGCAAAATAAAAGGAAAAATAAATATATAAATGGGAATGAAATATTCTCTCTCTCCATGTATGATCCCTAACCTAATGGTTAAGTGAATAACCATACCCATATCCTGGAATGAGCCCCTTATGGCACCCGTTCGAGAGATAGTTGCATCAACAACCTCTAACCTGAAAAGAGAATTGTTAGTAATAGGTATGAAAATAGAAAGCGTAAAAATTTAGTTCTATACAAACATAAGGCTATACTGTGTACTTTGATGGATCTAAATGTAATACTAGTGTCAAGTTGGTCATTATCTTTGTCACACCCCATGGTGAAACCATTCCCTTCAGCTATCACCTAGGAATTTCCTACACAAATAAAATTTCTAAATATAAAGCTTTAATACTTGGCTACTTTAGTGAAAAAACATTATAGGTTCACCATATTCATATATTTTTGGAATCAAAATTAATTTTTAATTAAGTACAAGATGTTTATAATAAAAAGGAATATATTTTGATCCCATACAATAATTTAGTTAAAAATTGTTATCTAACTTTAACTCATAATCTATTTATAACATTCCTCGAAATGATAATAGGCATGCATATTCCATGGAAAGTGTCACCTTTCTCATCCCAAACCATATAACTGATAATTGTGCTACCTTCATAATAAAAAAAACTATGAAATCCTTAAATTACCCTTGATAATATTAATATTCTTCACGTACTTGATATTAATCGTATTTCTAATAACCTTGAATGGTACATTGATATTTATAATTTCATGTATCCTCAAATACTTGTGTCCCCACAAGAGGGATGCCAACTATGACATGAGGTTGTATGATATACCATTTTTGGTGGGACTTTATTAAAATTATCATTTAATGGACTCTTATTACGATGCTTGGGAATTGATGACACATAATTGGCTCTCTCATAGATACATGAAAACGAGTATGGTGGTTATTTCACTGGTAATACTATGACCCAAAATTTTCTTCACCAAGGATAATATTAACCGACCATGGAATATGATTGTCATGAATATAGAAAGTAATGTGATAAATGTAAAAATAAATAAATATCAATCATGTTTGATCACATGTGTTGCAATTTATTGTCTCCCCATGGATATTATCTGTAAGGGGATTTAACCTTGACAGTAAGCTTAAACCAAAATATGACCAAGGAAATATTCTTACAAACAAAAAATAATTTACCAAATGGACTAAAGAAATCCTTCTTGAGTCATATAAAGGTGATGACATATGCCCATTCTTAATCTCACATATTATTACCCATTTCAGAGCACCTTCAACAATTGTTATTGATAACATGTCCTCCATTAAAATAAAACAATTAAGAAGTTTTTTGCAAAGATAAAAATTAAACATTGATTCTCCACATATTGCTACCCTCAGTGAAATGTTCAAGCCAAGGAAACTAATAAGATCATTTTCAAATTTCTCCTTAAAACAAGGTTGAAATATGGCACTGGATGACATAAACAATTTTTGTATGCTTTTTGGAATTATCATACTAGTGTTTGTACACCTACAAATGCTACACATTTTTCTTAGTTTATAGAATAGAAGATATTATTGCCCTTAAACTTGAAAATTTCCCTCACTACACTTCTCACTTAAAGATATTATCAAGGAAAATTATCATCATGAAATGTGATTGTAGGAACTATAAATACTCAACTCTCACCAAATACAAACCCTGGACTATCTCCACATGTACTAGGACTGTATCAAATAAGCTTAAAATAATAAGGTCCACACTTAAGAGTTTCATGTGGATGATCTTGTCCTTAAATAAAATTATAAAAATATTAATTCTGAAACTTCCCTCAAAGGTATGTTCAAACATAATTGGCTTGGTTCCTATGTGATCACTAAATGGCTTAACTCTAATTTTTATCAATTGGATTCCCTTAAAGGTAAACTTGTTAAAAAACCCATGAACATCATGCACTTGGCGATAGTATTATACTTAAAATTCCTTTCAAAATAATTTAAAAACATTCAAATAACCACATAATCCAAAAACATTCTAATATTAGCAAAAATAAAAAATTAGGACATGTTCTAGTTTTTTTGGCTAGCTTGCTACTTTAGACATGTTTTTTGTTACATTTATTTGATAGATATCATTTATATTATTTACAATCAAGCATTAATATGGTATATTTATCTTGATGCAAGACACTTGAATATATTGTTACACAATGATAGAAGGAAACTTGGTTTGTTACACTACTCTCTTGGGAGAATCTCCCCATGTTATACATGTGATTTTATTTTGCTATATGTTATGTCATACCTTCTTAACACACTTGATTTAAAAAAATGTTTATTGCTACCTATTATATCAACAATATTAATAGATGTTTTTTTACAATGATAACTTATATTTCTATCTCTTTTGTTGATATTATTATTTTTTGCACTTAATTTATGATTTAATCTAACTGGTTAATTCTTAAAGGATGGTAATGACCAATTGAATATTATCCTAATCAAATAGTTTGCAAAGTTATTTGTAGAAATATCACAATAATACATGAAACAAGATAGATAATGATAGACAAATGAAACAAAGTGATATAAATGAGAATGATAAGATGAATTAGCTAATATTCTAGTTTCTATGTTGATCTGGGTTGAATTGATGATTGGAAATGGTTGGAAATGATTCGAATGAGCTTCACCTATGAAACTATGTTTCACAAAACTACTTGGACCAAATCCTATGGTATGACCCAAATAATACCCATGTTATGGCCTTTTCTATACACCATTTCCCCATCTATACTTTCAACTTCTACAACTTTATATTCATGTGCAATGATTCTTGTTATACTCCTATTTGGAATCTATACCTATGAGAATGTGTAATTCTCATTATGTAACTAATCTAATATTCAAAACCCTAGATGGTGAGGGAGTCATGAAAAAAAATGTTAGGTGGGTTGTGGGGACCCCTATGTATTACCGATGTCACCACTACTTCGAAGAGTGCTTAAAATACATTTCGTTCTCACCTAGCATGTGATATCTAGAATATATGAAACCAAATTGATAATCATTACCTTGCAACAATGTGATTGCACTTGATAGTTTCCCTAGATTGACTTCACTTTTGTAATAAGCCTTTTATAATTATAGATCTGAGTGCATGACTTCTTCGAATGAGTATGCAAAGTATATGAAGCTCAAGGGTGGAGTAGTTTTACCTATGATTTATCGTAGTGTTTTCTCATTGGAATTATTGGAGTTAAGTAAATATAATGTACACTTTCAATGAGAGATAAATAAATTGCTTATATATGCATTTTGGATATGAAAAACAAGGAAATGTCTGACTATAAGTGTATCAAAGAGATTTAAATCAAGAAAATTACTATTGGAGGGAAACAAACCAAAGTATCTAGGTGGGTCCATAACATATAGAAACTATGGCCTTTTCTAGGTGCTTTTGTCCTAGATGTATGTTTGAATGATATGGTATTTAGAATTGTAATGTACGAGAGTATAGCCTAATTTGATAGAGTAATATGACCATCATGTGAATAAATAGGTTGTGTGTGCAAGTAAGGATGAGTGAGATATAACAAGGGATAAGATGATTGGCCGAATTGAGCAAGTGTGTGCTGATGCAAGAGTGTTGTAAAATTTATGTTATTCTAAGTCATGAATTACCAAAATGAGTGCCTATAATTTCTATGCTATTGTCACTACTTTCTTATACAAATTCATTCCTTAATTGTTTATTATGTGATGTCACTTGATTTTATTATTTGATTATGATGATATAATTGTTTGGTATATACGGCCTAAATGCATTGCTTGTCATGTGAAAATGTGGATGTTCCATGTTTTTGTTTTCATGACTATTTTACATGTATGCACTTGTTTATATGACTATGGACCATTGGGCCTTCTACTAAAATTGTCTTATGACACCATGGGTGTCCCTTATTTGCATAACCTTTCCTACATATTATGGTGTTTCTACATGTTATTACTTGAATGTGCACCATTATTTCTATTTTTCTACTATTTCTATCTTATGAAACACTTAGTTTATTATATGATGATTACACTAGTACCTTTTCTATGGCTTGTGCCATATTTACTATGTTATCTATATACTTGTTTTAATATAGAGTAGGAAATGAGTGGTTTTTATATCTGGTGTTACTTATTTTTGTACATATATACATGTTTGTTGCTTGTTGCATGCCACTTGTTTTCTATGTTATGATTTCCACCATGCATAACTCATTTTATAGATATAGGTCCTCAATGATGGTCACCACTTCAGCCTTCTATGTAATCCTAAACAATTTATCAAACATATGAGACATGGGTACACATATATTCTTTTGAACTCTATTGGTACATGATTTGATCCTATTATAAATCATGGAACATATTGTATCCCCCTCCTGAGATAATGGATGTGTCTTTCCATTTTTATTTTTTCTATAACCTTTCAATTATATTTAGGATTTCCTCAATCTTCAAGTTAATTGAACCATGTTGTGATCTTGGCTAGTTATTCGTATTTTACTAATTTCTTAATGTTTCCTATGTTTCTTAGTTGATTGGATGATTTCAAGGTTTAAAGGGAATGGGTGATGTTATTATGGCCTTTAGTGTATAACCAACCCTTCTGAATAAGGCCCATAACTTTTTGAATTAATTTCTTTACAATTATACAAGATTGCATTTTTACAAGCATGCAACTTGCAAATTCACCCTTGAGATGTGAAAAAGAGGAATATTCAGAGTATTTGGGGGTATGCGGGCCTTACGAGAAATTTTACAATTCTGGTAAACTTACAAACTACAAAGAAACTTCGAGCCTTGACAAGGGAATGTTCTGGGAATATTCCTCAGTTTGATGAAATTTTTGCAACGTCAATTTTTTTCTAAAATGTGCAACTTGCAATGTGTTCCCTAAGGCCCAAAGAAGGAATATTTAGAGAGTTTTAACGAGGTAAGGCACATAGAAATGTTTTAGTTTTGTAGTTGGCAACTTCGTAGTTTTTGTAAGACTAAAACTTGCATCCCCGTCTCTAAAGCATGATGACAAAGGACACATGGCACATTTTTGTGAGATTCAACCAAGGGAACATCTTCGCAGTTTAGTAGTTGACAGTCTTGTAGTTTGTGCAATGTTGTAAATTACATTTCCATCTCTACAGCCTGATATAAGACACATGATGGCATATAATGACACCTCAAGGTGGAACATATTTACAATTTTGCAGTTGGAATCCTTGCAGTTCTTGCAATGTTGAAAGTTGTATGTCCACCCCCAAAACCATGAAAAATAGGATACGTGGCACAATATGAAGCCATCATGTAAACAACCCAAATTTGTAACCCCGTAGTTGGTAGCTTTAAAGTTTTTGCAACACTAATAACTGTTTCCCTACCCTTTCTGATCCAGAAGAATGGACATGTGGTGACACATGGTGGCATCTCATAGATAGAAAAAATTTACAACCCCGTATTTTACATCTTCACAATTGTTTCAAGAATGCTTACTGCTCCCCTACCCCACCGGCCCAAAAATAAGGAAAAGTGGAAAATATTTCCACATGTAAGGCCCATATTCAAATTTGAGTTATAAGATTAATGGTTAAATATATGAAAAATCTAGGAACATGTCCACCATTAATGAAATTGTGTGAAGAACTATATGATCATAAATTTGGCCAAGTCCCATACTTTACATTTGAATTTTAAGCAATCATGCATTCTAGAGCATTAGAATGTGGAAAAGGACCTAATTTATGTGATTTAGATGTGTGGAAGTGTGTTTGAAGCAAGGAATGGTATTTAAATGCTCTAGTTGGTTCAAATATAAGAAACTAGAAATTACCTTGGCATATAAGTAAGTATTTGAACATGAAACATATTTGTTCCATTTGAATTATGAGATTGTGTTAGGAAGTGAGGGAGATTCTTGAGTGTCCTTATTATTTTTCAACCCAGATTCCTGAAGAAATATTATCTACCCATTTGTATTGATAAAATATATATCTAATTGATTCAAGCTTAGACCTCATCCCACCTTGTCTCTCACCTATACAAGATAAGCGACAAAATTTTGGGAAATATAGGTTTGAATGATTTCCTCCAGAGGATGCATCTAGTCGACAATAGTGAGATTTCGAATAAAATTTATGAAAGTACCATTTCCCTAGCATCCACATTTCCATGCTCAGATCAGCTACCTAGATTTTTGTAATGGTCATGTGCAGAGAATTATAACCCAAAGAAAAGGGAGGTTAGAGATGGGAGTGATGTTGTGGTCTTGTCCTTAACTCCATATACATTAGATGAGATTGTATGACTCCATGATGTTGATGAAGAAGTGGAAATAAAAATTGAAATCACATAAAAGTTTTGGAATTCCAACCATTCCAAGTACTCCAAAGTGTTGAACAATAAATGGCTTATGAAGATAATAATCTCTGCCACTCGGATGCCCAATAGATTAAATGGGGCATACTTCATTGAGGAAATTAGAGACGTCATTACCCTGTCGAATAGGATTGTGGGAAAAAATAAACCTATTACTACCATGATTATATTTTTAGGTTCATCCAGATCATTTTCAATCACAAATTACATATTTATTGAGGAGAATTGATCAGTGAATCCATCCATCAACAACTCATTAAAATGGCACTACAAATTAAGGAAGGGTCTAAGTAGAAATGTGAATTCTACATGAATTCCTACATGGTCTACAACATTGCATGCGAAAATTCCTCCCCTCAATTGGTGAGGGTGAAGGATTTTTCTTAGTACATGGTATATAATGTATACCCATAGCTTAACTCAGAAAATTAGAAGTACAACTTCATGAGGGTTGATGATATCTTCTTTGCACCTGCCCTTTACTTGTTCAAAATTGAATGGGAGTAATACTGGATGTCATCTAGAGCTAAGGATATAATAACTTAATAATTATATTAATTCATTCAGTTCAAATTCTTCACATACATTAGGGTGAGTGGATTCCAAGGAACTCCATACATGTTACCAAGGTATCTAGATGATAAGTGGGAATTGTTAAAACTGTCAAGACAACTTGTGGAGGAGTACAAGCTAATAATAGGGAAGCATAAAAAAAAGGTGAAATTCCCAATTATAATTGGGAGATATACATGCCCCAAAGTGGTCAAGGCCATATGTTAGAAATATAGGCACAAAGAGGGGGGCTGCATCATTGTCTTATAATTTTTTTTATAATTAACTTACACTTATTTAATTTTTTACAATTAAACTATCTTAACTATGATGAAGTATAATAATTCAACCATGAGAGAGAGATAGAGAAGTAAATACACATGATACACATGAGGAGATAAAATTTAATGCGGGAAACCCATCTCGGGACAAAAACCCACTGAAACTGGAGAGAACTAGCTTGGAAAATTGTCCTATAAAGTTACAATGATTTCATGTTGAGATATCAACTCAACTTGGAGATGCAACTCCAAAATTTAGTCAAGCTGCTACTTGACCTTTAGCAAGCTTCAACTTACATGGAAGCTTCAACTCCCAAAAATTTAACCAACAACAACTGATCTTTTCTAAGTTATTACTTACAAAGAAGCTTCAAACCCCCTAAATGCTAACCAACAAAAACTAGGATATTTTGTAAGCCACTACTTACAATTTGAAGCTTCAACTTCCCTGATGTTGGTACAACAACAAATGACCTTTAGTAAGCTTCAACTTATTCAGGGAAGCATTTTTCTTCTCCTCTCATATATTAAGTTTACAACTTAGACTTTTTCATATACATGTCACACTGAAATTCTCACTTGTCTCATACAACTAATAGTGACAACTCAGACTTAACTGCACTCTTCTTTCTTCAAAATCTCCTGCATTCGACAACATTTTTCATAGATTTAATAAACCAATGACCCTTCGTATTTTCTCATAAATCATTCCCTCATCTACATGCACCCTTCAACCAACATAAAAAAGTTCTCAAAAAAATCTTGGTTTATATGCATATCTCTCCAAATATGACCATTCACATTCACTTACTGCTACACGATGAGAATGACTAATTTGAGCTTCTCCATGAGCTCATCTAGTGGTGCTTGTATGTTGACAAGTGGAACTCTGACTTGTAACTACTTCATCTGAATAAATGTTTTAGCGTCTCCATGATCTCATTTATTGTGAACAGAGATACTTACATGCTTCACATGAAGATCAAATAAGCTTTGGAAGCTTCTTCACTTTGAACATCATGCTTTGAACTATTCCTCATGGAACTTTCCTGACATGAGAAAAAATTTTGTCACGAATTTATCCTTTGTTTCAAGATGAATAAACCTAATTCCTTTTGCAAACACCTTTCCATGACCTCCTTAGACATACAGTTACCTGCAAAATTTCAGGCAATTTCATTGTGCAATCAGTTAAAATTTAATGAATTTCCTATTATTTTCAAATATTAGCATGACAAGACTCAATGACTTCCTTTTCAACCTTTTCCCTTATTCCTTTGGTCTCATTCACCAGACACGTTTCATCCATTCCCAAAAAACCTAAAAGCATGATAGACTTAGGTGTAGACCCCATCCCACAGAATAAACCACATTTAATAGAATTTTTGGTTCCACTAACTCCTCTTATAGTCAACAGGCCCATCCTCTGCAACCAATATAAATTTGACATGGATATAATCTTTTTATCATGTGCGTACCATTTGCAAAATTATATCAAATAACAAAGGTCCACACACTTCACAATTTCTAGATTTTTCTTAACCTCCATTGGCCACTGTGAGAAGCAAACCAATAAGGAATCTCCACACACTTCACACTTGTCATAATGTTCTTAACCTCCACTGACCACCATGAGAAGAAAACCAATAAAGAATTTCCACGCACTTAACACTATCAAACTTTTGATAACCTATCTCTTACCAATGCAAAATACAATCTAATAGGGAAGCTCCACATTCCTTCACAGATTTTGGAGTGTCAGTCTTCTCATTTTCTAGCTCTATGTCAAAATATGAAAGGAAATCCAATAAAATTTATCCATGCATCTTTTCAGTTTTTTTGGTGTTAGACCAACTTTCTTTTTTCACAACTGCTACTTTTATTTGCAATTGCAGGGCAGACCCAAAATTTTATCTAACCCTATTTAATCCACACCATGTGTTTTTCATGTTTCGGAATTGGGGATGCATAAATAATTTTGACTTATGCTGACTTTCCTTTGAACTTCCTCATCACAAGGACCCGAAATATAATCAAATCCTTCTCATACCTCTTGCAAAATTTTGAATTCCCATAAATTCCTCCAGAGAGCTCCAAATTTTGCAAAGTTGGACTTGTTGGATAAATCTCAATGAGTTGTCAAATATACATACTTCCAAGACCTCTAAAATCTTTTTCACACACTAAAATAATCATTTTAAACCTATAAAGCATATGTGTCATTTATGTAACCTTCACCATACCTTTAGTGGACATGAAACTCACTATTTGAGCCTGTAGCACTATGAAACTAATCTGGAATCAACCTTGAAAGCTCAAAGAACCAATAATTTTGCATTAATAATTATGAAACACATCTCATACCTCTTAAACAAATTTATGGATACTATGGAAACATTTGTCATTCATACCAATCATTACAACATCCTGAAGCCATCCTAGAACCTCTTTATGAGGTCCAACTATCATTGAGAAGGCACTATCAATAAAACATCATGCATCCAACTGAGATTCACTTCACCATTCACACATTTTCCATCAATTCCACTTGAAATCAATGACAACACCAATGACTAGGGTTTTAAAATATCCTCCTTTTTCATTGATGGCATAAAATAGGAAACTTTGATGGAAAACACCTTCACCACCATCTTTAAAGAATTCATACCTAGTTTATGACATAACTCTCTCTCCCTTTGACATATATGAAAAAGGGACACATATTTGACAACATGATCAACATGCAGATAAGTATTTACAAATAAAAAACTTACCTCAAGAAACTGCCCCTTAAATGATGCTTTTCCCTTTTAACTAATAGGATGCAATCAACTACATAGATTTCTTCAACACCCAACTTCAATTCTTTCCTTTAATATTTTCCTTTCAACCTCAGCAATATTCACTCCTTTTCCCATGCTATTATTTTATATTGACCCTTAATGTGAAACACTCTCTAGATTTGAGCCATCAATATCTCATACCAAAGATACATGCTCTGCCTCCTTTCTTTACCACCCCACTGATTTTAGCTATCAACACCTATAAATTATTTGAGAAGATACATTATTGACTAACTCAAGCTCCCCTTAAACATGTACACTTTATTTGAGATAATTTTGAGAAGAAAAACTTCATCTAGACCCTTAGCCTTTCACTTTATTCAATAATTAAATGAAATGATCCACCTTAGTCTATGCTCTCCATGTTTATGCACTCAATTCACCATAATCCAAACAAGCTCATACAATTCCTCCTGGGATGAATTTATCATCCTTTAACTGAAACATCTTTTAAGTGTTCTCTTCCCTTTCTTCTTTCCTATAATTCCACTTTACTAGTTCTTGGCTCCACTACCAACTATTTGGCAATTAGCTTCCATGAAACCTCTCCACTTGATTAGCAACATGTATTTTGCACTCAAATCATTGTTATAAGCATAAATATAATGCATCAAAAGAGGATCCAAACTCTAGATCTTACTATCTTCCTTAACCATGACTTTTCATGCTCTTAAGAATAGATATCTTTCCCACACTTAGATTTTATCATGATACAAATATCATATTCAGAACACACGGGAAAATCAATCACGTTGAGACTCAGACAGATTTTTGTCTTGCATAGGCTTCATATATATTTTCACTATGAAATACTTCCCATGGGAAGCTACTCTTATTCTCACTTGAACATTTATTATTAACCAATACTAGCATATTTACTCAACTTCTTTCCATTAACTAATTTACAGGATTTGACTGATGTTAAGTACTCCATTTCATGACTCAGGGCTTGAGAATTTACACACTTTTGAATCCTTATCAGCATATGATTCTCAACTTCATACTCCTTCATTAACATGGACATTTTTCCAGGACACATGTATTCTCGACTGTTACATGACACTTCACTCATGTGATCTTTAGACCAAAGGGCATTTACTCAGGATTTAATCAAACCTCTTGCAGTACTACAGGATTACTCATCATAGACCAGTTTATAAACTAACTGAGACCATAATCCCTTGTACATGATCATAGATACAAGAAACTTGACATATTTCAACACCATTTACATTCTCTTGAAGACGTCTCTTACATGATAGAAACCTATCAATATGATGACTCAAACATGACTCATACCTTAACAGGATACAAGAAAACAACAGGAATTCAACCAACAACTATTGATGAAAAACTTCATGCAAGAACATACTTTGGACCACTTACTCAACTTCATCATGAAGAGAGCTTTATTTACAGCTAGGTATACTATTAAGGAGTCATACCTTGCTTCTTTCAACTGAACTATGCCTTCTATAATCCTATAGAAGGCACTTCACCGTGTGAGGTTACTTCAAAACAGAAATATAGTCATCAAAAGAGCATGATGACTCAAACTTTCCTTTTCCTTCCTTTGAAACTTTTTCCATATTCTTTGATGTATTGCTAGATATTCTACCTTCATCTCCTAATACTTCAATGCTTGTCATGTATGTATGATGGGTTTCATTCCCTTGTCTTCTCTTGACCATGATTGGGTGTTCCTCATGACTAGCATTTGGCTTGCTTTCCCTTTTCTCAATATTATCAGCACCTTTCTGATATCTTTCCTGAGGTTATCTCTCCTATAACTATCTCTAGCACCTTTTCAGGATTAATTTTCACCTTCTATACCTATTTAATCTGCATTTTCATTGTTTTAGTCTTATTTGTTATGCCTAGGAGGTTGATTATTCCAACACTTCTCTGCAAGGTGTCCAATTTTATGACAAGTAAAACACCTAGTCTGATTCTCTGATTCTATATAGATATGGACTGAGATTCCAACCATACTTAGCACTCTCATGACCAAAAAAAATTATAGCAACATTTCCAATCATGTTCCAATTGTAGCAAACTATCTTATTCACACCTGTTGAGTATTTTGTCCTATATTATCTTCTATCCCTCTATGGAAGATATTTCATGACATGTTTCCTACATTCCTTAACTCTAAGTCCAAAATTGTAATAATAAAAGTAATAACCATTAAATGTGAACTATCATACCTGAAAGCAATGAGTTTCCTAACTGATTTAGGACTTCTTAAATTTGTCCCCTTATTTATATTTATGTCCAATTTTCTACTTGAACCATATTTTTCCTTCGCACTTACTCATGGGTTCTTCTGTGAAGCCTAGTCCTTTTTTATCACATGTTGCCTTTTGTCTATCCAACATTCCATTCAAGGATTCAGAGCTCTTTTCCATCTTGCTATACATTTTCAGTCTATCTTTTGATTCCTCTAATTAAGTTCTTAGAGATATCAATTCTTCGTCATGTCTCATACAATTTTCCTCTTTGGACTTAAGATCTTTTATCAGCTTGTTAACTTGCGATTTAAAATTAGTATTGAGTTTCAGGTGCTCTTCTTCTTTGAATTTAAGGGAGGATAAGATCAAATCCAATTGGGATTTAAGTTCTTTGATTTCATCTGCATCTTTTTACTTCTTCCTTTCGTTAAGGAGCTTAATTTGTTCTTCATATTATTTTACCGATACATTCAAATTTTTTTCTTTTTCCTTTGATGCTTCAATTCATCCAAAGCACTTATCAGTTCTATTTCAAGAATTACCTCAGCTTCCTCTTCATATGAGACTTCATCTTCACTGACATACCTATCTCTTGATCTTTTGCTAGGGATTACATCAATAACCATGCTTGTGTTTTAGGAAGGACCTAATCCAAGCTATTAAACTTGATTCAAGAGTAGCACACTTTGATACCAATTGTTAAAAATCTAGGCACTGAGGGGGGAGGGTGAATCTGTGTCTTCTCAAAAAATTTACAATCAACTTACGCTTCTTGAATTTGTTACAATTGAACTATCTTAATTTTGATGAAGTATATCCATTTAACCATGAGAGAGAGAGAGAAGTAAACACACATAAACACATGAGGAGACAATATTTAATGTGGGAAACCCAATGAAACCAGATAAATAGCTTCCACAATTATCCTATAAAGATACAATGATTTCATGTTGAACATCAACTCAACTTGGAGCTCAATTCAAAAATTTAGTCAAGATGTTACTTGAAATTTAGCAAGCTTCAACTTGCATGGAAGCTTCAAATCCCAAAAATTTAACCAAAAATAATTGATATTCTGTAAGCTATTACTTACATGGAGGCTTCAACCCCCTATAGACACATAAAATTTGCACTATTAATTTCCCTCACCACATGCACTATACCTACAAACATATATCAAATCATTTAATCACATTTATTAACCTATAATAATTTACCCTAAGATCACAAATAATTCACCACATTTACTCCTTGTAGTATTCTTCTATATCCCGTAAATATCATATTATTGTTGGAATTTGAAGATTTGAATGAACACAAGTTTAATCAATTTAAATATTAAACATTAATATATTATTCAACATTAAAATGAATAAATAGATAAACATCACAGTAATAAATGATATTACATGATAATTAAATAAATACTTAGAGAATGTAAATAACACAGAACACATGATTTATAGTGGAAAACTTGAAGGTAAAAAACCACTATGAAAAGTAACCTTTATTATATAGAACCCAATTACATCCAGTAGAAACCTCCTCCTTACTAACCCTAATCACAAGGGTAAAAACCAAATAAATTAATATTGATTTGCACACCTTTTATATATTCCTCTGATATATTAAATGAGGACCCAAAGTCCTTTTTTATATGAGGTGATCGGGCATGTTTCCTAACTCACCCTTTCAACCAAGTCGATTGACACATATTCCAAGGTTTGAATATTTAATAATAGAAATTTAAATATTTCATATTATTAAATATTCAACCTATAGTATAATGTTGGACCCATATTAATTAAGGGGTGGCCATCCCACGTAACCATTATGTTCCAACACCCCCCCTTAATGTTAAGTGGGGTAACATATGCCAATAAATTACCTTCCCGTGGTACACTATAGGATTTACAATCCTTAAGCCATAAAGGTTTTAGGCTAGCATATTGGTAGAAGGAATTATAAAACCTTCATCATACCCAAGTAACCTTTTGGTACAAATGGATTTGGAATCCCAAAGATCATCCCATGATCAGTGGCTAAGTACGATTTGTGAGTTTTACCTTTTCTCACAAGTTATCATAAAAGGTTACTTGAAACCAGGCATATAGGAGTATTTTATAACCAAGGACCTCCTTTACAATATGTTTACACTGGATGTTTACTAATAAACTCAATAGCACTAAATATTTTACTCAAGACTGCCTTTAAGGTATTTCTACAGTTCTTTCTAAAAAAGAAACTAAGGAGGTATACACATGCCCGAAGGCCTTTTTACACTTGTCCGAAGGTATTTATTATAATTCATTTTTCATTTTACCAATACCAAGTTCCATTAGGAGGTGACATTGTCATGCACACTCCCCCTTAATGGAAAATCCAACAATCCAAGTTTTTCATGAAAGTGACAAAACTTAGCAGCACTCAGAGGATTTGTGATGATGTTAAAAAATTTCTCTTCAATCAACATGAACTTGAGATCTATCTCACCACTTAACACCTTCTCATGGATGAAATGTATATGTATCAAAATGCGCTTTATCCTCTGATGATTTACTAGATTATTCAAAAGGAGTAAAACCATTCTGACCACCATATAGGATAGGAATACTTCCTTTAGATTCCATGTGTATCTCTTCCAACATCTGCTTCAGCCTCATGGCTTCTTTGCTACATCCATTGTACTTCTTTTGCCTCAGTGGTAGAAAATGGAGACTTTTGGTCACTTTTTTTGTTCCAAGTAATGGTTCTTGCACTAAACAACTTGAACACATATATAGTATATTTTATATCTATCACAACATCAACATGGTTAGAGTTATGATATCATTATTCATTTCACTGTTTAACCATTTGTAAAAGTTAAACACTTAGTTGAATTAGCAACTAACATAATAATATGCTTAGCAACTAACCATGTTATTTTACAAATATGTTGAAAATTTCAAATATACTATTCTAAAATATATATATTAGATTTTACAGAGGAAAAACATTACAAAATCAATTTACATACCATCCTCCTATCGTTAAATTCTCGGAATCAAAATACGATGAAAAAAGGACATGTCAAACAGATAATATATACATATATATTAGTTTATAATCAAAATACGAGTGATTTTTTAAATTTTTCCATATAAATGACGATGACGATGACTTAGTTTTCATGTCATAAAAAATATACCATTTAAAAAATATTAATCTAATTAAAAATAATTGTAGTCATTTTTACACCCATCACAAAGGAAAATAATACCATGCGCATCAGCCTATCACCCAGTGGAGCTGGACGCTCACCCGAGGCACGCACGGGCACCGAGTCTCTCTTTTATGTGATTTTAGTGGAAAAAATCATCTATGATCCGATTTTAAAAGAATTGCGAGGAAATAAGACCTACAAGAACCATAGAGCTCAGAACAACTTCTAGGTCTTTACAGTCATTCCAGACAGAGAATTGCTTAACAAATTATATAACCTTCAACAAAACAAAAGGAAGTTGTACAAACAATTATACTTAGTTTATAAACATAAATGAAAAATATCTATGAAGAAAGATGTATGCAATGGGACCATTAATATTCATATAAACTGGTAATCTCATTACATTCATTGGGTCCATTATAGAATGTCATAAAAAGGTAGACTGCATTCATGCATCACAACAGGGATCAATCCCTTCTTCCATACAATGAAAACTTCTATACCCAACCCCTTAATACATCACTTTCTCCTATAGCTTCTACCTAGTCCCATAGAGTTCTGGTAATAATTCTACAGAGCTCTGCTCTCTATATTTTTTCTCTCCTCTTTCTTCTATGGGCACTTATATTTATAGGCATCCTGGAATGCCAAATCATCCTTCTGTGGCCTCAAATCCATTTCCAATTGTATGAATGTGGTCCTCCAGGCTTGAGCTCACCACTCCTTGCCATGATGATCTTCTGGAATCCTCTATCATAGGGAATATTCCTTCCATGATCTTCTGGAATCATTTATCATAGGGCATATTCCTTCCAGGCCACCCTATTGCCAGGCTGACACCTTATCCACTTAAGTCACATTTTTCTCGCATCCTACTCAATAGGTACAAAATGGCTAAGTACTGAAACCTTAGCTCTATATGCATGCACGCCATGGGTTTTCTTAAACCCTACCTTAAACCCTATCTTGCACGCCTTTCCTTGCATGCTCTCCTTCAACTAGGCTTGCATGCCTATGCACATTTGTGTACTTAGCTAGTATTTTGGGGTCCTAACATTACCCCACACTACGCATGTTCTCCATCCGCAGGAACACTTCTCCAATGAATAAAGAATTACAATATGTTGCAGAAGAATAAAAGAATTTGGGAAGAGAAAGAATAAGGGGATAAAATAATGGGAGGGTAATTATTGCTACAAAAGGAGTGGGAAGTTTCTTTTTAGGTCGGCCTCCATCTTGTTCCAAGAATCTACCTCACTCTGCACTTTCTGGCAGATGTCACCGACCAAGGTGTTCACCTCCTTAAAGCTTAACCCATCTCCCTTGGTAGTCACAGTCCTAACTACCCCTTCCAATTGTTTTCCCAAGTCCTCAAGTGCATCCATTCTTCTCTTTATTTGTGGGTACAGTTCCTTAAACTAGTTTTTGATTGAACCCCTTATGGTTTCAATGGCCTTGGATTTCTTTTCAACCTCGGCAAGGATTTTGTCCCTTTCTTCCCTATTTCCCTTATTTTTCTCTTGAAACTCCTTGAGGTCTGCCTCATAGTTAGCAACCAGAGTACCCGTCACTCTGTCCTTGTCTACGCAATTATCATATGTGGCCTCAGTGGATTGGGTAGCAATCTTGATATCAGAAAGGACCTTGCTGTATTCAGCTATGAGCACCACAACTTTAAATTTATCCTCCTTTTCCAAGTGCACGACTACTTCTACAGATTCCAAGGTTGGTGGTTACCTCTACATGGTGAGGATCCTTGTTAAGTCCTCCAAGCATTCCAGGGAAGATCCATACTTCTGCGTGGGAGGTGCTAGGTTTTGGTGCTTCAATACTATAGCATCTGTAATGGAATCCACCTTATTGTATACCTCACGCACTCTATCCTTCTCATCCCTTAGTTCACACCTCAGCTGTGCGCTAATCAACTCTACTTGCTTTAAGCTCTTAGTCCTCTCGGCAAGCTCCTTTTCCTTTTTCTCTAGGTCTCCTTCTAGATATTTTACCCTGTCATTTCTTCCAAAGAGCCTAGCCTTAGTAACGACAATAGCCTTGGTGAGCGCATTACACAACTGCTCATCCGAGAGTTGTTGGGTATTTACCGAGGGGTTGGCTCCCTTAGCCTCCGATACTAACATGATTTCCCCCTGGCTTACTTCAAAGTTTGTCTCATCAATATGGGACTCAAATTCCCAAGAGAGAATCTTCCTTATCCTGGGGTACGTGTCCTCTTCATCAAATGATTCCATACCTAGGATTTTTTCTGGGGGTACAGTGCTCTAGAAGCACGCGCATAGAACCTTCATTCTGTCATCAACATACCCCATGACATGTCTCCACTTTGTATTAAGGATCTTCCTTTCCAAGCGTGCGGACTTGGGGAAGCTCACCGTCAGATTGGGATCTCCTCCCATACTGACTTGTTCTTTCTCAATGCTTTCCTCCTTATCCTCTCTCATCACTATGTTAGTGCTGCACTTTAATTCTTGTTCTACCAAGGCCTCAATTATTTTTTTGCTTCTCTTTCTACTGCCTTGTTTACTTTCTCCTGGGTAAGGCTTGGAATTTTCTATTCCTACGAGCTAACTTCCTCAATTTTTGCCATTTCCTAGGCACCTTCCTCCTCCTGGCTACCCTTACGTCACATGAAAAAGGACCACTGTTCTTTTTCTCCTTCCTCTTCTTCTGAATTATGCACATTGAAGATAAGTGGCTCTTGATCTTCCTTCAGGATCATCTTCTTCCTTGTCATCATCCTTTTCACCTAGGTAATTCTCCAAGCTCTTCGTCTCCTCTGAGCCTACTTCCTCTTCTAGTCTCTTCTTCTTCTTAACCATGGATTCTAGTGTAGGTGACTCTGTCTCTTCTTCTTCTGATGGCTCCTTATCTAACAAATTCTCTGGCTCCAGAGTCTTTTCTTTGACTATGGCCTTTTTCTTGTGTGAATACATACTTGTTCTGGCACTTGTCCTAGGGGTACCTACTTCCTGTGTATCCACCACACTTGGTACTTTATTCTTTGGTTCTTTTTCCTTCTGTTTGGGCGCGGGTCTCTTCCTTCCAGTTGGGTCCTCAGGGATGGACACCTCATTCTCTAGATACGTGCCCTTCTCAAATTTTGGTCTTATGCGAGAGGTATACCTGTGCCGCATAGACCTCTTCTACAATGGGGAAAAGTCATGGGTCTCACCATTCAGACCTCATGTGATATGTACCTCTCCACATACAAGCACTGCTTGTTGGGGTAGACCAACCCTTTGCACATTTCTCTGTGGCCCCAGTCTAGACTACTAAGGTCTAACTTCAACTTCTTAGATTCTTTAAACCTGTTCACTCCCAACTTGGAAGTGTTGAGCTGTGAAGGAAAAAGGGAGCTTGCACCATGGGCTCCATGTCTCATCTATTAGTTTAAATCTACCAAGGTAGAAATTTTGGTACACAGACAAACTCAGTCTTCTCCCTTGGTGGTCGACGTTGGCAGTTGTTCAAGGATCCTCCATTCCATCCCGAACGTGTTCCTCAGGTGTGCGTACAACTTCTCTAGGTGCCTTATGCATGGCCATCATACTATCACAGGTGTACTTATCAAACCTCTTCACGGGCGAAGGGTCTTCAGCAGGGTACTCCCACACAAATTTTTCTACTACATCCGACACTCCAATCTCTGAGAACACAATGGTTAATAGGACATTACCAAAAATGATTTTATCACCTTCCTAGGCACTGCTGACAATCTCATCCGCGATGAATGCAGATAAGTTGTAGATGGTGCCCTATGAAATCCTCCTGCAAAACATTCAACTAGGACTTGTTTACCTAGGTCCATCTCTCATATCCATTTAACTTTGTCACAAGGTGTGTGACCATCTTCATCACTTGGGTCCTTGATGTTTGTGATATCAAAGTACCTTGACCCTTTTTATACGTATAAGCAGCGACAGTTTCCTTAATTGCCTCCTTGTCACATAGGTTGTCCTCCAAAATTTCTCCTTCATAGATGAGGCCTGTGAAATGTGAAACAAGTTGAGGGGTAATGCGCATCTTGTGCCCAGCGAAGTGAAAGTAATCCTTCGTGCACGCGTGACATCAACCATTGATATAGGTGCTCAGGATTTCCAAAGTAGGGAAACTCAAAGAGTTGCAATAAATCCTGACTTCTCCAACTTTACTTTTACATCATCATTATAGATGGGAAAACCCTTCTGGTGTCCTTTTGTTCATTGGGTGCACTAACTCCAGTGTCATTTCCTTCTCGATTGTGCTTGAGTGATGATTGTAATCATTTACTAACATATTTCTTAAATGGGACTCCCACTCCTGCCCAAGCAATACTCCATCTGGGTACTGCATTTCTGCATACCACTCTTCATTTATACTTGCGGTAGTTTCTTGTTGCTTGCTCTTGCCTTTCCCTTCCCCTTCTTAGGTGTGCTAACTGGTTTCTTGGGTGCCATTGTTTATATTAACACTTCTACTTTTTTCACTTGCTTTATTTTACTACCCTTTATAAGTTTAGATCTCAAATTGGCAAAGAAACTTTTTTTCTGACCCATGCCCTAGATACCAAACCCTAACTAGAATCTCTTTTCACCAGATGAATCCTCTCCACAAATCTTCCCATGCCTGTGAATCACTTCCTTTCTAGTTTGTAAATCCAAACTGGTCACTCATGCTCAAATTATTGTAAATATTCTTTGCACTAATCAACTATAGAAACCCTAGCTTCACAAAAAGCTCTTCTTCGTATCTGCAAAGTGAATAATGAAATGTCTGAACTTCTATTTATAACTTTTCTTATTTTTAAGCATTAATTGCTAATTCACCTACCATAATACTTTTAGTGTTTAATGTGGATTTTTCAAACAAATCCTACTTTAGCACTTTAACTCACGCACCAAACCTTGCGCAAATTTTTTTCCCAACCTTCTAGGCATGCAACCAATCCATCTTGACAGGAGAATCTTGCACACGTGTCACCGATGCACTAAAGGCACTTCTTCTGTCATGATTTTTTCTCTCTGCCTACCTCATGTTGCTTATGCACTTTCTTCCTCCTTTGTACATGGGATCTGAAAGTAGCATTATCTTGACACCAACCATCCTTTTCCACCTTTTCTTTCATACACCTCTTTTAACAGGGCCATTTGACTGGGCTTTCCAACGCAATCCTCCTTGGCACTTCACCTACACTTTCCTTCACATTACTCCACCCCACACTAAAACAATGCACGGTCCTCTACGCATGTAAAACCTTCAAAAAGTAACAAGGTTACCGGCACCCAAGGTGCAAAACACAACAATGTGAAAGGGAAACACAAGAAAGGAAAATGCATAAAGGAAATTCTAAACTATCTATTAAAACTGCCTTATTTACAAACACCAAGAAGCCTTATTTATAGTAGGGCTTCAGCCTACTCCCATTGAAGTGTCCAGGAAATTTCATTCCATCTAGCGCTTGTAACTAGCATGTGCCTGAATCAAGGATGTACAAGATTATATAGAGACCTAACCAATGGACCTTTTAACTTCCCAGGGTGGCGCAAAAACTTAGAATCATACAGTAAGACCATCTGCCCAACCTCAAACTTCTTGTTCCTAATGTGGCGATCATGCCATGCTTTTTTCTTTGCTTTTTCTATTGTTTGGCTCCACCTAGAAATTGATTTCCTTTCATCTAGCTTCATCAATTTATCAATCCTTTCTTCCAGTGCTTGCTCATCAGTTAGCCCTCTTGCATGTGCTATTCATAGAGAAGGTAACATAAAATCAACTAGAAAAACAACTTCCACACCAAACACCTAATTGAAACATGGTGTGGATTTATTTCAGCCTCTGATAAGTTGTTCTATAAGCCCATAATATGGCTGATACACTTGTCATCCCAATCTTGTCTTCTGAAATCAAAAATATTTGTTAGGGTATGACTCAGTATCTTGTTAAATGCTTCTGCAGTTCCATTTTCTTGTGGGTGATAAGGTGTAGTCTTGTGATGAGCCACCATGAATTCTGCTTAATAGGATCCTCACGGTCTCATTCAAGAAATGCATACCCCTATCACTGGTTAAAATTAAAGGGAATCCATACCTTGTGATAATGTTCTCCCACAAAAATCTTGTTGTTGTAGCTATTGTACAATCTTTAGTTGGGGCTGCCTCTACCCACCTTATTAAATAGTCCATGCAAGTGATTACATAGCATGATCCATTCCTACGCATTGCTAGTGCAATAGGGCCTATTAAATTCTATTGCCCATTTCTCAAAAGGTTCAGCACTAGGGATAGGGTGCAAAGGCATTTCATCTCTCCTTCCTGGCTTGCCAACATGCACTGACAATGGTCACACACTTTACAATAGTCCTTGCAATCCTTATATAGAGTTTCCCACCACAATCCTGCCATTAATATTTTACGTACAGGTGGCATTTCCTGCATAATGTCCACCTTGCACTTCCTCCGTGTGCTTGCTCTATGATGGCGAGGAACTCATGCTCTAGTACACACCTACACAAAAATTCATCACACCCTAATTTGTATAAGTCCACACTGATCAACATGTAGGGTGCACAATCAGTATGTCTAGTTTCTTTTTCTCTAATGTCTTCATCCCTTCCGATGCCACACCTTCCTTTAGAAATACTGAAATTTCCTCCAAATCTAAGGGTGTGTGCATGCAACCTAAATAGTTGCATGTCTGGCATAGTCTCTTCAATGATTTGCACATCCTCCCCTGAATTAATTCTTGATGAATGATCAGGTCCATAATTACTCTTTCCAGGCTTCACAACTACCGTGAACTCAAACTCTTGAAATAATAGCACCCACCGATATATGTACCCTTATAGAATGGGCTTGTTTACCAAGTACTTTAACACCATGTGGTTGGTGTAAAATACAAAGGGAGTTACCAACAGATACTGTCATGAACTTGTGAAGCACGTAGATCATTGACAATGCTTCGCGCTCTTGGTAGTATAATTCTGCTCTACTGGTGTCAAATTACTGCTTGCAAAGCATAGGGGGTGATCAAAAATTCACTCACTAGGATGTGCATAAGCACTGCCCCAATAGTCTGTTCCAGAAGCATCCACATGAACATGGAAGGGCTTATCCCAAGAGGGGAAACATAATATAGGTGCCGGTGACAAGCCTATCCTTCAATGTGTCAAATGCCTTCTGCTGTGCCTCTCCCCAATGGAAGGCACTCTTATGTCTGAGAAATTCTTCTAAAGGCATGGTGATCTTGGCATACCCCTTAATGAATTTCCTGTAATAACCCATATGTCTAAGAAATCTACACACTGCGCTTTGGCTAGTTGGCTCCCCCAATCCCACAATAACTGCAACCTTGGCAGGATCTACTAGCAAACCCTCCTTACATATGATATGACCCTAATAACATTCCAAAGGGGGTAGCAAAGACACACTTCTTAATGTTGAGGGATATCCTCAACTGCTCAACACCTCTCAAACATCAATCTCAAATTTTCACAATGGTCCTTTACTAGCCCATACACCATCCAATCATCTAGATAGATCTGAAAGAAATTTGTGGATGAAGTCCTGGAACACCTATACCACTATGCGTGAGAAAATAGTAGGCACATTCTTCAACCCAAAGGGCATGACCATGTATGCAAAAACTTCCCCATTTAGTGGAAAAAGTTGTCTTCTCCTGGTCTTCCTTTGCAATCCAGAATTGGTGGTACCCTCAAAAATCCATCTGTAAAGGAATAGATTTCACACCCAACGGACTCCCTCCAAAATTTCTTTCAGTGAAGGGGGTTGGAAAAGGATCGATAACACAAACTACGTTCAGCTCCCTATAATCCACGCAGATCCTAATCCACCCATCCTTCTTGATGTTGATTACCATTGGACTTATCCACTATCCGATTCTTCAACAACTTCAATGATCCTAGATGCTATCATTTTGTCTATCTCTTCCTTTACCTTCACATGCAAATTGGGATTCATCCGGTAGGGTCTCTTCCTGATCGGGCATGCACCATACTTCAGCTTTATCCTCATCTCCCCCAAGGAATGGTGGATGCCTTTGAGCTCATGGTACCCATGTGGGAATAAATCCTCAAATTCATGTAAAAGATCAATGATCTTAGAGACTTCATTCTCTCGACCAGTAATATCCAATGATAGCTTCCTTAGGTTCTTCTCCTGAGCTGATGTTAACCTTTTTAGTTTTTAAGGTTCATGGTAGGCACACGCATGAGTATCAGCACTATCCACTACCTCACACGTCCCTACAGAATGGTTAACATCCAAGATTTTAGCTTCCTCCCCATCAATTACATATACAAGCTTTCCCTTCTCATTTTTCACAGCACGTGTGCTCTAGTTGAACCTCCTCTATTTCTCTTCTTCAAAGTGTGCCTCCAAACTTGGTTCACCAAGCAAGTTCTAGCAGCCTATCTTTTTCCATGGACACTATCCCCCATGGTAAGGAGCTTGACAACCTCTAATGCCTTATCAACTGATCGCTTGGTACTTTGATACTCAAATTCTTGAATGAGGTCAGCAGCTAGTTCTTGCCAATTCCCTATTTGGTGACATGTCTCAGAGTGGATGTACCATGCGTGCACAACCCTGCAGTGTAGAATATAATTTGTGCACCCATAGAGATGGTGGATAAAGCTTTCCATGCCTCCTCTCCAGACCCTTTCACATCTCCTGGATATGGAAAGAAGTGGGCTCCTTACCATGGTAGTCTTTGATGATGGTGGGCTGCATTGCTTCTAGAGAAATGAACAGAGAAGGAAATTCTCAATTCATGCCATTCCAAAAGATTATCTCGATGTGTTGCCCACCAGCATGCACTGCAGTCCTGAGTAGGTTGTAATTTAGCATTTCTCTTCTGTCCTTTTCATTTTTCCAATGGGCCTCCATTTCTCACAAAAAATCTTTCTAGATTAGCCCCTCCTGAGTAACTTGGTAGTTTCCTCCCTCCCAGGCATTGGACTCTACGCGCCTTTGTTACCTTAGTCAACAACCCTTTAAAATTCCATCCAATCAACCTCATAGGTCCCATGTGCCCAATTTTCACATGCTATACTTGTGGTTTCACTTACAGACTAGGCATCCTCAAACTTGATAACTCATTCTGTGGGATGGATTACCTTAGGATTCCTGAATAAGCTCGCATGTATATTCTATCAAGGACTTCTTCTCACAATAGCTATATGTAGGGTGCTAACTTTTCCTCAGTCAAAGGGATGATAAACCCACTCTTATTTGTTTTCAAAACTGATATATCCTTTGTTGAACCTGATATCATACATTATTCTTGTAACACCATGGGTTCCCATGCAACACTGGGAAATTGTCCGCCTGGACGAGTGCCAAGACCTCAAACTCCCCAGTAAAATTTCCCCCTTGAATGGTGATAGCTGCATATTTTAAGACACCAATGGGCATTGCCTTCATTTTTTAGCCATATATAGTACATTCAAAGATGGCTATAATGCGGGTCTTCCCATCTAATGCCAAACATCCAAAGTGAGAACATTGACCTTCGTGCATGTGTCCATGAGGATATTACTAAGGAGCCATCTATCAAAAACTACATTTGATATGATCTCCTTGTCATAATCAAGGCTGTGAGGTGGGAGGTTTGTATACAAGACCTATTTCTCATGCTTTGCTCTCAGTGTGTGGTATTTTCTCCATAAGCTATTCTCCCAACAAGGGAATAATATTCTCTTGCCTAAGCATTTTACAGAATTCCTTGACCTCATTTAGGTTATCTTTTGGTGCTTTGACCTCCCTTCTTTGCTCCTCCTTCTTAGACTATTATTTTAAACAATATATTTCTGCTTGTAAGCTTCAAATGACGTCCATGATTTCCTGATATACCTCCTTTTGATGCCCAGGGTCCAAGTACTTTCCATGTACCACTTCTTCCCTTGAAACCAGGATCTTCTGCCTTGGTACTTTCTTTGTGCATGCGGCCTCAGCTCTTGTTGTTACTGTTAGGTTGTGGAGATAAATAGCTTCACATATAGCATGCATTACAAAGTTGCTGGGAAATACAGTAACCATCATCGGTTAAGGTGAAACCGACATCAATCAGCAGGACCAACATTAGTCAGAGTAAGTAAGAACCAGCTGCAGTTAAGGCTAACCGGCATCGGTTACCTGTGCGATGATGTTTTAATTAACTCTCAAGAATTAGATCTATTTTTAGCATTAAAATAGATTTATTGATTGTAATTGCATGACTAAGTGCCCTAACTCTAAAAATGACTATATAAGCATAAAAGCTAGGGTTAAAAAGTAGAGTTGAGAGAAGGATTGAATTAGATCCTTGATTCTCCTATGTTGAGAGGATGAAGACAAAGAAGAAGAAGAAGAAGAGAAAAAAAGAACAGGTTACATGAAAACAGAGTCTCCATGAAAGGAGCTGGACAAAAGGAAATAACATGTACATCTAATGGTGAGAAGAGGGTAACATCTTCTACTGTATTTTCTTTGTATAGTTATTGTCTTATTGTAATGGCTTGCATAGTATGCAAAGCACATAGAGTTTCTTCTTGTAGATCCACATGTTGGTGAGATCTTGTATTATAGATCTATGTAGATCTATTCTTGTATTGTAGATCCATGAGATCATATTGTATTGTTGATCCATATAGATCTAGATATTGTAGAGGAGGTTGTCTTCATGTTTGCACAGGTTATGCATACAGTGATGGAGAGACAGACTTGCTTCTTGGTGCACAGTCATAGTTGCACATATGGTAGACCCATGTGAGAGGTCTTGTTTGCAGAGTCCACAGAGAACTTGGTAGCAGTTCAAAGATGCAATAGTTCCTAGTTATGTGAGATCTGTTGGTGGTGTTTGGAGGCATAGTTGTAGTGCTCTCATGGAGATTTGTTTAGAGATCTAGAGGAGAAGAGATATTATTGGAGAGATGCATTATACTCTTGTATTGAAGAGTTGGTTTGTACTCTTGTTGTATTATATATATGAGATCTCTATCTTTGGTGGACGTAGCCCACATTGGGTGAACCACAGTACATGTTGTGTTATGTTGTGTGTACTTTGTCTTGATTTGGATTATTCTAGTTTATACTTCCACTACTGTAGATTCTGGGGAACAGTTAAGATCCTGTGTGCATGATTTCATTTGTTATTTAATCATAGCACTATTCTGCTAGTCCCGAATTCCCAACAACTGGTATCAGAGCAAGGTTAACAAGGTTATCTTGGTTAGCTTGGTTATTTCAGAGCAAGGTTTTGCTTCAGTATATTTTTAGTGGTTTACTGACAGGTGTATGTGAGCATGGGTTTGTTTTGCTTGATGTGAAGATCACAAGAAGAGATTAAATCTCAAGTGGAAGCTGGAAAAGGAAGGTTCTGGAATACAGTGACCGACATTGGTTAAGTGGCAACTGGCATCGACAGGGTGACCGTGGTCGGTATACTAGGTTACTACATAGCCTAGTTATAAATAGAAAATCACATATCTGAAGAATTGAGGAGATGCATGGTATGTGTCTTGTTTGTTGAGGTGTCCCTGGTTCTTGGAGGCACAAGCATGTTGGTCAGATTGCAGATCTAGTTATTGAGGTATGGTTTTATCTTGGTATTGCAGTGCTTATATTATTTTGGTTGCACATGCATGTTTGGGATTGCAGATCTAGATTGAGAATGAGAGAAAAGGAGCAGTTATGCATCCTTGGTGTAGTTAGATGCATGGGCTTCTTAGAGAGGCTGATTATAATAGCACATAATGAAGATGAGGCTTCCTCAAGAGAGGCAAGTACTTCGGTTGAAGATGTGGTTGAGTATCTTGGTGTTGGTAAGGTGATGTATTTCATCTTGGTGTAATTTTATTGCATGTATTATTGTTGTTAAGTTTTTGTTCAAGATTTAGGTGCTTCTTGAAATGACTGGCTCAACACAACTATCGGCTTTGGTCAGAGTAGGCACCTGGTTTGGTGACCTATGTCAATTTGTGGCGTTGTGTTAGTTCTAGCCATCGACAGTTAGGGAACTGACATCGGTCATCAGGGTAATTGGTATCGGTCAGTGAACCGTGGTCGATATCTGTGACAATGAGTTTGCACATGGTTTCTTACAGTAGAAGAGGGCATATTTGGTTTAGTGTCCTGTTTTGGAGGATCATGTTTCTTGCACAGTGTGTACATGTAGAAACAATGTAGATCACTTCAATGTTTGGATCAGAAAGAGGATGGATTTGGCTCGGTTAGTCTAGTGAGACTTTGGGTCAGGTATCTCTATATGGTTCATGTTTTATTTCTTTCATTTTGAGAAACTAATATTATGTTTGGATAGTGTGCACATATTTACACCATGTTTTTGGGTGTTGTTTGACTTTTATTTCCTGGTTGTGTGGAATCTTGAGGACAAGGATATCTAGTCTAAGGATGAGATCCTCAATGAAAAGTCATGGTTAGACACAATTGCAGGTAACGAAATATGTTGAGTACACAGGATGAAAAGAATTTGATTCACCTACTTCACAAGAAGTCCAAACTTCTATGATGTAGAAGTATTCTTTGATAAGAAGGGAAACATTTTATATTTTCTTTCATCTGGTTTTATTTCTCATTGACATATTAGCTTTTGAGCTTGGTGTTAGAGGTAGTGCAAGCGATTTCATGTTCAGTGGGAGCAACCCATGGTTGTTGGCATTACAGGATTGGATACATGATGCACATGCAGAGTGAGAGGAGATTGCTACTTTTCAGAGTGGCAGAGGCACTAGTTGGTTTTGGAGGGACAGTCACAGATTTGCAGGTATATTGAGTTTATTGCTTTATGATGTAACTTTTGGTTTATTTTGTGGTGCCTGGATATCCCTATGGATTACAATTGATGGTTAGATTCAGTTGGGTGAAGATGATAGAGCAATTTTTCAAAGTTTTAAGGGTTAAAAGAGAAAATCTACTAGTTACAGAGACCGGTGTCAGTTAGGGTTAACCGTGGTCGGTCATCTAGTAACCATGGTAGGTCAGACAATGACCGGGGTTGGTTAGGGGAAACCATGGTTGGTTTTGTCACAGGTTTGACAACAATGTTAATTTACCATTTTTAGATGGTGCCCTTTGGTTTTCTTTCATCTTGGTTGGTTTGTGTAGTATGTTGATGACATGTATGCTGGTATTTGCACTTGGTATTAGTTGCATGGTTTAGCATGGTTATTTGTTATTGACATTGATGAGCACAGGATTTATATTCTTTGGAGTTAGTTGATAAGAGACTTGGCACTTCTGGAGAGCCTGATTATATGGATGGATGTATAGGTGAGTTTATACATGTGGATAGATTCAGTTTTGTGAGTCTATGATGATGCATATTTTTTGATTTGCACATGGATGCCTATGAGCACAGTTTAGTATGCCTTGAGCATGAGTAGGGGATGTTTGTATTTCCTCTTATGACTATGTTACTCCTTGATAGGTATGTTATCTATAGATGAATGTCTTGGACATGCTAGTTGTTTATATGATTGCATTTGCAGATTGTAGTGTTTGGATTTCTTTGAGTTATGCAAGTGTTTGTCGATTGATCACCCACTCTTGCATGTAGAACTCATTCAGGGTTGTTTTTACCTGGGATCTTGTTTTGCTTTCACATATTCCAGTTTGACTTGTCTTTGGACAGTTGCATTGGTGGTTGCATGAAGACATGGATAGATGGATGGAGAACATAGGTTGGTTTTACAGGTATGGCTATGGTTGCAGTTGAAGCTCAGTACTTCAGTTTGAGTGGGAGCTCTTACAGGTGTGTTAGTCATGATGGCTTGGTTGCATGAGAGGCTTGGTGTTATGATTCAGTGGGAGCTTGATGTATGGATAGCTCTATTATCACGAATCAGTTGTAGCCTTGTGTAGGTTTGGTAAGTCATGGTTTTATCTTCTTGGTGTTAGAAGATGGTTTGATCTTCCTGGTTTTATTTTTGAGAAAATTGTTGAAGGAAAGAATATATGGTCTTCACGGTGTGTAGAGGATGGTGATGTACAGGTACAGGTACAGAGGTTCAACAATTTATCTCCAAGTGGGAGATTGTTAGGTTGTGGAGATAAATAGCTTCACAGATAACATACATTACAAATTTGATGGGAAATACAGCAACTGTCATCGGTTAAGGTGAAACCGGCATCGGTCACCAAGAACTGGCATCGGTCAGGCAGGACTGACATCTAGTCAAAGCAAGTAGGAACCAGCCGGTTAAGGCTAACCGGCGCTAGTTACCTGTGTAATGATGTTTTAATTAACTCTTAGGAATTAGATCTATTTTTAGCATTAAAATAGATTTATTGATTGTAATTGCATGGCTAAGTGCCCTAAGTCTAAAAATGACTATATAAGCATAAAAGCTAGGGTTTAGAAGTAGAGTTAAGAGAAGGATTGAATTAGATCCTTGATTCTCCTATGTTGAGAGAATGAAGACAAAGAAGAAGAAGAAGAGAAAGAAAGAACAAGTTACATGAAGACAGAGTCTCCATGAAAGGAGCTGGACTGAAGGAAATAGTAAGTACATCTAATGGTGAGAAGAGGGTAACATCTTCTACTGTATTTTCTTTGTATAGTTATTCTCTTATTGTAATGGCTTGCATAGTATGCAAAGCACATAGAGTTTATTCTTGTAGATCCACATGTTGGTGAGATCTTGTATTATAGATCTATGTAGATCTATTCTTGTATTGTAGATCTAGTTTTATATGAGATCATATTGTATTGTATTATAGATCCATGTAGATCTAGATATTGTAGAGGAGGTTGTCTTCATGTTTGCATAGGTTATGCATGCAGTGATGGAGAGACAGACTTACTTCTTGGTGCACAGTCATAGTTGCACATATGGTAGACCCATATGAGAGGTCTTGTTGCAGAGTCATAGAGAACTTGGTAGCAGTTCAGAGATGCAATAGTTCCTAGTTATGTGAGATCTGTTGGTGGTGTTTGGAGGCAAAGTTGTAGTGCACTCATGGAGATCTGTTTAGAGATCTAGAGGAGAGGAGATACTCTTGGAGAGATGCATTGTACTCTTGTATTGAAGAGTTGGTTTGTACTCTTGTTGTATTATATATATGAGATCTCTATCTTTGGTGGACGTAGCCTACATTGGGTGAACCACCGTACATGATATGTTGTGTGTATGTACTTTGTTTTGATTTGGATTAGTCTATTTTTTAATTCCACTACTGTAGATTATGGGGAATTGTTAAGATCTTGTGTGCATGATTTGTTTGTTATTTAATCATAGCACTATTCTATAGTCCCAAATTCCCAACAGTTACCATAACAGATTCCAAACCTGCATCACGTGTCACTCGTGGCATCCATTGTGTGTCTGTCGTCTTAATTTTTACCATTGCAACACCCTTGTCTTTCCAATGCTGCTGACTCATGTGCTCAAAAAACTCAGGGCACTTTACATACTTGTGTTTCTTCCCGCACCATGAGCACTGCAATAGATCTGGGAACTCTCGTTTGTAATGCTCTGTAGACCCAAAATTAAAATGAGTTCCATGTGGGAGCTCACTCTTTCCTCCTCCACGGTTACCATGACCATGGAATCCTCCGTGAAATCCCCTTCTGCACACACCTCCTTCTACGTGCTCCTCATAACGGTGATACTCACTTTTAGAACTACTGGAAATGAGGGTCTGGCACACCCCATGATCAATAACCTTATGGATCTAGTCAATGAGCCTACAATCCTTAGTATCATGGGTCATAGAGGTATAGATTTTATAGTAGGACACATTATTTTGAATTACACGCTATAACAAGGGACATCTACTTGTATCATAGTCCCCATGAAAAATTTCACAATCTACTATCATAACACGTACTATCCTCCAGGAGAAACTATCCTTTACATGACCCTCTACCTCATAATCTGTACACCATATACCATTGTGAGTCTCATGGGCTGAGTTCATAGAAAAATTCTCTAGCTGCTTAGCCATAATAGTAATTTCATCTTCCAAAAATAGGATAACACTAGTATCAACACTTATGACAGCTTCAGCGCATGGGTGGCTTCTAAAGCCTTGTGCTGGTTTATGAAAGTTTTATGGGATAGAGCTCTTCTAAATGGAGTTATCAACCCCCCAAAAAACCATTGAGCATGCTATGAAGGGTGAATATCATATGATAATTTTGATAGGAGGGTTTTGAACCATGCATCATACTCCCACACACTCTCCACCATTCCCTGTTGAATATCCTTCAGGGCGCTGATGTTCTTCTGTTAAAACTCAAGGATGTGGAATTGTGCCAAGAATATGTTCTTTAAAGAAGTATAATACACCACCGTTTGATGAGGGTAATATTTCCTATACCAGATATGCGCGTGCCCCTGTAACGTCATTACAAACTCACTTGACTTCTGCTTTGGGGTTGTGATCCCCTTTACACACCATATCAATTCACACTTGTGAACATGTTCTGTAGCATCTTCAATACCTCTATAATCTGGAAAATATAAAGACATCTCAAAGAAGACTTGTGGAGGTGGCTGGGGTCCTTTCCCTCTTGATCCAGAGCCTTGGTTTCCTCATGTCTTTCCTCTACTGCTGGATCCACTAGAGCCACCAAGTCATGTGCCTCCTGACCCACCAATTCCACCAGGTCCACTAGGTCCTATTCCTTCTGACCCACCAGATCAACCAGGCCCACCATGTCCTATAGTGGTCATGCCAAGGGTACCTAAAGTTCCACTAAACTGTGCACTGACAATCTGTGATACTGCCCCACTACCACTAGTGTACCCCATGCCACTCTTAGATGTGATACTATAGGATTGTGTACTTGCTCCTTGTCTAAAAATTCCTCTGAATACTGGAATAGTATGCGTAGCCATAGAAGTGGGAAATGAGAAATTGTATCTCCTAGGCACAGATCTATCACTTCTACTAGTATTAAATGGGTTAGCAATACTCCTTCCTTGATCTAGAAAACCAAGTTCCAAGGTTTGGTCACTAAGTGGGTTCATATGTGTGCCAATGACTCTTCTCTCTCCATATGAAGCGATTTCATCAGAAGCCGAAGGGGTCTCTCTTATGTGCTTTCCAAGATGGGGTAGCACAGAATGCTCAGGTTCCACATCCTCTACATGAACCTCAACTCCCTACAACATCTACCTCCATAAGTCCATCACACTTACACCCTCGCATTGTCTAGAAATCTCCCTTTCTTGTGCTTCAATGTACTTGAGTCGACTTTCTTCCCTTTCTTTCTTCGTCGTAATATCTGCCATCTTCCTCTACTCTAGCTTCCTCACCCAGTGCTCAGAATGGTTTAACCAGCCATTGGAAATGCCTCTAAACTCAAGGTAACAATCAAGATCTTCATTTCCAAGGGAATAACACATAGAAATTACCCTTTGAGCTCCCACAGAAACTCAAACTCAGTAACTTCCAAACAAGAATATGTGGAAATAGCGTACTCCAGAGTGTATCTAGCCAACACACCTTTCCACCAATGATCCATAGCATGATTCCACATCAGATATGCATCATGTAGCCTCTGGTATTCTTCTTGGGTCCACATGTGCAATCTATAATTCCAACTTGATCTAGACGCATATGTTGAGATCCACTATAATTCATATAGTTCTACTGGGAAGCAACAAAAAAAAGTTTCATTCAAATCATGGTAGAGGTTTTCTTCTACCCATCTACGCGCATCAAACCCAGATCCAGTGTTGAATATCTGAGAAAATTCATCCTCCGTACTTTTGAACCATGATTCATAACTTTCCAAAGTTAAACACTGTGTCATTACTCATTACATAAATAATGATGTATGTCATTTCCCACTACAACTTCAAAAAAAGGTCTCGGAAATGGAACCAATATGTAGTCATTTTTACACCCATCACAAAGGAAAGAAATCCCATGCATGGTGGCCTATCACCTAGTAGACATGGGTGCTCACCCAAGGCACACACAGGAACCGAGTCTCTCTTTTATGTGAGTTTAGTGTGAAACATCATCTATGATCCGAGTATAAAATAATTGAGAGGAAATAAGACCTACAAGAACCATAGAGCTCAGAATTGCTTCTAGGTCCTTTTAGTCATTCCAGATAGAGAAGTTCTTAACAGATTATAGAACCTTAAAAAAAAAGAAAGGAAGTTGTATAAATAATTATACTTAGTTTATGAACATAAATGAAAAAGATATATGAAGAAAGATGTATGCAAAGGGACCATTAATATTCATATAAATTGGTAATATCATTACGTTCTTTAGGTCCATTATAGAATGTCATAGAAAGGTAGACCACAGTCATGCATCACAGCAGAGATCAAGCCCTTCTTCCATATAACAAAAACTTCTATACCCAGCCCCTTAATACATCACTTTATCCTATAGCTTCTACCCAGTCCCACAGAGTTCTCGCAGCAATTCTGCAGAGCTCCACTCTCTATATTTTTGTCTCCTCTTTCTTCTATGGACAATTATATTTATAAGCATCCTAGAATTCCAAATCATCCTTCTACGGCCTCAGATCCATTGCCAAGTTTCAGAATGTGATTCTCCATGGGTGCATGCTCCTCCAGGCTTGAGCTCACCACTCCTTGCCATGATGATCTTCTGGAATCCTCTATCATAGGGCATATTCCTTCTAGGCCACCTTGTCACCAGGATGGCACCTTATCCACTCAGGCCATGTTTCTCTCACATCCTTCCTGATAGGTCCAAAATGGCTAAGTCCTGAAACCTTAGCTCTATTTGCACGCGCGCCACGAGTTTTCTTAAACCCTGCCTTGAACCCTATCCTGTGCGCCTTTCCTTGCACGCTCTCCTTCAACTAGGCCTTGTGCACCTATGTTCCTTTGTGTACTTAGCCAATATTTTGGGGGGTCCCAACAATAATTCTCTCAATTTAAAAGTAATCAAATAATAACTTGATTTGAATTTTAAAAAATCAAGAGAAAAAAAAAATTGACTAAAAAACATGATTTTATATAAAAAAATAGGATATGTTTTATAGATGGCTCGACCGAACTATTTTAGTACCCCCAGCGAGTTACTCTAGATAATATTATTTCCCTCATATACCAATCATCTTTCACAACATAAAGGAACCAACTAGCCCCCCACAAGCCACTAAGTAACCAACTCGGTAGGAATGATTTTAATACATGGTAAATGCTTTATTTCCGTAACTGATGCCATGCTTGAACTTGTCTCGGCCATGCTTATAAACCTCATTTATAGCCCATATGCTAAGTCATGTGGGACTAAAGTCACAAGAAAAAATAATAATTAAACAAAAAAATTCATTGACCAAGGTTTGAGGAGGTGGTTAGTGGAGAGGGTGCTGGAATCTAGTTGGCGGCCATGTAAAGGCAAGTGGAGGGATAGGGGTAGGAGGCTCCATGTGGGAGCTTAAGGAGAGAGAAATAAAATGAAAACCCCTAATAATATACATGTCACATGTAACAATGTTTATGAGGGTTTATAAGGTGGTCTCATGGGGTTTATAAAACCTTATATATATTAACATAGTTTAGTTAATATAATTTATTCATGTATTTAATCCCATTAGGGATGTGGTTTGTTTGTGGTACCCTTTTGATTAATACTAGTAAGATACACGTGAAATACCAATAGTAAAAGGGAAAAGAAAAATATTTTATTCAAGATAACAAGGATAAGAATAACTTTAAATTTTACCTATGTCAAAATGGTTTTGACCCAAATACTCCAGCTCCAGATGAATATAGAATGTTATTTTATATACACTTTTCACTATATTAAAATAATAATAAAAATGTAGAGGATAAGGGGTTAAGTTTAGGGCTTTAGGCTTGAGAGATGTATTTATTGGCCTAACTAAATAGAATAATGAGTGATACTTTATAATTTGTATTCATTTTGCTTCCTCAAATGTCTAATTCTAATCAATAGGCACGAGAGCTTAAAATGAAAAACAAACCCCCTATTTAATTTATTGTAACATGAATAGTTAGTGTAACATGAATATTTACCAGGCAGTAAGGAGTTTTCTAATTCCAAAGGTAAAATAAATTAACATGGATTTTTAACAATAGGGGGACAATAATTTTGTCTCTTCCAATAGGAAAATCTAAATTTCCTATTCTCGTGGAACTTGTCTCCCCTTTTAACCTTTTATTAAATCATGGGTTTTACCTCTGAAATATTTCAACTTACATATTATAAACTATAGAAATATGGAAAATATTTCATGTAGTAATAAATCCTTACCTTTTCTCGTATGTGATTTTCACGTAAGTAAATATTGGGAGCCCCTTTCACCTGTGCACACATCAATCTTTAAACAAAAATTAAATCCATTAACATGCATACTAATTAACTTCTCATAATCAAATAATAACCCACATTATAAAGGGCTATGACATTACACCCCAAACCTACAATAAAAAATTTCTGACCATATAGAACTAAAGATGAAACCCCTAAGAATGCACAACAAATTCAAATTTATGAAAAGTGTTAATGTAGATAAATATTTGGCCAACTTAAATTTGACGTCTAAATGACTGTCATTTTGCCTTATTTTTGGTCTACCGTGACGGTCATTCAACCATTAAATTTAACACAGTGAAAATTTCCAATGTATTTCTAGAATGTGAATTTTTCAAGATTTTTGGGTGATTTTACCTAAAATTATGTCAAATAATGGATTTGAATTCACCTCAATTTATTCAATTTATTAAAGACATGTTAGTGCAAACTGAGATAAGGATTTATTTTCCATTTTCCATGTAAGCAAGTTTGGAAACACGAAGCAAACCAAAGGGCATTAGAAAATATAAAAAATCCAAAAAAAATAGTACCACTTTTAGTGAAATTAAATGAATTATTACATTTTCTTTGGTACAACTATAGTGAAATTAAATTAATAATTTAATTTCCTTGATATTTTCTATTATGCCAATTTCCTGACATAAACTTCCACTTTCCAAGAATGATTATTCCTTGCACACACCACTTTTTAAACATAATTATATAAAATTTTATTGCTAAAATTAAATAAAAATTTCAAAAGAAATATCCTTTCAAAGAAATTACATTGAATTTTTAAAGGTTAGAACAAATAAAATATTCCATATATTTTCAAATGTAAATGAAAGTAAGAATCATATCATATTACATCTCCCTCGAAAAAAAGTAGGGATTTAAAATTGAAAAACCCTAAATTTTTTACAAAGAGTTTTGAAGAGGGGGCTCCACCACAATCTCTTCTTTTCCTGTAAATTGCACTTCTTCACAAAGCACGCAAAAAATTATATTGCACAAATGTAGTGGAAAAATAAATTGGGGGAGAAAAAGAAGGGGACCTGATACTTTTAAATACCCTTCCGGGTTGGTTGAAAAACCCGTTACAAATTAAATAAAGTAAATAAAAAATATTTGATCTAATTTATTTAATTATCCCAAGTTTTGTTACCATGTTGGAATTTGAGGATTCGAATGACAATGGGTTTAATCAACTTAAATATTAAAAATTAATATATTATGCAACATTAAAATAAATAAATAAATAAACATCACAGTAATAAACTATATTGCATGGTAATTAAATAAATACTTAGAGAATGTAAATAACACAGAACAAAATATTTATAGTGGAAAACCTGAAGGTAAAAAACCACTGTGAAAAGTAACCTTTATTATAGAGAACCCAATTACATCCAGTAGAAACCTCCTCCTTACTAATGCTAATCACAAGGGTAAAAACCAAACCAATGAATATTGATTTGCACACCTTTGATGTATTCCTCTGATATATCAAATGAGGATCCAAATTCCTTTTTTATATGAGGTGATCAGGCATGTCTCTCGACTCACCATTTCAACCAAGTCGATTGACACATATTCCAAGGTTAAAATATTTAATAATATAACTATAAATATTTCATATTATTAACTATTTAACCTATAGTATAATTTTGCACCCATATTAATTAAGGGGTGGCCAGCCCACTTAGCCATTATGTTCCAAAAATTAAAACTGTAAAAATCCATTTTTCTCCTCTTTAAAAAATCTAAAACCACCTAAAAACTAAAATTAATTAAGACAAAACAAATAAAAAAATTCTTAACAACCTTCTTAAACTCTTCACCTCAACTTCCAACATTCCTTTAGTCATTTACTCGCATCTCAAAACAAAAACCTTTGATTAGAAGTGGTTTTAACAAATTCTATAAATGTTTCCTCGTGAAAAGTGGATTGTCAACAATTCAGTTGAATCGAGAGTGATTATAAAGAGCACCTTTGTGCTCTCCCTCAGGGATCTTCAATCTTGAATCTTAGACCCCCTTTTCAATATTGCACTTCATTTTTCGACACAACAACATTTGAGACATATTCAATCACTATCAGGCATCAGCATCAATCACTTTTAAATATTTTTGTGCTCGTTTACATTATTCAATTTCTCAGGAATGTTACAGGATAACTTATCAACTCATATATTTTCCACTGAAGAATTGAGGCATCTTTTAGCTCCATATCTACTCTAAGGTATTCCTCCATCTCAATTTTTCATATTCAAGTCATAAGAAACATGTAAATCAATCTAAAACATCATTTAGAGCTTAGAAATTTCATTTTAGAAAAACTATCAAAAATCATAGAAATCGCTAGTGATTCACCCTAATCGCCAGTGATTATCCTAAATCGCTCGTGATTCCTGTCAAAATTAATATTTTTATCAATTTATCATATTTTTATCATTTTTATAAAAAAATCTACATTTAACATGTTGTTTCCAAGTATGGATCTTTGTTAGATGGCAGTTTCTTGTTGTTCACATCCCATTGCAAGAATTTACAACCTTCCCATAGTGCAACGCCACTTTTTCTAGGAGCAGTACAACATTCTACATGGACTCACACTTTTTCCAATCTAATTTTTCATTGATGAACAAGACATCAAGAATCATATCTAGTTCCTCCATTATATCCAACAAGATACTGACGAATTCTGGTATGATTACTTTGAACACGTTTAGATTACATCTACACTTTCTCGAGCCACCTTTGAAGATGCTTAGGAATTTCATATCCATCTTGAATTCTAGAAAAATATTTATTTGTTATTTACTTGTTATCATTTACCACATGTTCTTATCATAATTTTTATCAATCTACTTAATTGTCCAAAAATGAGATGACACCCTCAAAGGAAGATCCTTTGGATTCCTGGAATCGGACGTTGCCAAGCAGCTCGTCTATCCATTTATCTAATCCTTGTTATTTAATGTCTATGAGAACAAGTTTATTTTTAGGACAGGAAGACTGGCATGTTCATTTGGACTCAAAATATTTAATCAAAAATTAGTTTCAACATCCATCTTTGCGGGTATCTGGAAACCCCGCCATCTTCTGAGGTTGGTTTTATTTTTGTTATTTCATTTCATTAAGTTAAAGTAGAAAAACAAAAATATCACTAAGCATTATGGCACACCCGGTGGGACCCTTAGTCCCTTTTAATTTCATTTAAATCAAATTTTTATTCATTTTAGGCCTTTTTCTATGTAATCACCAATGATCCAATCAAATCACCAACAATTGGGTGAATTTCTAGTGATTCCTATCAATCACTGATGATCTCTGTGAACTACTTCTATTTACTTAGTTAGCCTCTAACATAATTTTTATTTTTTTATTTTTTCTTCTGCTAACACCTTTTACAGGTCTCTACTCTAAAGGATTTTTTCTTTCTGTGGTATTGCATTGCTAAAAAAATTAAAAATATAAAAAATTGAAAAGGAAGAATTCTTCAGGTGAGTCCTCTTCTTTTCTTTTCATTTTCAAGCATTGCATTTTTGTTATTTTTCCTCATCAAAATCAATCACTATTTTAGGCTTAAAATGAACCTTGCATCCTTCTTGATCACATAGATTAATTAAAAAAATAATTTATTGCATTCACATAATCTCCCTCACACACAACCAAACCACATTGAATATTAAAATTTCATCAACACTTCTTCCCATGTGATAGCTATTGGGATTTTATCACCCAATAAGGAAATCGACTCGATGTTCTGGATGAGTATAAATGATTGGTTGTCGGTATATTTTCTAAGCACCTAACTCCCTTATTACTGCAAGACCATTAAGTGAGGGGGTAAGCCCCAATACAAAGCCACATACCAGTACTAAAAAAATATTTGGGCTTCAGGTACCTTCGGGTATATCGAGGACTATAGCCTTAAAAATTCCTGAAACCATCCATAGAAGTCAATTTCCTAGGACCTTATTAGTCTTCTTACATATTTCACTTTTCTTCTAAATTAATTAAGATAGTAAAAAACATTTTCTGAGTGAATTTCTTGCTGCTTGTAATTAACCCATCTAGATTTATTTTCTTCTTATTAGGTGCTTATTTGTTTGTTATTATGGTGCTTACAAGACAACAATCCCGCATCCAGACTTCTAAAAACACGTCTATTCCATTTCAACAATCTACACAACATTCCTATCAAACCTTATAACATGTTCAATCCCGTATAGAAGACGTACAACGAATAATTGATCAAAACCAAAAATTATTATAAACACCTTTACCAAAGATCAAGAGCAACTGTATTTACCCAACAGTCAATATGCTTCATCAGAGACACCTGATCCTTTCAGTTCCCACTTCTTTGATAGTGGGGAATCTATCTTTTTAGATATCTTGGATTTAAATCCCATATCTCTTAATTCCTATCTTACATCACGAGGTGTTTATCTATAACCATCATTACCTGAACCACAACCATATGTACCCAATCCTTCATGTGGTTTTTCCTTTATCATTGATCCAAATCATGAACTAGTTATGTAGCAGATATATTCTTACCCTTCCAGCAGTAGGCCAAAAACATCCAATGTTATGTCTTCAGTTCCTTTTTTAACCTTAACATGATTTCTTCATAAGAAACAACCACTCAACACATAACCTCTCAACTGGTTCTACACAACCTCAAAACAAAAAAAATGTTTTTTTTCTGCACAAACCCCTCCAACTTTCTCTGCCATCTAAACACCTCCCATGATTTTTTATATTATTTCTATTAGCGTATCCCAACCACCGCCTTCTCAACAAACTACACCACATCTACAAAACATTACCATGTCCATCCCTACATCTTTACCCTCAATGAATACTAGCATTGTTTCTAGTACCCACCCAATTTCACAATAGTACTCAAACCTGATTATTTCACAACACACACCTCAAACATCTCTATCCCTTTCTTCCTCTAAATATATACCACAACCATTACAATCCCTAATCCATGTCTCTATCACTCTTTAGAACCTCCCACAATAATCACAACTCCTTGTTTGCACCTATATACCCTTTCAATAAACAAACCTCAATACTTGTAACCCCTTATGCACACACTCATTCCTTTTCAAAACATCCCCAATAAATAACAACCTCTTTCAAATACATCTATCCATCCCCAATATCAATATATCCATCCGTCACAACTGTTAGCCTCAAAACCCACTAATACCATTCCTATAAATATTCCTCAACAAAATATCCCATTTAAGAAAAGTATCCCACAACAATACTTACCATATCAACAATCTAAGAAAGGGTCAGTTTTCATTTAAACAACCTGGTTCATCTTCACCTATTACACACAAAAAAACCACAAACCCACCCTCTTTAGGATTTAATGAATAAGATATCCATCCTTGAAGCTTCTTCCATGGGCCTTAAAAACACACTTTCGTATGAACAAATATGTAATGAGCTTATTCACCCATTTGTACCCTAAAAATCTTATCCTCCTCATTAGGAGCTCCCAAAATTTATCAAATTCTATAGTAAGGAGGATCATCGACAACACATATGATATTTTTGTCATGCTTGTTGCTTTATATCTCATGACCAGGACTTTATGTTGAGAAAATTCCCCATGTCATTGGTAGGTCCTGCTTTAGATTGGTATAATAACATTCTAAAATACTCCCTTTTCTCATTCGAACAACTTTCCCAACTCTTTATTAAACACTTTTTGATCAACATCACCTAAAAAATCACCATTACCGACCTATATACCATTAAATAGTTTTAAGATGAATCCATAAAAGAACTTTTCTCCTACTGGAGGTGTATAATAAATCAATTATCATTATCTCTCCCATAAATAAATTTAATCTAATTATTCTCCCATTTTTACACCAAACACATCTCTTCTACACTCCAAATATAATCCTTTCAAATGTTTGTTGAAGCATTTACCATGGTTTGTAAACTTGAACTTTGTGCTCTTGAAGAAGGCATATTCAAACTAAGACTGAAAAAACCAAAATCCAAATTCCCATCCAAACCATCCTCTAGTTAAGACAAAACAAAATCCTTAGCTAATTCCTTAGTCATAAAGTCTTCTCCTAAAGAGCGCTTGACTGACGAATGATCCTGTCCTCAATGAAACTATACCCCCATTGGACAGACTTACAATTTTGTCTTTGATAAACTCCTCACTTCCAATATGATCTCTCTTCCACCTATCCATCCTATCGACACCTCTATTTTGAATCCCTCTTAGTACATCGATAATGAATATGGAAAGTACCATAGGGTCAAAGGTAATGACATCAAAAGGTTTTGTTCATTTAAAAATTTCCTCCAGGATCTAATTGATAAAGGTGAACTGTATTTGGACAATCCCAACGCACCCCAAAATCAGAATGTCAATGTTTTCAAACAACCATTTCCGTATCATTCCCCATCAAGTAGTCAACCACAATAAAACAACGTACAATCCCACCATACGATAAACACCATCAATAAACATAGCTTATCACCAAATCTACATCCACAACTTCCTCTAGTAACACCCTTGAACCAACACATGACAAAAAATCAAAAACACCCATGAAATACAAAACATCTTCACTTGCATTTACCACTCCTCCATCCAGCTCATCTATGAAATATTCTCTAACATCTAAAATAACCCATTATTCAAATCACGAAGAGTTCATACGATGATTTTCAGGCCCAGTATCAGCCCCGTAAATTTCAAAGACTTACTCAACCCCCATTTAAGAAAGTCACAATTATAAATCATTTAACTACACCTATACAAATATAAAAACATCATCCCTCTATCCTAGGGCCACATCCCTCGTCAAAATAGCCTACCACCATATAATAATAAAAAACCACTCATCTACAAATAAATAAGGAACCCATGCCAAAACCAACCCCTCCCGTAATTGTAAAAAAAAAAGAGACTTCATCACCTTCAACATCCACATCAAAAGGACACTATACAACAATCCAAGAGAAACTCATTATAAAATCACTCATAATGCTACCTCCCCTTAGGGCATCCAAATATCGAGGCTGGAAACCTTCCTGGTATTATTTCAAATATTTCTGTGATTACCATCGAGTGTCAGGACACTCTATGGAAGACTATAAATCCTTTCACGTAGTCATTAAGAAACTTGAAAATAAAGATTTTCTTCCTTTAGAGTTACGAAAAATCAAAGACATCCCATCCAACATCTACATCCACCACTATTGAGGAATCTTTGAGTAAATTCCTCCCCCATGAATTCGATGTTGTCCACATCACTATTTGTCTTATTTGTGCACATACTCATGGGTCTAATCCAGTAGAAAAAAACAAACTCAAGACCTTTATCGCCATCCCTCCACCTCTAAAACTCACCTCATCCTCACCTAAAGATAAACATAAGGTTTCCATTTCTCTCACCCATGAGACCTCCAATCAAACATCACAATCCAAGATGAAAATATCCATCCTCGCCACCCCACCATCTTCCACTGTCATACATAAAGTAGTCACTAAACAGTTTTACAAAGCTCCTGTTAAAAATGTCACTTTACGAGTTGGTCTAAACATACCCTTCACATAAACAAGCCATGATCGAAGCCCCTTAACCTATCACAATTCCTACAAAATACCCACTTTCTCTTACAAAATTTGTAGGTGCTCTCAAAGAATCTAATGCCATCTCCTTTGGGTCCTCAGAAATACCATCACTTCGTCTAGAGGATCATCACTTACCCCTCTTCATCACTATTCAAATCAATGATGTCCTCATCAATAAGGTCATGACTGATGGAGGTGATGATATCAATATCATATCATCTATCACCTTCAATAAACTTGGAATACTAAATACTGTTATCACCCATACACTAGTTTTTCTTTGGTATTTTAATGATATAATCACACTCACACTAGGTACTGTCATTCTACCTCTTAAAGTTGGCATCAAAAGCCTTCCTGAGATCTTCTACATCATAGAAGGAGAGTTCAAATATATTATACTATTAGGAAATCCTTGGATTCATACTATGCATTACATCCCATCGACACTTCACCAGTGTCTTAAGTATGAAAAAAAGTGTAAAAAATTCAAAGTCCCTGCAGATACAAATCCTTTCGCTGACTACAACATGACATATCACAAAATGATGTCCTTATACCTAAATAGAAATTTGAATCCTTTGATGAAGAATCCACCAACACTTCCTTCCTATAAACTAAACTACCCAATGTCTCATCCCTCGGTGACGTTATGGAACGTATCCTCCCTCAGTAATGTTATGGAACGTCTCCTCCCTCGGTAACGTTATGGAATGTATCTCATTGGGGGAGTATCGCCTCTTCATTCTCAATTCCCTTCCTACACCTAAAGTGTATTGTAGACCCGCAAAAAACCAATGTACGAGCCTGACATCAGAGATGTCATCTCCTACGGCCTTGCATATCTAAAAACTAACCTAGTCTATGGGTGGTTGACCATCCTTCCTCATAATACATAGGGAAAATTTTATTGGTGAATATACATTAATTCATGAATATTATAGTTTTTAAAATTTGAAATTGGCAAATTTTTCAGGAAGGGAGTAGGTCTAGGTCACCAAATTTTTCTGGGCACAAGTTAATTTTAGGGGTTATTCGTTATCTCTGCAAAAGAGAAATTTCTAATATTCGCGTTAGTATTGTCGACCGATAGCATAAAATATGCTATAGTTGGTAACATATTTTATGCTAACAGCTGAGAGTATAAGAATATGCTATCGGCCGGTAGCATATTTTATGCTACCAACCGATAGCATATTTTTATGTTGTCGGATGGTAGCATAAATTATGCTACCGACCGGTAGCATATAAAAAGCCACCGTTTGATAGCAATAGACAGACAAAAAAAAAGTATGGGATTTTTTTTTTCTTGGGCCATATTTTGGGAGGATAGATATCTCATTGAGATGATCATTTTAACTGCTAACATCAAAAAATTAAAAAAATAATTCCCATACAAAATCAACAAATTTTGTATTTTTTCACAAAAAACAATTTTTTAATTTTGTTTTTGTTTGTGCTATATTTTGGGAGGAAAAATTTCTCGTCAAGACGGTCATTTTAACTACTATTGTCAAAAAAGATTTATTTAAAAATCACATATATTTTTTACCACATCATATACTATCAGCTGATAGCATAATATATGTTGTCGTCTAGTAGCATAAAAAATGCTACTGGCCAACAATATATTAGCGTGAAAGTCAATTTTCCCAGATTCACCTAAGAATTTATATGATTTTTTTTGGGGGGTCTTAAAAATTTCCCTGGTAATACAATCATCTACACCATGCCATGCATTTTAAATCTGATTTCGAATCTTTGTATAATCCAGAATTTATTCAAATGTACATCCATCATTATGTACGGAAGGGTTTTGGATTTGGACACTATGAAAAAGGAATAAATGATTTGATTTTCTAACATTCTCTCAAACCACACAAAAATCATGGGCTAGGATATGAAAAACCCATTGTCGAATCATCTTCCCATACCACATCCTTATATATCATAGAATTAGAATCAACATATACTATCAGCTGACATCATAATATATGTTGTCGGCCGGTAGCATAAAAAATGCTACTGACCGACATCATATTAGCATGAAAGTTAATTTTCCTAGATTTTCCTTTACTATGAAATTCAATTTTCCTAGATTCACCTAAGGATTTCTACGATTTTTTTTTTTTTGGGGGGGGGGGGGGGTTAAATGTTCCCTGGTAATAAAATCATCAACTCCATGCCATGCATTTCAAATCTGATTTCAAATATTTATATAATCCATAATTTGTTCAAATGTAACTTTATCATTGTGTATGGAAGGCTTTTGGATTTAGACGCTATAAAAAATGAGTAAATGATTTTATTGTCTAGCATTCCCTTAAACCACACAAAAATCATGGACTAGGATATGAAAAACCTATTTTTGAATCATCTTCCCATACCACATCCCTACATATCACAAAATTAGAATCATCATCCTCCACAGAATGTGATGATCCTATGGACACTGATAACACCATATCCATGCCACCTAACTTTTTTTAGTAATAATATTTCCTTAGGAACTTTGAATTATCAATCTAATCACATCACCAAAACACTTCCTCTCATCTAGCCAGAAATGATTTAAGAATATTCCCCCATCGTTGATGTCCTCCAATGCCATGATGATCAAGATATTCTCTCTGATATGGGAGAAGAAGACCATCATCTTCAGAAAAACTTACCACCTGACACATCAACCCTCAATGAAATCACTATCAACATTAACATAGGAACCCCTTAGGAACCTCGTATAGTTAAAGTCAGTCAATCACTAAATCCACAAGAGTTAAATGATTTCATCAACTTCTTATCCAAATATAGTGAATCCTTTGCTCGGTCATATCTTGATATGCCAGGTATCGACCCAAAATATTTTCATACACAACATCATCACTTATCCCAATGCCAAACTAGTCAAACATAAGCTTTGTAGAATGCACCCTCGCATAGATCTTCTCATCAAAGAAGAGTTACAATGCTTTATTTTTCTAATTTCATCATACCTATTGACTACCCACATGAGTTTTCTAACATCGTACCCATAACCAAAGCTTCAGGAAAATTATGCATTTTCAATGACTTCTGATATCTCAATCTTACTTTCCCTAAGGACGATTTCCCTCTTCCAAACATCGATCAACTTGTTGATCTAAAACACCCAGCCATGAAATGTTATCTCTTATGGATGGATTTTCTAGTTATAATCAAATCCTCATCCCCACTAAAGATCAACAAAAAAATCCTTTATCACCCCTTGGGGACCCTTCTGCTACCATGTTACTCCCTTCAGACTTAAAAAATACCAATTCCACTTATCAACATGTCATGACATATATCTTCCATTATCTTATCCACAAAACCATAGAAGATACGTAAATGTTGACGTATATATCCTAGGGAAATCTAAACAATGCAGAGCTCACCTCACTATCCTTGACTCAATTTTCACCAGTATTATTGAATATTTCCTTCATCTAAACCTCACTAAGTGTGTATTTACTGTTATCATAGGTAAAAGTTTAGGGTTCATCGTATCTATTCGAGGCATTAAAGTAGATCCATCCAAAATAAAAGTAATTATTGAAATTCTTCTATTGATCAGTCAGATCCTGGCACTTAGGAAAGAAAATATAAAAGGTTCGCGCAGGAAAGTAGAGTGCATTCAAAGGTGCGAGATTATCAGAGAGGATTGTGCACAAACAAAAATAGGTTCGGGACTTAGCCATTTTCACGGTGAGAATACTATTTTTGGAGATAGTGTGCAGAGCACACAAACTGGTCAAAGACTTGCACAACACACATTGGATATTTTTGCAGGATTAGTTACAAAGTGATTTACATGGACATAGGATGGGAATATATCTACTACTACTATCAGTTAACTAAAAGTAGTCTATTATTAGCACACTTGCATGTGTGGCTTTTTTTTTGTACAACGTGTTGGCTAATAATAGCATGCGACCTATTTTGGGTTTAGATAAGCAGCGAAGGGAAAGTTCCCACCCATATAATATGTATTAAACTATGTAGCAGAGAGAGAGATCATAGATATACGTGTGAGAACTAGGTTATAGGTGAGCATTATGTTACCATATATGTTACGCGCATGGAACGTATCCTAACGTTATTGTAAGGCAATCTTATGTGTATTTATTGAAATTAATATAATGGAGATTATCAGAATGAAACAAGGTGTTATCATAGTTATATTTCAATATTGCATGCTTGATTTCATTATGGTCATCTTTTAAGTCTGTTATATTCTAGATCTAGATCTAAATATGCATTGAAGAAAGATATATTAGCCATAGATCTGAATGATTTAAGTATTCATCATGCTAACGTCCCTGCAAAAGAAACCCTAAAGAGGGGCCTGATACCTTTACATGCTCTTTGGGTGAGAACTATTCTAGGTTGAGTGATGTGCCAGCATGCTTGGGATTATATTGGTGAATTATAGGCTACATCATTGGTTTTCATTGCCAGGACCATCTTTTCAGTTGTCTTTAGGATGGTTCACAATGAAGAGATATCGGTTTAACCTTAGCAATTGTTGAGGAGTGGATACACGATCTGGAAGAAGAATACAAACGGTGGTTCAAAACACTAGATCTGGGATTAACGCATGTGTGTGGGTGGAACAAAATTTGTATGACATTTTAGATGAGAGCTTCTTCACTATATTTCCAATAGAATTATACGAGTGACTGATTGCTTATGCATCTAAGTGGAATTGAAGGTATCATGTACTTGTCTGGACACAGCAATTATACCTTAGAACAAGTGAAATTTTTTTATTTTTTATTTGATAATTGCATCCTGGTTCTAAATACATAATTTAGAACTCACAAATCAAATAACCATTCATATAACAGACAACCATATGCAGCTGTAATGACTCGGAGTACCTCCGATCTATTCATTCCATGACTCGGTAATCTACCGATCTATTCATGAGTAAAAAGAGTTGGTGTTTTTAGTTAACACTTTACTCTTGCGGTTCTCTTCCCTACTCTGGGATTCAGAATGCTCTGTCCAAGGAACCTAACTGAATAATCGTTACTATTATTCATCGGCATCTCATCCCTTAGACTAGGTGAATTAGGACAACGCAATCAGTAGCTTGCGATACTTTGGCCAAAGATTTGAAACATACTGTTTATGTCTCGTATTCCTTAACGGCATACTCGTCAATCTGGAATACGTCCTTCACCCCATTCTTATGTTATATAGAATGTCCTACACTGACTACTGTCAGTCCTTCCTTTCACAACTGAATCACTCGGAGGTAGATTATCAAGGTGATAATGTTATATGGATGCCCACAAGGATTAGGGATATGGTGACATACTGGTTCAACCTTGCAGTTCAACCAGTGTGTCATGATACCCCGAATCTCCTAGGTAGCCTTATAACATGACCACGTTCATAATCGGACCCTGAGTAACTCGTGCGAGATCAAAGTGTAAATCTTAGCGATCAATGCAAAGGGTGTCGCCATAAGTCTCCTACATTGTTGTAACTTCGAGAAGATCCTAATCTTCTCGGAGGTACAACCCTGCAGTTGACTTGTGTCGTCAACCTTTAAATCCGCCTCGAAAAGATCTACTTAACAACATGTGTTACGCACTTGAGTTTAAATTACTTTAAAGACTTTTCCCTAAGGTTAGCCTTTCCCGATCCCTGGATTCTTCGTCTTAAGACGACCCTCCTCTATAAAACCCATTACATGGTAGAGGTATTAAGGTCAAGCTCTCATCAAGGAGTCATTAGAATACACCTGATTCGAAACAACAGAATTGGACAATATCTCATAACCTTCACATGAGATTGCCATCCGAACTTCATTTGATTTATATCAGTTCTCTTAACTGAATTTATATCATACTTATTAGTATAAGGATATAAATGATTAAGAATCCAATTTAATATTGTCCTGTCATACTCAGGACTAGGGATTAGTAATTTAATCCAGCTTGTTTAGCGTTCTGCTTAGGTTCATTTTTAACCTATCTTTTAGAAAGACAATTATTTAAATTCAATATTGCTTTCGCTAGAACAATAAGATCTGCTAAACACTCATATGAATTCAACCACATTTTCTTGTAAGCTTTCATTGTCAATCACAAAAGCATCCAAAATTTTACAAAGATATCATTGCCATTCTGGTATATAAACCGAAGAAGGTCAACTATCAGAAATAGAATACAACACATAAGTATCAAACACTTATTTCCATTCCTTTCAAAATTATACAATTACATTTTATGCAAGCAGCATACTTGATACAATGCTTAACGGAAAAGAAACATCTTTCCACATACAGTACATTTATATAATCAAGCTGTAATTCATTATGAAACAAATTAAATAATCTGATCATCCTGTCAGATCTGCATTGCTTTTACCACTTACGGCAACCATCTGCAAAAATAGTCAACATGAGTCAGTTCGATGAACTGAGCATGATAAGCACTAACTTTTAAAACAATTGCAATCCATCAATTGTTTTCATTAAACACCCTGTTTAAATGAGATCAATTATCCAAACAAGTAAACATATTCAGACTATGCCTTTGTAATACAAAATGTCTACAAATATGTAACTCTATCATCGTTACAAAATAGTCTTACTCACTTCTCTAATATTTCATCAAATATTAAGAATCAAAGAACGAAAGTATTAGAACAATCATCTTGAATCCAAGATCAGTAATATTGAACAAATCGTCACTTTCATCAGAAATGGAATATCATAGAAAATCGTGATTCCACCAATATGTTACAAAAGCAATACCAACTGTTAGACAGATCTCTACCAGTATTATAATAATAGAAGAGAAAGAACATATCATTCATACCCCCTTTCATATAAGTTCACTACTGTACCGTCTCCACATATGGAAAACATTCACCCAGTATGTATACCAACAAGTCCGACAAGCCACAAGAAGGATCACTGTTTTAAATAAAAAGAACACAGCAAAAACTCCTGTACAGTAGCTAACACGTCATCAATCCCATATATCAACCTATAGCTCAATACTAGTTCCTTTTAAACACAGCAAGGTTTTCGATCCAAGTTCGAAATCAAAGAACCTCTGGCATATCGCTGTCAACAACAGACTTCATTGCCTTAAGCAATTTGAAGTTTCCTAAGGACTATGCCAAGATGACCACACAGAATCTCCGATACATGACCAGTCTCAATCGGACTGAAATAAACAGGAAGGAACATAGCATAACTATACTCACCTGGGCGCATTCAAATCTAAGTATGGTATTTATGACTCACTTCAACAGAGCCAGGACACAAGATAATTATCCATACTCAAGGAACAGTGACAAAACGACAGTGTCCCAAAAATCAGGTTCAATAAGGTACAAAACAATACAGGTTACCTTCCAAGAATTCATATGAATATGAACAACAGTAACAAGTCAAATAATTGCATACGATTCCATCTAAGCCCATCAACGGAGCTTATTAAAAATCAGGCAAGCAATTCCAATTACTGATTTCAAAACAAGGAATCCGACTGAACCCTTGCCAATCTTTTACACAAATTTGCACAGACTGAAGACGTAAAAATATACCAAGAGAATCTGTACCACAAAATCCTTGCGACACGAAGGTACTCTTACAGAATAACAGTGATTGAAATACAAGTTATTCCCTTAGGTCATTGGTACAACATTTCCCAATATTCATTTATATTCAACTTGAACAGTGGATCAAATATATATACAAATCATTCCATCGACTCCACAGAGTCATTCAGATTAAAACAAACATAAATATATATATATATATATATACATTGCATACTGTAAACAGGTTTATACCAATAACCACGGAACCCAACAACAGTATAGATAAAAAAAAATAGTTAATGAATCCTTCTATGCCATCTATGGCAAGCATTCAGAACAAATCAAGTGTAAGCAAATCAAATACCGATTTCATTCCGAGGACTCCACAAAGTTGTTTAAATAAAAAATACATTTATCCATATTGTATACTGTCAACGGGTTAAATCCCGTTACCACAATAACAAGGAAAAACAACTTCCCCTAGGTCGTAATGACTACTGTAACACAATAGTTACCTGTTCCCAAACAAATTTAAAAGACAGAACAAAACCCACAAAGTATCAATAACTACCATCATCAAAACCCATGACAGAGCCTACAAAGATTTCATAACACTGAAAAAACAAACAGTTCCATCAATGTTTCTTCCGACTGTTTCCAAAACAAGAATCAACGACCAAATATCGATAGACAATCAATGGCCTATACCCATCACAGGAATGATTCATGGGCTCACGCCGAACAGGCCGAGCATTCACACATTTCACATGTTTCACATAATTAAGCCAGAATGCAAACATAAGAAAATAATGCCACAGTTCAAATTTAATAAACACCCAACAAAGGATAAATGAAGATTCGAACCAGAAGAGATACTGAACCAAGAAAAATCACACAAGACATCCATAGATAAACATCTAATTCCATAAATCATTTGAACAGAGTTGTTCTAATGAAATCACTTGAAAGACAGCAAGATTTTTAAAGGTTAGGGCCTAACATGCCTGGATTTTTTGCTCAAATTTCCGAAGCAGACCACTGGAAGAGCTCAGACTTCCTTTTCCTTTTCCAAGTTAGAGCGACCAACAAAATTTTGCTATCTCCGAAACATATATACTCTCCTTGCCAGAGAAAAGAGCTAGATAACCTCATGCTCGCCGTGCAACACAAAGAAGACTGGTGCGAAGAACCAGTGGACAGGCAGAAGAAAAACCAAAAATCGCGATAAGCCAAACAAACCAACAAACTTCCTATTTGCATGCCTTCTCACGAGTTCCGAGCTCACCTACCGAGAGAATTGAATGTAATTACACCAACTTTCCCGCTCAAACTCCACTTCCACCGACCGCCAAAGTTGGCGACAGTCAAATAAAATCCCAAGTTCATTTCCAGTTTTGGCGACCTGCCACGTCAGCACAGGTTAGTTGTTCCCAAAACCTCCGCCAAGACCTGTCCTTCATCCTTATCCCATGCAGTTAATAACATAGAAAACGCCGCCCATGGTTCACACCCCTCCATAGGCCCCTTTACATTCTTGATCATAGTTAGGTTAGTATCTTAGGTTAGAATTTAGGATAATACAAATTCTAACCACATTACACATAGATACTAACTTAGGACATTAGCACTTAGCCTAGGTCTAGGTTAGATTAACACTAATCTAACCCCTTGGTTAGATTTAGTGGTAGGTTACTAATCACTTAATAATTCCAGTTAGGTCTACATTTTGTACACTCAGAAAAGACCTACCTCATACCTTCTTGAACAGGGTTAGCTCCTGTTCTGCTGCAGAATCGTATGTAACCGAATTATTACCTAGTCCACGATCGAGACCTTCCATATTTACTTCCATATCGGGAACCAATTCATTTTACTCGATAAGCCTGAGTCATACTCCTGACTAGCTTATTAAATGCTTCTAGACCTTGCAACCTGTTCAAGGTCTGTGATTTTAATTCATCATGAACAAACTTTAAGCATTACTTGGATCAATTCCACTGATCCAAGACTAGATCTTATAGATGGATAACTCTATAATTCATTCCGAGATCAGACTAAACTCGGATGCAAAATGAAATAAATAAAAGAGTCTAATCACATTCTGACTCAGTCAAGATCTGCAATCTGCAAAGAAATTACAGTACATATCAAGCATGATTTCTAAATCGAGGAACACATCCTTTTACAAGAAATCACATATCAACACTTGTATGCTCAGGAGAAAGTAACAACAGTTCAGGGTGTTACAGGAGGGAGTGGAAGTTCACGTTGAAGACGTGGAACTCAAGCATAAAGAACTTCCCCATTTGGGAAATCATGACACAGAACCCTCCTCAGCCTCACATAGAATCACATGCTACCAGAAGATACCTGGGCCATGGGCATGCATCTAAATCCACCTAGCAACCTTTCCCTTGTGCTTGGTTTTCCAGTATCTAGTACAACAAATAGTCAGCAAGCTAATTCAAGTAGTGGGAGAGTAGGAGCGAGTCTTATAAGAGGCATAACGAATGTAGTGACAAACAAATTTTGTTTTTGTATGGGAGTACCTTTTTGGGTGTATCATCTACATAGAATTCAATGCACAGATTTTTGGACTATCTTCTAGGAGTAGTAACGCTTTGCAGACTATCAGGGTACATTTCAGTTCTACTATTCGGACATAGGGAAGTACATTTTCTGGTCCGACCCTAGCTATAGGTTCGGGATCAAGAGGTATAGGTGGCTCTAGTTCTGGTGGATCTAGTGGTTCTAGAGGCCAGAGGAAACACAAGAGGTTTTGGATCAGGTGGGCAAGGTCCACACCAACCCTAGAATATTTACATGGAGATGTCTCTTTTTCTTCTAGAGTATAGAGGCATAGAAGATGTTACTGAACATGTTCATATGTGTGAAATACTATTGAATGCAAAAATAATAACAGCTTCTGAGGGTAGGGAAAGTCAATTTGCTACTACGTTATAAGGGTGCGCACACAGTTGGTACATAAATTTTGACCCTGATTAGACTTGTGTAGACTATATAGCTTTAAAGGATGCATTCCTTAAAGAGTTTCAAATCCCTGAGTTTGAACAGAAGAGTATAAGTGCACTCAAGGATATCAAGCAAGGAACTACTGAAAGTGTCAGAGAGTATGATTCCCATTTTAAAACATTGTTATCTAAGATTTCTTATGATACTCATGCAAGCCATCATGCAAAATGGTTCGTTGGAGGCTAGATTACACCTTTTAGGAGGGCACTATCACATAAAACATACACTGATCTATGCAAAGCACTTGAAAGCATCCTTACATGCTGAGGCAGTTGAAAGTATAGACACTGGAGTGAGCCCTATTTTTAGAAGCATAGATTGCAACTATGGCAAAGTAGTTGGAGAAACTATCGAGCAAATTCAGCACATGATACGCACACATGGATTTGGTGTATATATTGTGAAGTAGAAGGTCACACAAAGGATAGTTATCCCCACAGACCGGTATGCTCATTGTTGTTAGACTGTGAGATATGTCATTTAAACCATGATGTTATCCATTTCCCATTACTTCAACATGTGATAAGGAAGAACATTTCATGCTACTGCAAAATCTGTAGGTCCACGAATCATGACACGGAATACTAGTAACTGATTGGTTAGATCCATGATGCTATATATATTGGTGTAATACTAAGATAAGTTTTAGATAACTCTAAAGGAAAGAATGAGCATTAGGATTGGGATCACAATCAGGTGTGCTATGATTGGAATGAAGGGAATTTTTAAGGTATGGTAGAGGTTGAGGATATTGTGGTGGATTCAGAGGATAGGCCATGGTGGTGGAAGAATTGAGTTCCCTCGTGGAACATGTTATACATGCAGATCTCCTGACCACTATAGGCGTGAATGTCCTCAGAATATTACATGTTATTTTTGTGGAAAGAACCATAACTATGAGGAGTGCCCAGACTTGTATGAGCATCTTAGTCAAGTAGCATAAACAAGAAAACAAAGGCAAGGGATGGTTAGGATACATTGCGCTATGGAAAATCAGTGGATGCCTAAGTTGGAAGCAGAGTCTGAGGTGTTACAAGTGAAGATCACGAATCGCGCTGAGGTTGCACTTGTTAGAGAATAATTACAATAGAATCCTACCATCACAAGGAGGAAATTCTACATGCACGGTACCTGGATCCTACCCATCAGAAGGAGGTTTACCAAGAAACCATGGAGGTACTCAAGAATCTTTAGGGTGAAATACATCATTTAAAGGAGCAATCACGGAAGATGGATAAAAAGAAAGCATCAAGATACGGTCTAAACTAATATAGATGACTTGAGAGAAGTGTGCAAATTGTTGCGCCAGGAGAATATCATTCCACTATTGGGGAATTGGTTGAAAGGAAACACTCCATACACAAGTATTGAGACTGGAAGGGAGATCCTCCATGCAAATCTTCCCCCTCATAGCCTAGATTATGACAAAGAAATAACTCTGAATGATGTTGTGGATGGGTGGCTATTGAGTAATATATTGATTGATACAGGCACGAAAGTCAATGTTCTTACCTTAGATGCATGGGTACAAATGGGGAGACCCCCATTGCAACCATCCTCTAATGTATTGTTCATGGCTAATCGGACTAAGGCCACTCCCATCAGAGTTTTAAAAGATGCATCCATTACCATACAAGGAGCCAAGTTCACTGGAGACTTTGAGGTTTTAGCACTAGAAAAGTAGACAGATAGCTTCCCAGCTCTATTTGGGTGTCCTTGGTGCTATGAAAATAATGTTGATCTTTATTCAACAAGGGTTATATTAGTTTTGAAAACAAGGAGGAAAGAGTTATTATCCCTTTAACAGATGGAAAATTAGCACCCTATGTTGAGCCCTTGAGTGAAGAATACTGGACATAGGATTTATGTACGCACCTTCTGGGATCCAGAGGTGTTTGAGCCATGTAAAAAAGGAATCCTTCAGTGGGAGGATGCACAATCTATTAGTGATACTATAAGTGTTGTATTGTGATAATTGGGATCATAGATACGCTTATGAGTTGGTAGGGACACAAAGTAAAGAGCATATTTCCTAAGAGGTAGTAAACTCATGTTATGTCAAGAGGATAGGTAACAAATTGGTACCTTGTTACACTGGATAAGGAGATCCTATGGTGTTCTTGCGTGCCATGGAGGAATAATGGGTAGAAACCCGCTAGAAAGAAGAAATATGCTAATATATACATTATGCATGGGACAACAACACGCTGGTGGGTGGTCCACAAGGATAATCTTGTAGGATGGAATGAAATTAGGATTGCTCTTACTACTAGGTTATTCAGGATAAATGCACCTACTCAAATTCACACTTATCATGGTAATCAACATGTTCAACACCACATTTAGAAGTGTGAGAGACTCTGGACAGAGGGGAAGAAGCTTTACCACCTTCACTTTGGGTGCACAAGTTTTATTCCACTTTACAAGGATGTGCACATGCTTTGTATGTCTATATTGAACTCCATAAAGAGACTAGAAATTGGCAGGATTAAATTGTAGGAATGGCCCAAACGTTTGACTTCTTCTCTACCAAACCTCCAATGGAAGAAGCATTAAAATTCATAAAGCGCTTAACTATGGGAGATAGTGCAAAGGCTGAAGAACTCCTTCAGGAGTTATTGGATGAAGGAAATGTAGGAGAACATTTTTTTTGAAGAGCTAGAGGTTGATGCCACACTACTTCAGCATGTTTTCCTTGAGAAAGAAAAAGGAAAAATGGTATACTTAGTGGATGACAAAGAAGTAGAAGATCTAGATATAAATCATTCAAAAGGTAGGTGTGAGGTGTTGGACAGTGAAGATAAGACACATGTGCACCTATCATGAACCTATGAAGACAAAGAAGGTGAATATTAGATTAGATGATGAGCCTAAGGAGGCCATAATTGGAGACTATTGGTCAAACTCTAAAGTCAAAAAAATTATAGAGTTACTATGGGATTATCAAGACTTATTCCCTAAAGGGTACCATGAGGTGTGCATGAATCATTAGGGGAGATGAAGATAAAGCTTAAAGAAGGTCTGCACACCCAGTTAGAAAGAGACCCTACAGGATGAACCCCAACTTACACGTGAAAAGGTCAAGGAAGAGATTGACAAAAATGTTGAAGTCTGGAATCATCAAGCCCCTTGATGAGTCAGAATGGGTTAGTCTAATGGTGATCAGTATCAAGAAGGATGGATGAATTAGGATTTTGTGTGGACTACAGGGAGATGAATGTTGCATGTGTGATTGATCCCTTTCCTATGCCATTCACTAAGGAAATACTAGAAGGCATTACAGGGTGTGAAATCTATTCATTTACAGATGGGTTCTCTAGGTATCATCAGGTTAGGATTACCCAGGAGGATCAGGAAAAGACTACATTTACTACTGAATGGGGTAGCTTTGTATATATTGTAATGCTTTTTGGTTTGAAAAATGTGCCTACTGTATTTTCACGCATAGTTGTTCAAGCATTCAAGGAATTTATTCACAACTTCTTACAGGTTTATTTGGATGATTGGATGGTGTATGGATTAGTTAAGGATAATTGTGAAAATCTATGCTTAATGTTTAAAAGATGTAGATAGTTAAGTATATATTTGAACATCAAGAAGTGCATATTTGCTACTACACCATTTGGAATATTGTTAGGACACATAATCTATAAGGAAGGTTTGTTGGTTAATCCAGCTAAGATTGCAGTCATTATAGGCCTAAAAGAGCCTACCAATCAGAGTAAGGTGTGCAGATTTTTGGGTCATACAAGATATTACAGGAATTTTATTAAAGGATATGCAAAATTTGCTGCACCGTTGGAGGAGTTACTAAAAGGGAAAGGTACATTCTACTGAGGAGAATTGCAATAGCACGTGCATTCGAGACATTAAAGGAGAAGCTTACTACCTACGTGCCTATTCTGTGTCATTTTCCTTCATGAGACCAACCATTTCATGTACATGTAGACACCTCTAGCATGGACATTGGCATAGTATTGTCTCAGCATGGAGAAGGTATTATAGATCATGCTATCCATGTTTACTAGTAGAAAGTTGACTCCTGCATAACAAAACTATACATAGCTACAGAGCATGCAGAGTTTTATCAATGATCTATGCGCTACATAAATTTTAGATAGTACCTGCTAGCTACACCATTTCATCTTTTATACAGATCACATGGCATTGAAGTATTTGGTAAAAAAATCCTGTTATACAAGGGCACATATGTCAATGGGTGCTCTTATTTCAAGATTTTGATTTCACAATTGTGGTAAAACTAGGGAAAAGTAATTCTAGACCAGACCATCTATCTAGAATACAGTCAGGAGAAGAAGCATTGGTAATTGAAGATACCGTTGTATATATCTTCCCCCCCGGGTAGATATAGACAAATGGAAGAGTTTGGAAATCAAATAACAACAGAGTGTCGACATAGAAAAAGTTACGCCTTGGCGCACATCAAGGGCGCTGATAACTTGTTGTCGACATGCTGAACGGTGCGCCAAGGGCGCTGATAACTTGCTGTCGACATGCTGAACGGTGCGCCAAGGGCGCTGATAACTTGCTATCGACATGCTGAATGGTGTGCCAAGGGCACTGATAACTTGCTGTCGACATGCTGAACGGTGTGCCAAGGGCACTGATAACTTGTCAACATGTTGAACAGTGCGCCAAGGGTGCTGATAACTTGTTGTCGACATGCTGAATGGTGCGCCAAGGGCGCTAATAACTTGTTGTCGACATGCTGAACGGTGCGCCAAGGGTGCTAATAACTTGTTGTCGACATGCTGAACGGTGCGCCAAGGGCACTGATAACTTGCTGTCGACATGCTGAATGGTGCACCACTTTTTGGGTTTGCTAGGGTTCTCACCTACCACCATAATGAGATGAATTAAATGCAGTTTGGAGGTGGTTGGGGCAGATTTCGAATTCCTCTCTTCTCCCCTCTCTCGTCCTTCCTATAAATTGTAAGGAGGGGCTTCTTTCCAAAGGGTGGTGGTTCATCTTTTCTACTCTGCCCTCCCTTCTTTTCTACTATAGGGTTGAAAATGGAGTTCAAACCTCCTCCCTTGCTCTGTAATGGCATTTTTTGCCTTTTACCATTAAAATGATGTTCTATGCAAACTTCTGGAGCAATAAAAACATGTTTTGTGATGCATCTGTCCATCCTTGCTCGTTTTTCACTTGTTTTCTTCTTGCCTCTCTTCATTGCAGGTATTTGTGCATGGTTCTAATGTTCATTACAGGTATGGAGTTGTGTTCATGGAGTTTTGGGACATTTTCTGTGTGAAATATATCCTTGGGCCTATGATGCGTCTGTCCATCCTTCCCATTACTCACCTCTCCTTATTCCATGGTAGTTTTGATAGATGTTCAATATTCTCCTTCTCTGGTGTATCACCGTTTTTAGTGTAGGCTTTTGTTTTTTTTCTCTTTTCTCTCTCTCTCTCTGTCTCCTTGGCATGGTTAGATTAGGATTAGATTAGCTTGCCTGCACTGGGAATAGCTTATAGCAGGTAGTTTAGGAGTAGGAACCAGCCTTCTCTGGAGATTCCTTTCTCATTTCTGCAAGTCCCACACTTGGAGAAAGGTTTCAATGTTGTGCAATCACACTGGGTGCTAGAGTGATCAACCTAGAAATCTGATTAGCATCCAGGGGGTGCAGTGATTTCACATCAACAGTTTTGGCACACCCGGTGGGACCTTAGAGGTCTTCCGCTTCATCTTTTGTAGGTAGATTGTGTTCCTGTGAAGATTTCAGCCTTTGGAGGCACTTGCAAACACATCTGGTGACTCCATCTGATCAACAACCCATTTCTAAATTTGCAGACCCATTTTCCATCCATTTTCATCCATATTTCTTTCCATCCCTTTCATTCTTTTCCATTCCATGAAGTTGTGCAATCATGACTTCATTTCCACCATGGAACTCACATTTACAATAGCAGTATATCCCACCTCCAACATGTTTTACAACTCTTTCAGATCAACATTTTGAGCAGATTCAAGGTCAGTATGCATACCCATATGAGCAGCAGTGCCAAAGTCAGTTTGGATATGAAGCATGTCAAGCACAAGGGTATGCTAGTTGTGAGAGCAGTCAAGAAGAAAATACATATCTGCTGGAGAAAATCCAAAATATGGAGGTAAGATGGTGAAGTCCAGAGCAACAGCTCAAATGAGAGATTTTAGAATTGGTTGCAGGACTCCTTGTCCATGGGGAGGCCCTTTTCTAAGACACTTCAGCCCTCAGGAGACTCTGGACTTCATGATGAAGATGATGCCCCAACTTGCACAGTGGATTGAAGAAATAGAGGTGTATGAGAGGAGTATTCAGCAACCTTGTCAATGGGTAAGCATGCCATCTCATGCCTTTCTTTTTCCTCTTTCCCAATCTATTCTATCTCAGCAGTGTCAAGTTTTAGACTCTCCATCTGCTGTCCCAAATGTTGATTCCATGTCTTCACCTCTCAGTCTTCCACCACACCTCAATTCTTCTTTCCTTTTTCCTTCCAAATAGTCATTCCCTTCACAAGAGCTAGCAGAAACACCCTTTCCTCCAAAGAAACAAGAGGTTCTACCTCTGCCACAAAAAAAAAATGCCAAATCAATTGAGTTACAACCCATCCCTCCTCTTGCATCCCCAATTCCATGTGGGGAAGAAGAAATTACAAAAAATGGCCATGAAGGACAGCAAGAAGAGGAGCCCAACAGAAAAGAAATGACAGACAACTTGAAGGTTTGGGCTGCCAAATTTGGGATGACAAAGATCCCCTTGATGGTTAAGCCTATAGAAGAGGCTAAGATTGAACAAATGGTGGTCATGACTGATTTTTTTGCAGCAGAAGAAGAGCAAAAGGAAGAAGCAGATCAAAAATCATTTTGCTCAGAATGTGGTGTCTATGATGGCACTCTATTTGAAGGAAATGCTGATCCAATTCAATTTGCACAATCAGCCATGGAGGAAGAAAGCTTTGAAGAAGATCTTGCAGTCCCAACTTGTCCATATGAGTAGCAGACTAAAGAGTTTGACTTGACAAACTTCATGCTAGAGGAAGAGCTCTATCAAGAGCAAGATTGTCTTCAAGTAGTAGAGGAAGGAGAAGCTACTCCCAATCCAAAAGAAGAGGAGCACATTCTAGTTGTGGAGGAGAGAAAATTACAGATCCAAGGGCTTTGAGCAAAAAGCAGGCTACAGGAGAACCTTCAGTTCTTCTTTCTACTTCACCTCTCTCAAGTTCTAGTACTGAAGAGGAGTTTGATCTCTCAAACTCAATGTTGGAGGGTGAAAGAAACCATGGTGGTCAATTTATAGATCAAGAAGACACCATGGAGGAAGTTGAGCATTTGCAGCAGGATAGCCATGAGGTAGTTTATCTGTCAGATTTGGAGGACTGTTTTGATGGAGAAGAGCCGGTTGAGTTTCCACCATTCTCTCTTTCATCATCCACGTTCCAAACACCTGAGCTTGTTTTCATGAAGGAGAGCACGCATTTTCAGCAACCTGCATCTTATAGCAGCTCTTTGGAACCAAGATTGGAAGATTTTAATCTTTCATGTTCTTCATCGAAGGAAAAGAAAGGACTAAAGAATTTCACCATTTCTTCCACACCATCCATTCAGGAGGGTCTACAAGAAGACTCCATTTTTGGAGTTGAAAATCAGAGCAATGTGCATAATCAAAGGACCATACCATGCCCAATCAGGTACTTGGCTTCATTGGAGGTAAGGGAGAAGTCACAACTAGTCATGCTTGCTCCTGAGCATGAGGATGAGCTACAAAGTACCAAGGATCAGCCACCATACCTCTTCAATCCAAATGTAGAGCAACTAAAAGAGGTATTGAATTTTCCTTCAGCTGATACCTTGATGATTTGGGTGGAAGACCAACTTCTTGTTGATTTCCCACTCATCCAATCAGCCATGTTCAGTACCAAATTAGTTGCGTGGTTGCCAATTTTGAAGAAAGGAAGCTATTTTGCACAACCAGTTGCAGGGTTTGTTTAGCTCACCTTTGCTTCCAGTTAGAGTAGAGTAGGTAGGTTTTCTTTCAGTAAAAGAAGTGCTTGTGCACACTCTGCATGTTCCATTTGGAGCATGTATGATTTTCAGTTCTGTACATAGTTTTTGGTGTTGCTGGTTTTGCTCTAGCACAGTTCATTTCAGCGGCATTTTGGTGAAAGGTTAACTCCAAGTTCAATGGGTTTCAAGTGGCTCAGAAGGGATTATTCAAAGTTCAGATCAGTTTTCAGACTTTCTTATGACTCCATGCCCAATGGATTGCTAAAAGGCCACTGATCTTCTACCTAGCAGGTAGGTGATCTCATTGAGTCGCCAAATTGTTGTATATATCTTCCCCCCGGGTAGATATAGACAAATGGAAGAGTTTGGAAATCAAATAACAACAGAGTGTCAACATAGAAAAAGTTACGCCTTGGCGCATATCAAGGGCACTGATAACTTACTGTCGACATGCTGAACGGTGCACCAAGGACACTGATAACTTATTGTCGACATGCTGAACGGTGCGCCAAGGGCACTGATAACTTGCTGTTGACATGCTGAACGGTGCGCCAAGGGCACTGATAACTTACTGTCGACATGTTGAACGGTGCGCCAAGGGTGCTGATAACTTGTTGTCAACATGCTGAACGGTGCGCCAAGGGCATTGATAACTTGCTGTCAACATGCTAAATGGTGCACCAAGGGCGCTGATAACTTGCTGTCGACATGCTGAACGGTGCACCAAGGGCACTGATAACTTGCTGTCGACATGCTGTCTATCCATCCTTCCCAACGTTCCATGTTTTGATAGATGTTCAACATTCTCCTTCTCTGTGCCAAGGGCGCTGATAACTTGCTATTGACATGCTGAACGGTGCGCCAAGGGCACTGATAACTTGCTATCGACATGTTGAACAGTGCGCCACTTTTTGGGTTTGCTAGGGTTCTCACCTACCACCATAATGAGATGAATTAAATGCAGTTTGGAGGTGGTTGGGGTATAGATTTTTTGGGTCCTATTTCACCAGTTACACATAGAACTGGATCATGCTACATCATAACTTGCACAAACTATCTAACAAGGTGGGAAGAAGCAACACCTATAAATGATTGTACAATGGTTATAACAGCCAGGTTTATTTGGGAAAATATTATTACATGGTATGGATGTCCTTTAAGTTTGACCAGTGATAGGGGCACACATTTTGTTAATGAGACAATCAGAATTTTATTAGATGAATTCATGATTGCACACCATAAGATTACACCCTATTATCCTCAGGAAAATGGGTCTGCTGAGTCTTTCAACAAAATTTTGAGCACACATTGACAAAAATATGTGATGTTAAAAGAAAATATTGGGATGATAAAGTATCTGTAGTACTTTGGGCATATAAAAAACATATATAAGGTTGAACAAAGCCACACAATTTAGGTTAGTGTTTGGCACAGAATCAATTCTTCTTATGGAATTTTTGTTACCTTATTTGTGTATAACGTTGCACTAGAGGTCTTGTTGATGAGCAAGCATTAGATGAACATATTGAAAAGTTAATCAAATTGGATGAGCAATGAGCCATAACACATTGGTCTCAAAAACAAGAGAAGACCAGGTAGAAAGCATGGCATGACAAGAACATCAGGGATAAAAAGTTGGAGATAGGACAAATGGTGCTCCTTTATGATTCTATGTTTTTACGCCATCCAGGAAAACTCAAGGTAAATTAGTTGGGGTCGTATGTTATCACTCACATACTCGAATTAGGATCTTTTCTATTAGAGACACTTGATAGAATACGGTTACGCGGTTACTTCAATGGGAGTAGGCTGAAGCCCTACCATAAATAAGTCTTCTTGGTGTTTGTAATAAGGTAGTGTTACCATTTAGATTAGATTTTAAATTTTACATTTCCTTAATGTATTTCTTTCTTTATCACTATGATTTGTTAATTTAGTTGGTTTGTTTTAATAATAAGCATGTTTATGTGCTAGAAGATAATTACTATTTGAAGAATTTTTATGTGTAGAGGACTTCATATACCCTTAGTGTGGGGTAGGTTGTTGATATCTAGGCACAGGACTGTTGAAAATACGTATATATGAAAGGAACTATCTACAGGTGGTACTCAAGGTTGGAGAATTGAAAAAAAAAAAGAGATTGCTTTTGGACACAGGGACTATAGAGAGAGATGAATGAAAAAACAAGTATAACATGAGGTAAGCAAAGGCCCAAGAAGACTACCAGTGGAAGGAATAGTGATGAGTTACTCAAGTGTATGGAAGCATGCTAAAGAGAATTTTGTAGCTAAAAGGTAGAAGGGCATACTAGAAGGTTATAGCTTGGGCATGAAGATGTACTGCGTCAAAATAATGAAAATGGTCAATTAATGAGAGTATTGTTGGTAGGTGGAGGAGAAATAAATGCAATTACTTATTGAAATTATATATAAGGACATGACGTGAGTTCATTTTTACCATTGCGATTCAGAGAATTTGAAAAGGGTTAAGTGCGAATGAGCGCGAGTGATCATGTTGAGGTGCGAAGAGTGTGAAACTAGACATGGCGAGAAGGGTTATGTGTAGGAGAATCTTTACATTCCCATAGGTGAATGGGTTGTGAGAAAATCAAACATATTACAAATGAGCTAGGGCACACAATTTCCACTAGGGCATGAAGATTTAAAACTAGGGGTTTGACTTGCTTGATTAAAGAGGGAAGAAAAGAGAGATTTTTTTCAAATGGCACTTAAGAAATCTCCCACATTAGGAGATAAAGGGAAGAAGAAGGTTGAAGTGGAAGAATAAATTTCTCCCAAGAGGAATTTATCAGAAATGCAGTATCTAGAGGGTTGTGATTGTAGGAAAATAATGTGATTCCCATATCCGCTAATGTAAAATCAATGATTACAACAATCAAACATCATATAATAAGGATCTCGATGCATTTCAGAGAATGAAAATGAACAAGCTCATGACAGAGGATATGTCGGTATATGATGAAGCAGGTGAGAATTTTCTGAAGCCAAATGGAGTCTACCAATTGTATGAGCTGCCATATTTTTGAAAGTATGAACCATTATATCGATGGTTGATGAGAAGAGTCCATGAGGAATTTTTCTACTTCATCATATGGAGGGTAAGAATCACATTTTTATTTGACTTTAATAGTGATAGGACTAAGGGCCTGAGGGTTAGATCTGGATAGTGATTTAACTAATAAGGCCAAAATCCTAGAGACAAGGAAAGAGTTGGGGTATACTAAAGGTCCGCATGGCTATGGACATTGACAAATTGAAAAATTACCTAGTGGTTCAGGTAGTTGCACATGTTGTAACAAAGTTGATTGACCAACGGAAGGTGGTCATAGGTAAACATAATGTGGTTACACGTCACAAAGAAAATATGTCAAAGAGTGGTCTACAATATTGCAGACCACATAGAAAAGAAAATCGTTGAAGAAGCGTAGAAAGGTGACAGAATATGTTTTGGCATTGAATTATTGTATTTAGTAATTATGGAGATTGGGGTTTGATAAAATCCACGCGGTGTTTGAAGAAGAGTGGTGCATACCCAAGGATTTGGCCTTTAGGAGTGGGTAAGGCAATTTAGTTTGAAGTCCATCAACATTTTTTCACCACACGATTTGTGATGAAGAATGGAGCTTAGAGCCCATTGTGCAAACTACCATATGCCTTCACAACAAGGTATTTCTAGGCATCGGTTCACCAGTTCTTAGATGTGTGCCACCTAACCTTTAATGTAGATATGGTAGATTATGATTACCATACTCTGAGAAAAGAAATATGTATATCCAGGGAGGAATGCCTACATTAAAAGGCTTCATTTAGATATTGTAAGCATGAAGCCTGTAAGCTTGGTAGTTGGGAACACCAAAGTAGCACTTGTGTACCTACAGCTCAAACCAAGCCTGGAGAACACTGAGTATGAGGAGAATGAGTTTACACTCCCAGGGCCACCAAAGGGTAAGCATATAATGGAAAATGTTCGAACCCCTAAGCCCACATAAGAAATTCAAGTAGATGATGAAGAAGAAGAGCATGAAGATAGTGGTGTGTTTGGAACAGAGAGGTAGAAGAAAGCCTCCAAATACGGAAGAAGATGAGTGTGTAACTACACCACCTCAGCCACAAGAGGGAGATGATGAGGAATGTGATGCAGTCTAAGGAGAGCTCCATTTCAAGAGATTATTCAGGAGAACAAGGAACCAAGGTGCTACTCTAGCAAACAGTGCACAGATCACCTTGACTCTCTCCATAGAAGGAGACAACTAAGAAAAGAAGAAGGAAATTGAAGCTGAATGAGGAAGTGGAAGAGTCTGAGGAAATCATGCCCAATTCTCCTACACCTCAAAAGAATGTGGAAGAACAAAAAGAAGAAGAAATGAAGGATGGAGAAGATGGAGAAAAAGGAGCAGATGAGACAACAACCAAGATTGCTTAGTACATAGCCACACAAGTTCCAAATCTTGAAGCCCAAGTTCCTAAGTAGCCTAGATCAAGAAGAAAACGTGAGGAGTATATTCCACCAACCATGGGCTACACAAAGGACATAGATAAAATTATTTGTTCCCATTTCCAGAGCACAATGACACAAAAGGAGTTGTATGGCTAGGAGATAATGGATGAAGATATGGAAAAAGTGTGCACAAGGAAGCAATTTTCATGGTCGATGCACACGCACATGGATGAACCAAACTTTTATGTGTGTGAGGAGTCATGCATGTCAAGGAGGTTGAGAAGGACACCTCAGGCTAGACACATAACGATAAAGCCTACTGTTATGTCAGATGAACAGGTGAGCAATGCTTTGGTGAAATTCATGACAGAAGTCACACGATGTAATATGGATAAAGCTGCCACAATTAGGGTGCTAAGGGAGGAGATCAAGACTAAGGATGAAGAAATAGCACGCCTAAAGCAGGAGAAATATTTGGCATAGAAGAATAACAGTGTGTTTATCAACATGGAAAAGGAGATTGAGGACAATGTCATGAAGGCTAGGCAACACTTAGAGCCAAAGGTACCTAAGACATTTCCTTTGGTAATACATTATGTAAGTACATTGGTGCACTTAGTGCTTGAAGATGAACCTCTGTGCATGTCAGAACCAAAGGATCCAACACAGGAAGTAGAGCAAGAAAATGCTTAAGTGACGTGGAAGATTACATCATAGGAAGGGTTGCTCCAGAGCTTTTAGGAGGAACTAAAGAAGGAAAATCATGCACTGAATATTTGTACTTCTCCAGAAGTCAGTATAAGGACTAGGAAAACTTTGGAAGACAATGAGGTCCTGAAGGCCATGAAGCATGAGACATTGGGCCACACATAACTATTAGCACTTGTTAAGAAGAAGTGCAAGGAACTTACAATATCTTAGGAACCACACAAGGAAAGGTTGGATGAGCTTGGGAAACTCATCACTCAAAAGATGGACTTGTTGGAAGGGAAAATGACTGGTATGTCCAATATTGTGTTGTTCTTACAAAATGATAAGGGAGAGATTACAAGGGATGAATTAGATTCAATTACAGTGGATATTCCAAATAAGATAGAGGTCGTGGTCAATGATTAACAGACCTTAGAGGTGGAGAGAAAAGAAGAATATCTTGAATTGATTATTCAGGTTGAAGCAGAAGATGCTGTAAGGTAAAAACATTGTTTATTCATCAAAATTATTTTTATTCTTTTATTTGTTTTTGAGACAACCATTTTTGAGGTGGAAATGAAAGTAGTGTGAGGTAATGTTGATCAATCAGATCCTGACACTTATAAAAGAAAATACAGAAGGTTCATGCGTGAAAGTAGAGTGCATTCAAAGGAGCCAGAGTATCGGAGAGGATCGAGCACAAAACAAAAATAGGTTCCAGACTTAGCCATTTTCACTATGAGGATCTATTTTTGGAGGATTAGCTATAAATAACTTTACATGGACACAGGCTAGGAATAGATCTACTACTATCAGTTAACTAAAATTAGTATATCCATTAGCGTACTTGCATGTGTGGCTATTTTTGTAATGGCGCATGGCTAATCATAACATGTGACCTATTTTGGGTTTAGATAAGCAGTGAAGAGAAATTTCCCACCCATATAAATATGTATTGAACTGTGTAGTAGAGAGAGCATAGATATATGTGTGAGAACTAGGTTATAGTGAGATAATGCTTCCAGATCTATTACGCGCATGAGCGTATCCTACCGTTATTGTAGGGAAGATTTTGTGTATTTATTGAAATTAAATATAATGGATATTATAGACTGAAACAAGGTGTTATCATGGTTATATTTCAATATTGCATGCTTGATTCCATTATGGTTATCTTTTAAGTTTGTTATGTTCTAGATCTTGATCTGAATATGCACCGAAGAAAGATATATTAACCATAGATCTGAATGATTTAATTCTTCATCATGCTAACATTCTATAACAGAAACCCTAAAGAGGGGCCTGGTACCTTTGTGCACTTCGGGTGAGCACTCAGTCTAGGCTGAGTGATGTGCTAGCACGTTTGGGATTGTATTGGTGAATTCTAGGATGCATCAGCCTCCTCCCTCAAATCTCAAACAATAGTATAGTATATCAAGGTAAAACTGCACTCTATTTGATGTTTCATATCTCAATTATCTAACCTTTTTCAACTATTTCAGCACCTTCTCTACAAATATGTTGAATTCATATGACATCTTAATTTTCAAAAATCTTTCGAAGAGCTCTAAATAGTATGTGCTATCACCACCTATACTCATGCCTCCTCGATAGGGGGAGCCATTTTATCTTTACATTTATGCCACTGATCATGCCTTAGGATCCATACTCACTCATCAAGATGAGAAAGGTTGTGAACAAGCCATTTATTACATAAGTTGTACTCTCCATGAATATGAAACCCATTATACTAAAGCCAAAATATTATGTTGCACTCTATATTTTGCAACCTCTAAACTATGCCACTATCTCCTGAATCAAAAAATTTATGTTTTCACCAACTTTAACCCACTCAAAAACATGCAATTTAAGTTGTATCATAGTTAATGCATCACATGGTGGCTTATTCTTATGACCAATTTTGACCTTGAATTCATATCACATAAGTCCATTAAGGGCCAGACCATTACAGAAAAACTTGATGAAGCACTGCTTCCTAACACTCAACTTCCTTATGAACAATTTTCTAATGAATTTTTCAATACTATTGATGAACATGAATTCATTCCTATCAAAATGAACTTCTTCTTAAATGTATCTAAATTCCAATAGGGGGGAGGGGATAGTATCTTCATCATACCTCCCTAGGGGGCTTCTATTCCTATATTGTTCAAACTTAAATTTGAATGAACTAATAAACATGGACGAATACAAAGGATTAATAATGGGTCTTCAAACTGCTATCCTACTACACATTAAAATCTTATAAAACTATGGAGACTCACAACTCATCATTAATAAAATTAAAGGAGAATATTAATGTAAAAATGAAAATTTGCAAAATATAAAGTCAATGTTGAATTTCTCCTTGAAGCATTCGATCATTACACCATTCAAATAGTTCCACGATCCTCTAATGAGTTCATAGACACCATGGCTTATTTGGGATCCTTTATTCCTCTATCAAATGAAGAATCAACTAAAAATTCTAAACTCTTTGTTTTCATTCACAAATTAGATGAATCACCTCATAAAAATGAACTCCCTTCCATCAACACTATCGAAAATCATCCAACCGATATATTGTATTCTCAAATATTCGAATATATTTCAGAATCTAAAATACCATCCGATCTATCCCGAAACGCTAAAAGTTCATTTATTTAACATGTCCATTTTCTATGTCATTATCATGGTATATTGTATAAAATAAGCTTCGATGGCCTTATATTAAGATGTCTTAAGTATCACAAATCAATTAAAGCAATCCAAGATGTCCATGATTGTATATGTGGTGGACATTTCAATGGCAATGTTATCATTAAATGTGTCTTACTGATTGGATATTACTAGCCTACTATTAATCAGGATTATTGTGCATACGTTAAGAAATGCATCAAATTTCAACAACATTCATATATCATTCATGTCCCTAGTTAAGCTTTACAACCCTTTTAGGAATTATGGAATTTCTCACAATGGGGGCTAGACCTCAGTTGGTGCTATAACCACCTATACTCATGCCTCCTCGATAGGGGGAGCCATTTTATCTTTACATTTATGCCACTGATCATGCCTTAGGATCCATACTCACTCATCAAGATGAGAAAGGTTGTGAACAAGCCATTTATTACATAAGTTGTACTCTCCATGAATATGAAACCCATTATACTGAAAGCCAAAATATTATGTTGCACTCTATATTTTGCAACCTCTAAACTATGCCACTATCTCCTGAATCAAAAAATTTATGTTTTCACCAACTTTAACCCACTCAAAAACATGCAATTTAAGTTGTATCATAGTTAATGCATCACATGGTGGCTTATTCTTATGACCAATTTTGACCTTGAATTCATATCACATAAGTCCATTAAGGGCCAGACCATTACAGAAAAACTTGATGAAGCACTGCTTCCTAACACTCAACTTCCTTATGAACAATTTTCTAATGAATTTTTCAATACTATTGATGAACATGAATTCATTCCTATCAAAATGAACTTCTTCTTAAATGTATCTAAATTCCAATAGGGGGGAGGGGATAGTATCTTCATCATACCTCCCTAGGGGGCTTCTATTCCTATATTGTTCAAACTTAAATTTGAATGAACTAATAACATGGACGAATACAAAGGATTAATAATGGGTCTTCAAACTGCTATCCTACTACACATTAAAATCTTATAAAACTATGGAGACTCACAACTCATCATTAATAAAATTAAAGGAGAATATTAATGTAAAAATGAAAATTTGCAAAATATAAAGTCAATGTTGAATTTCTCCTTGAAGCATTCGATCATTACACCATTCAAATAGTTCCACGATCCTCTAATGAGTTCATAGACACCATGGCTTATTTGGGATCCTTTATTCCTCTATCAAATGAAAAATCAACTAAAAATTCTAAACTCTTTGTTTTCATTCACAAATTAGATGAATCACCTCATAAAAATGAACTCCCTTCCATCAACACTATCGAAAATCATCCAACCGATATATTGTATTCTCAAATATTCGAATATATTTCAGAATCTAAAATACCATCCGATCTATCCCGAAACGCTAAAAGTTCATTTATTTAACATGTCATTTTCTATGTCATTATCAATGGTATATTGTATAAAATAAGCTTCGATGGCCTTATATTAAGATGTCTTAAGTATCACAAATCAATTAAAGCAATCCAAGATGTCCATGATTGTATATGTGGTGGACATTTCAATGGCAATGTTATCATTAAATGTGTCTTACTGATTGGATATTACTAGCCTACTATTAATCAGGATTATTGTGCATACGTTAAGAAATGCATCAAATTTCAACAACATTCATATATCATTCATGTCCCTAGTTAAGCTTTACAACCCTTTTAGGAATTATGGAATTTCTCACAATGGGGGCTAGACCTCATTGGTGCTATAAATCCTTGCTCATCTCAACAAAAATATTCCATTATCATAGCCACTGAATAATTTACCAAATGGGTTGAATCCATTCCTTCAAATTCAATTAAAGAAAATCGAATCATTAATTTCATATATCAATACATCATATACCAATTTGGTGTTCCTCATAAGGTTGTCATAGATAATGGAAAATCCTTCAGAAACAAGGATGTTAATTTTTTTTACAACATTGTGAAAATCAAAATTAGCTTCTCATCACCATAATATCCCCAAGAAAATAGACAAGATGAAGCCTCTAATAAAACACTTAATTAAATTCTCATGAAAACAATCAATGAAGTAGGAAAGAATTGGCATATTTAAATCCCGTTATCTCTCTGGGCTTATCGTACTAGCATTCATACTCCTACATGTGCTACACCCTTTTCAGTCATCTATGGCTCTGAGGCTGTCTTACCTCTTGAGGTTCAAATCCCATCACTCCATGTATCACTCAAATATTTTATCCCTGATGAAGAATATCGACAAGATTGTCTATCACAACTAGAATTGTTAGATTAAAATTTTTTACCATTGGACATCATCAAATTTTCAAGAACACGTAAAACATGCATACACTAAACATGTAAAGGAATGTGACTTCAAAATAGGTGATCTCATTCTCAGATAAAATCAAAATTTCACTACTTGAGAATGGAGTAAACACGGAAATTATTCCCCTAATTGGATCGATCCATATGTTATTACTCATAAGTATGGGTCGGGAGCATATCACTTGGCCTCCCTTGATGGTACACCTGAATAGGAACCCTCAGATTCCTTGCACTTGAGGAATTTCTACTGCTATCCTTTGACCACCATGAAAATAGTTATATCAAAGATCTTATTCTACCATAAACCAACCATCTTCTTGTCGTAATGATTTGAAAGTATGCAGTTTTCCATTGGCATCCTTATAAACCTTAAAAATGAGCACCACAACTCTATTCATCATATATTTCACTTAGATAAGTTCCTCCTTAGCAGGGATCCAGTAATCATTACATCCATCTACCTTATGTACCAACTAAAGACATGTCATGGGGAATGCATGTGTAGGTCATGTACACATCTCTTTCCCCTCCTTGAAACAGTCTATTAGGGTTTTTTCCATTAGCTCAAAATAAAATAAAAAATATCTATGGATGCTTCTAATCAGAAAAATCAAAAATAATAATAAATTGATCCCTCGAATGACAGATATTATAAATCATATTATCAAAAGAAAATAAAATTATATTGATCCCTTTAAGGACAACTACCTATCAAACATGACTAATCCCTTGAAGGACCACTATCTCTATAAAAATAAAACAAATCAAAATTGTATAACACTCCCTCAAAGGATGGATACTTATTTAAAAAGGATTCCTGCATCGATCAAGATTCTAAAAGACAAAATCTCAAAAGCATCCTATGAAATATTCCCTCATTGATTAGATTTCCCATCAAAATAAACTTCCTGCATCGATCAATTTACATCAAAAAAATATATAGCTGGGGCATACCTCTATGAAACTATTGAAAAGGAAAACCCTACTATCCCACATCAAATTACACATTCCAAACTCCTTTCATGTCCTAGGGAGGCATATCTTATCACTTCAACTCAAATATCCCACATATAACTAGCTACTAATAGTCTTATGTTAAAATTCATTGAAAATGCCTAAGGTGAAAATGCTTTCACATTTTATACCCATCATGCATGTATCAAATCCAATACTAAATTTTTTTTTCCATTATTACTCCTATTATATAAAAATAACATATTTTTTTATTACATCTAAAGTCACAACCATCTTAATAACATCACCATCCACATCACATAAATGTCCTATATATATATAAACATCATACAATATTTTCATATTCGAATCCCATAAAAGTGTCAATTAAAAATATTAAAAACATATAAAGACATATAGCATATGCAACACATAAATAATACACCAAAATAAGGCACTATATATAATCATAATCAAAGTCCCAGATGCATCATCAAAGGAGTCCCCCACTTTGTGTGTCAAAATTCATACATAAAAGGATTCATAAAAAGAATCGTATAAAATCACAACACATATCATATAAGTATACAATAAAATGGATATCACTAAGAAATCCACTAGCACCAACAACATTCCCATCACCCTCCTACATATCACCATCACCACCATCTCCTCTAATAGCTCCTTGATGTGGCTGACCAACTCTGGTTGTACTCACACTACGACCTTCCCCCTACCATGCTAGGTAATTAGCATAGAGAATCACATTGGGAAAGTACCATATCACCATATCCTCATAAATATATAACTCTAGCCGTAAAGACTAATAGTGAGAATAGTTAACCATGCCCTGTTCGCCAACCTATCTACTATTATGGGAAGGATCTGCTAGCTCTGCACCTGATATTGAAGATCCTGTAATACCAATATACCTTTTCAAGGTCTCTTTCTGCTATCTATATTGATCTCAATCAGTCATGGCTTGTGCTAACTATGCTCTAAGTCCATCCCACTCAGCAATAACACCATCTCTCTCCCTAATCAAATTAGCCCTCACCCCAATCAAATAATCTCTCTCCCTCCTCAGAATATGTCTCTCACCCTTCACTGTGGTCTTCTTAGCTTTCAAGTGTGTAAATGTAGCCTCTAGATCCTCCTCATACCCATCATCCTCCCCATCGTCACTAACATCAACAATCTCATGTGTTCTCTCCACTCAAGCACACACCCTTCTCCCTCTCTGAATCAACCAAGTCCTTTCAAACTCAGCATAAGCACTAGTCCATAACCTCCTGTAACCTATGACCACTCCTACATCATCAAGTGGGACTAAGTCACCATCCTCATCTAAAACCATAGCTCCCCTCTCATCAACTATAATAGGAGTCCATCCCATAACTTATGTGGGAGTATCCACATCCCCCTCATTATGTCTATAAAGCAATGGAGCCTCAAGGAAATCTTGGCCCAAACCAAACTACCGTCTAACACGACTAAATATAATAAGCTCCCACTCTCTCCCTCATCTCCCCTACTCTCAGTACTCTTGTTGCATCCCATCAAGCTGACACTCACACCCCGACCACTCTGGAAACTCAAGATAAGGTATCCACAACACATATCCTACTTGTAACCCTGTAAGAAGATCTCTATAATGAGCCACCTTCCTCTTCCCCTTCAACCAACCGATATCCCCTCACCACCTCATAAATCCTATAGAGATTCTAATCATATCTACACCTCCCCATGGTAAACCATGCAGACGAGCTATGGAAATATGCTTGAAATCCCAACATTGTAACAGAAATGCAACATATATCCCATATCTCTTATATAATTTCCAAGCCCACACCTCCCTGTATGTCTATGATAATAATGTAGGGGCCCAAGAAAAAAATGTCTAATGCTTCATCATCTCCGCAACTACTCAAGTCATCATCCATGGAAATCTCCCCCCTCTAGAATTAGGAAAAACAAAACACTAAATACCCATCATCAACATAGTCATCTGTGAACAACCACCTCTCCTTGTAGAATATATAGAATGATAATAAAAAACCTTGAAGTATACCTCACATTGTCTACATCATCCCCTTATAATCTCCTCATCACATCCTCCCTCTCTATCTCAAAAATAAAACAAATACCTTCCCCATGGATGGTAAGTCTCGTAATCCTATGAACATCCTCCACAATGATTGTAACATCAATTTTCAGTAACCAAAATGTGCAGGTGGTTGTATCTCATCTCTCCATCAATGCTAACAATAATCCTATACATCTGTGGATGTGTCTATAATAACACATCCCTACAAATCCCACTACCTCTAAATGACTCTAATCATCATCTGACATGTCCTCTCGTACCTCCTTTAGGATCAATAGAATTCTATCTCAAATAGTTAGTTTTACATCCAGCTGTAATCACAAATATACAAAAAACCACATTATCATAAAAAAATAATCAGAATATCATCAAAACATCATAACTTCACCACACATTATTCGCTAACAAATAAATATAGTCACAGTAAAAAAAAACCAATCATAGGTGATCTATGCGAATCTTCGACGATTATGGAAATTTTAAAAATGAACCTTCCATATGCACAAAAATGAAAAAAACAATCATAACTAGCTAAAAACCAACACAAAATAATAATAATAGGTAAACATCTCTTCCTGTGTAGGTCTCCTATTCCTGTTTGACAACAACATTACTCCCAAACACCTTTTTCACTCCCTCAAAGCTCTTCAATTCACAAAAATAATTAAAAAAGGTTAATTTTTCACCACCGACCTAGCACTTTTATAGCCTCCCCTAACTTTTGCAATAATCACCGAAGATTCCTTGAACCACCGATGATTGACCTCAATTGCCATTGATTGTCAGAAATCACTAGCGATTCATCCTATTTTACTCTCAAATCATTATTTTCGAGAATCAACACCACATCATTACATTTAAAAGACCCCTAATCTTATGAAAATTAAAAAATTGTATCAATCAAACCACGGGATGTGTCGTACATCTATGGGAAATGAGTCATTTTCCCCTCATCACTTGAATTCCCTATCATCACAACCTACCCTTATGAATCATATGCCAATAGGAAATGAACCCTTTGGTCCCTGTTATGACTTGATTCCACTGTGGCACCCATCATTTTGATACCCTGTCTTGGGGAAATGTTTAGAAACGCATATTAAACCTACCCAAATCCAGCCTATCAAACTGATATTCCTCACATTGTGTTGCAGTTACCCCATATTGAGGGGGGATCAACCATACAAATTCAAATATCAAAAATCATTTTTGTGTAACACTTTTCCTACACCAAACTACTCGACAAAAAAGGGGAAATGTAGACACCTAAAATTTGCACTGTTAATTTCTCACACCACATGAACTATCCCTACAAACATATATCAAGTCATTTAATCACATTGCTTAATATATAATCATCTATCCTAAGATCCAAATAATTCACCATATTTACTCCTTGTAATATTATTCTACATCCCGTAAATATCATATTACAACTGTAAAAATCCATTTTAATCCTCTTCAAACAATCCAAACCCACTTAGAAACTAATATTAAATAAGACAAAACAAATCAACAAATTCTTAACAACCTCCTTAACCTCTTCACCTTGACTTCCATTACTCCCTTAGTAATTTACCAACATCTCAAAACAAAAACCTTTGATTAGAAGTGGATTCAACCAATTTTGTAGTTGTTTCCCCGTAAAAAGTGGATCACTAGCGATTCAGTTAAATCACCAACAATTACAAATAACACCTTTGTTCTCTCCCTCATAGATGTTCAATCTCGAATCTTGGATCCCCTTTTTGATCATGTACTTCATTTTCTGACACAATAACATATAAGACATTAAAAAACTATCAGGAATCAACATCAATCACTTTAAATAATTATTTTTCTCGTTTACATCACTCGGTTTCTCAAGAACATCATAGGATAACTTATCAACTCAAATCTTTTCCATAGGAAGAATTAAGACATCTTTTAGCTCCATATCTTCTCTAAGGTATTCCTCTATCTCACTTTGTCATTTTCAAGTCATAAGAAACCTTTAAATTAATCTAAAACATCATTTAGAGATTCAAAACTTTCATTTTAGAATAGCGATTAGTGTATCTCACTTTTTTATCATTTGTCATTTTCAAGTCATAAGTAGTTTTTCAGGACATGTGGACTTGCACATTCATTTAGACTCGACAAACTCAATTGAACATTAGCTTCAACATCCATCTTCACAGGTATTGGTAAAACCCTTCATCTTCTGAGGTTGGTTTTTTTTACTATGAGTGTAGGTAGTTTTTCAGGACATGTGGACTTGCACATTCATTTAGACTCGACAAACTCAATTGAACATTAGCTTCAACATCCATCTTCACAGGTATTGGTAAAACCCTTCATCTTCTGAGGTTGGTTTTTTTTTTCACTTCATTAAGGTAAAGTAGAAAAATTATATATCATTGAATACCACCTATATGCTAAGCTCCAACTTAGACTTTTTACAAAAAAATAAATCACTTTACTGTGTTGTCTTCCACAAATTATTATGAACACTTCTTCAACTCAATTATATTATCCTCTCCTTTCTTATTTTTTCATGGCTTCAATACTTCACACCTTTCTCACTAGCTCAAAACCAAGCACTCAACTCCGCACTCTTTTAACAACAGTTTTGAATTCGACAACAATTTACATGCTTAGAAATTGAGCTTAAGTAAACAAGTAAGATTCCTAAATATGACCCTTGACATTTCATTTTTAATGAATCTTCACATGACCATTCTTCCTACGTATAAAATTTATCAAAGAAACTTGGTGTTTACATGTCGAAAAGTGGCACTTTAGTTAATCGATGCAACTGAATTTTGAGATTCTCCATGAGCTCCTTCAGTTTGAATAGTGACACTTCATGTTTCATGTTCCATTACTTTTCTCCACTTCAAACTAGTTTGAATTTCTCCTCATAGACCTGCCCAACTAAGAAAATTTTTTGTCACGAATTTATCCTTTGTTTCAAGATGAATCAACTTGATTCCTTTTACAACACATCCATGAACCTTAGACAACTTTAAGCTCAAAATTTCTAGAAAATTCATTATTGAAATATTACGATTCGATGAATTTTCCATTCCAAATATGAGTGTTACAAAATTTAATAGTACCTCTTCCCTTTTCCATTTTTCTTTTGTCTCATACACTAGACATGTGTCACCATTCTAGAAATAGTCAACATGATGGGCTCAGGAAGACTATATCATGCAGAATAAACCTCATTTGATGGAGTTTCATATCCAAAAACTCCTCTTGTAGTCAATGTCCTGACCCTCATAACCAATCAACGTTTTATATAGATTTGAACTTCTTGGAAGTTATGTACCATTTTTGAAATTATATATCCAAAAACAAATCTCAATGCACTTCACACTTATTAGAATGTTCTTAACCTCCACTATCCACTATGAGAAGAAAACCAATAAGGAATCTCCTCGAACTTCACAGTTGTTAGATTGTTGTTAACTTGCATTGACCACCGTAAGAAGAAAACCAATAAGGAAGCTCCATGCACTTCACACTGTCATACTTTTGATAACCTGTCTCTAACCAATGTGAAATAGGATCTAATAGGGAAGATCCACATTCCTTCACAGATTTTGCAGTGTCAGTCTTCTTATTTTATAGCTTTATGTCAAAGAGCAAAAGGTGAACCAATCAGAGGGATCCATGCATCTTTTCAAATTTCATGGTGTGAGATTGACTTTCTTTTGTCGCAAATTATAATTTTCTTTGTAACTTACTTCTTTTCTTTGTAACTATTGGGTAGACCCAAAATTTAATTTAACCCTATTTAATCCACGCCACATGTCTATCAGGTTCTAGGATTGGGGATGCATAAATAATTCTTACTATTCTTCCTTGATGAGGGTAACACGAACCTTCTTGGGGGGAGGATGTGAATAAAAACCAAGTCCACAATGGTATTTATGTTTTCTGGTGGTGCAAGGTATGACTATGTGATGAAATTTCACATAAAGACCAAAGATAAATCCCTTCCAAGCACATCGATGAAGAAAAGTGTGGGAGAAGTGGCGTTTGGTGAGGTATTGGAAGTTGGATGAGGAAGGTCATGTTCGGGTATGTGGTTCAAGAGAATAAGAATAAGTGTCTAGTCCCCCTATATGTTAGGTTGGTACAAAGGTAGGGAGGACTGTATGGAAAAACCTCTCCTACACGACAGTTGTAACGTGGGTGTGGGTGAATGCTTATGTACTCTTGAGTAGTAAGAAAAGTGTCTATGTTGCATACATGGTACTCTCCTAAGGAAAGGTGTTGAAAAACACCTACCAAGGGGTTAGAGGTCGGTACTTGGGTAGAGGGTATGGATGATATACTTGAAGTTGGAGAAGATGAGTAATCATTTATTGGTGAAATAAGTAGGTTGGTAGATGGGTTAGCTATTGAAGTTACGGAAACAGTGGGAATTGATGGGATAGTTGTGGAAGGTGCGGAAGTAGTGGGGATAGATAGGCTAGTTATGGAAGGTGTGAAAAAGTGGCAGATGAGTTGGCTATGGAAGGTATAGTTGCAGGAGTGGTAGATACCTTAACTGGAACAAGGAAATCATTTGGTCAGTAAACATGTTATAGGTTTTAAATGGGGAAGGATTTTCCCTAATGGTGTAGGTGTGTCCTTCATATTCAGACTTTAGGCAATGGTGGAGAGTTGAAGCCACACACCCCATAGTGCAAATCCAGGGTTGGTGAAATAGCATGTTATATTGAAATTCCCCCTCAAGCACATAGAATAGTTTAGGACTAGTGCAAGGACCCACATGGATGTGGAGGATGAAGGTGCCAAGTGTAGAATTCATGACATCATTGAAATAACATAGCATAATAGGGTTTTTATGCATGTAATCAGTGGATATGTGCAATTTTTCATATATGTGGGAAGAAAGGATATTAATGCTAAAACCTTCATCAATCATAACACGTCAAATACGAGTATCATTGATGTAGGTAGTGATAAAGAGGGGAAATGTATGAATCATTGAAACTACTGCATAAACCTGAGGAGAGGTAATAGGTGCAGAAGTTTGAGGCAGAGTGGTTAGGGAAGCCACATGATGTGGGGTAAAGATGGTGGCCATAGGTGTCGGATCATTTGGTGGAACCTCAATAGATTGTAGGATCTCAATGAGTGCATGACGATGAGATTCAGAGGTTTGAATAAATTGTACAAAGACATCTTCAAAGGAGATTGATGAAGTTTTTTAATCATTGTGCGATGTGTGAATCCATCAGAAACATGATAAGTTGTTTTCTCTTCTCATTTATATTTCTATGATTGAGTGGCTACACAGACTATGTTTATTTGAAATAATGGAGGAGGAAAATAGGGTACTGGAGGTATAGGTAAAGGTTTCTGAATAGATATAGGGCTAGGCCATGTGGTAGTCAGCGAAGGGGGAATGGAATTATCCTCCAGCAAGTCATCTTCGTAGAAGAGACCATTCAAAGAAAAGAGTTAAAGGAGAATGTTTTTATGGCCTTATAAGTTTTGACATCATGCCCTGGTGAGTAATGATATGCATAGATTTTGGAGTTGTCAAACCCTGCTATTTTGGGTTTTAGTGGGTAATAAGGCTTAATAGGAAATAATGAGATAACAGAGGTTTCTAACAACCTAGTGAGGATGTTAGAATAGGATCCTGCCAATGGATCATAATGGGAAGTTAGAGTGGGTTTGAATGAATGTGTGGATGATTTTCTTGAAAGAGGGGGAGTTGAGGATTGAGTCAGTTTACCTACCCTTTTGGTAGGTAGTGTGGTTTTTGGTTTAGGTTACACCTTCTTGGGTAAAGGTGTTGGAGTAGTGTGCAAAGAAGAAGGGGTAGGTGTGTGAGTAAACCAAGGTGACAATGGAGGTATGGGTAAGATCATGGTCGAGGGTAAGGAAAAAGGTGAAGCTAAAAGAGAATGTAAATGCATGGGTGATGAAGAAGGTTTGGGTAGAATTGAAGATCAAAGCGAGAGTGTGGGTTACCTCTCTTTAAGTTTCCCTTGGGGGAGAGGTAGCTTGACCAAGTTTGATGGAATTCAGCCTAATATTGATGGAAGAGGAAATAATGAATAAGAAGGTGTGGGAAAAACCAGGGTACGAGGTGTAGAGGTTGGGTCTTCCTCTTAGGTACGGGAATAGACTTGGTGGTGGTTTGTGAAGAGGTAGTCAAATCTATCTTCAGAGGGGGATGGAATAGACTAGGCATTGGAAATACCCCCAATGTAGTGGTAGGTTTAGGTGTAGGTGAAGGTTTGGGTGTGGATAGAGGTCTAGGTGTAGGTGAAGTTTGGGCTGAAGGAGACACTGATGAAGAAAACTATGATGTGACCAGCTCATGTACAATAGATTTGGTTGGCTTGAATGCTTAAGTATAGATAGTTGAAGTATCTGGGGAAAACATCTACATTTGGGTGGATACTGGGAGTTGAAGGTGCCCCCATAGTGTGGAGTAATCAACAAATTCTAACAAATCAAAAAAATGAGAGAATGGTGTAGAGGTAGAGGAAAATGATGATGACTTGGTTGTAATCCCTGTGAAGATTTCCAAGGTTTGCAAGATAAGGAAGTTTTTGGATTCTGGATCTATAGGTAGAAGTGATGTAAGAAGGTTGATAGGATCTTGGGAGATCCTAGGAGAAGCATCACTTAAAGGAAGAAGATATAAAAGTGGCTCCTCTATTAGTTGAGGAGGGAGTAAGGTAGGTGGTGTAGACTCTTCATTAGGTAGAGAAGAGGATAAGATAATATCTTCCATGGGTAGAACCATGGGTAATGCAGGATCCTCAATAGGTGGAGGCATAAGTGGGGTAATATCCTCTATAGAGGAAGGAGTAGGTGAGGTAGGTTGCTTGGTAGGTAAAACAAGGGGTAGGGTCATCTCCTCCATGTGTAGAGGAGTGGGTGAGGTAGGCTCCTTCGTGGGTAGAGGAGACACTTATATCCTCCTGATAAGCTCCTCCTACTATATATCCTTACTCTTCTCAATGATCTCTTCATTCTTATTCTCCAGCTCTTCCTCTAGGAACCTTACCCTTTCATTCCTATTGAAGACTCTCACCTCAGCCTCTACTGACACCTTTTTGAGCGGGTTGTAGACCTTCTCATTGGATAACTATTGAGTGTTTATCAGAGGGTTCAATCCCTTGGTCTCTGGTACCTTCATCAATGCCCCTTTTCTAACCTTGAAATCAAGCTCCTAAACATGGGACTCAAAACCCCAAGATAACATCTTCCTCATTCAAGGGTACATGCCTTATTCTTTGAATGAAGACCATGCAAGGAGTTGGTCTATAGGCATGATACTTTGGATGTGTGTGCAATACCTTACTTGGATCATTGATGTAACCCATTCCTTGTTATTGTGTCATTACCACACTCTTCCCTCCTATGTGTGCTACCTTTGGAAATCTTATTGCTAAGATGGGATCGATGCCCATGCTCCCATACTCCTTCCCTACACTCTCCTCCTCTATCTCTTTGAGTATTTCACCAGTGTTTCACTCCACCTTCTGCTCCACCTATTCCTTAATTATGCCCACTACTTCCCTTTCCATGGCCTCCTCTATTTTATCCTTGGTGAGGCTTGGGGTCCTTTGATCCCTAGTGTTTACCTCCTCACTTCTCCCCTTTCCATGAGCATCTCCTTCCTCCTCATCTTTTTCCTCATTAAATTCATCCTCCGAGTCATGTACATTGTACACAGGATGGTCCTGAGCCTCTTCATGATCATCATTGTCCTTCTTGACTTTGTAGTCTTCTAGGAATTAAGAATGGAGGAATGGGAAAATATATTACTGTTGCAAGAGGAGTGGGAAATCCTTCCTCATTGTTGCCTCAATCTTCACCCAGGAATTTGCCTCACCCTGCGCCTTTTGGAGTAGGTCACCCACTAGAGAGATCACCTCCTTAAAATCTCAATTAATCACCCTTAGTGTTCAACATATCTATAATCCCTTCCAGTTGCTTGCTAAGGTCATCCAACACATCCATTCTACGAGTGACCTGGGGGTACAGTTCCTTAAGCTGATTTTTAATCAAACTCGACAAGGTTTCGATTGCTTCCATTTTCTTCTCAACTTCGGGTAGGATCGTATCCTGCCCCACCCTATTTCCTTTTTTATTCTCCTATAATTATTTCAGATCCACATCATGTGTAGCAACCAATATACTTGTTACCATGTCTCTGTTAGTGCAATTATCATATATGGCCTCAGCCATTTGAATGACGGTCTTCATAGCGGAAAGGAGCTCAGACTACCGAGTGAATGTCTCCCCCATCTTCTACTTCTCTTCCTCCTTTTGGCACACCAATGCCTCTTCCACTAATTCTAGTGTGAGTGGCCACCATTTCACGGTAAGGATATGGGTTAAGTATTCCAATAATTTCAAGGTTGACTCGTATTTCTACTTTGGTGGGGCCATGTTTGGATGCTTCAGGATAATGGAATATGTAATCAGCTCTATATTTTTTAGACCTCATGTACCTTTTCCTTTTTATCCCTTAGTTTGTGCCTTAATTATGTGCTGATAAGATCATCTCAATTTATATCCTTTCTCTTGTCAATGATCTCTTCATTCTTCTTCTCCATCTCTTCCTCCAAGAACCTTACCATTTCATTCCTTCTGAAGACTCTCGCCTCAACCTCTACCAACACCTTTTTGAGCGGGTTGTAGACCTACTCATCAGATAAATGTTGAGTGTTTATCAAAGGGTCAGGGTTCATGTTAAGACCCCCCTCTAAAAAAATAGTTTAGAATGGGTGGAAAATCTCAAAAATTGACTTTCAAATTGATAGCAAATTTTTGAAAAATGTTTCGTTGTAAAGGTGATTTGGCAGGGCACAATTTTCTCGGATGAGGTACAATGATAAGAAATGTTGGTGAAATACATGCATAAGTAAATTTAACATAAAAATAGTAGGAAAATTCACCCATATAAATGAGTTATCGATGGAAATTTTAGGTGAATTGGGCAGGAGCTGACTGCTTAAAATTAGCCATTTCCAATTTCCAAAATCCCTAATATTCACGAGTTTACGAAAATTCACCACTAAAATTTTCCCTACAGAGGGTTCATTCCCTTGGTCTCTGGTACCTTCATCAAATTTTCTAACCTTAAACTTGGGCTCATAAATATGGGACTCAAAACCCCAAGATAACATCTTCCTCATTTGTGGGTACGTGCCTTCTTCTTTCGAATGAAGACCATATAAGGAATTGGTCTGTAGGCATGGTAATTTGGAAGTCCGCGTGCAAATTACCTTAATTGGATCATTGATATAACCCATTCCTTGCTCCTACAATTCTACCACACTCCTACCTCATATGTGTGTTTCCTTTGGAAATATTACTGCTAAGGTGGGATCTCTACCCATGCTCCCATACTCTTTCCCTATGCTCTCCTCCTCTATCTCTTCAAGTATTTTTTCAGCGTTTTGCTCCACCTCCTGATAAAAAAAGTACTTTATTATGCCCACTACTTCCCTTTCTGTGGCCTCCTCTATTTTATCCTTGGTTAAGCTTGGGGTACTTTAATTCTTTTTGTTTACCTCCTCACTTCCCCCCTTGCCATGAGCAATCTCCTTCCTCCTCGTATTTTTCCTCATTACATTCCTCCTCCGAGTCATGTACATCATACACAGGATGGTCCCAAGCCTCTTCATGCTCTTCATCATCCTTCTCACCTATATAGGCTTCCAGGAATCTCCATTTATTCGAGGAATCAAAACATCCTTCACTACCTTTCGCTTCTTCTTAGGACTGGAAACTCCTTAGTATAGGGGATTATGCCTTCTCATCTTCTTCATCAGGCCATTCTCCTCACCTTGGTGATTCTTCTTTTGAAGGGGGATCTTCTTCCTCTAGACACCTATTACCTCAGGTGTAAAATATTTATTCATTTCCCTTAGCATTGAGGGAATCTACAATTCCTTCAAGCATGCTGTGCTCAGCTTCATGCCTGACTCCTACGTATAAACAAATTATGTTGTTTGTGCACTCTAGTGCCTTCAATTCTCTGGTAAGCCTCATCCCTCTAACCAAACTTCCTCAAGGTGTGGAATTTATTCCTCATGGTTAGGTCTCAACTTTGAGATAGAGATTTTATCATTATCCACCATAGGTACCTATTGGTGCAAATCAGTAGCACCCCTAGGATGTATGATCAGACTTCTAGTTTGACATGTGTAGGACATCCAGTGTGACTTGTTACAACATTGAATCTCTATTCCCCAAGTGTGGGACTTGTCAAAAATGGGAAAAGCCATCTCCAGGTTATAGGTTGGTTCCTCAACTCCTCTAATAAGGGGGGATACTTAGCAAGTTACCGCAGTGAATGTTTAAGCTAAAATCCTACTTCTAAATTCCTCCTGAGGACACCAGATAGAGAATGTAAAAATGAAACTAATGCTAATAAGGTGACCGTACCAAACGAGTGGTGAGGATATTGGTTTTGTCTTCTAATAGATTGACACAGATCATAGGAATGCATATTTCAAAACATCAGGTGGCACAAGCTTATGACATGCTAATGGAAGATCATGAAAAGAAGCAAACAACATAAGCAGAGGATTGAAACTCATTCATAGTAGCTTTGCATTGTCATTTCCAATAGTTCACACCTTAAATACATGCATTATAAGCATCCTCCTGAGGAAGAAAACATGTTACAGTCTTCTCAGAAGAGGTCTTGATATCTTCTTCTACAAAATCACTTCATCAAGGTGAAAGAGGGAGCCTATCAATACATCCAAAAAATGTTCAACGCCTCAAAAAATGAGCCAAATCTAGCTTATACAGTGGGTAAGAAACGACCTGCAGGAGAGAGATAACTGTTGAGCGTTTAACATGGGATGCCTTCAACCACTAACCAAAAATACAATAAAATGGTCTCTGAGAATCCTTACAGGTCCATTCCCTGACATTTTCTGATCCTTGAACTTAGGATCATAGAGAATGCGAGCCAATTTTTCATCTTCCTCAATGGTGGTTGAAACGTCATTTTTGTTCAAATAGAGGTCACGTGCCAGAGGTGTTGGTCTATCGAAATGATAGTCTCTCCAAAATGCGTATCAAAATAAAAAATTGACCTCGAAATCATTGTATGATAATTTCACTAGATTTCCGTTGATATAAGGAACGTGACTAAAATCGAGCTCTTGGATCAAAAGTTATGGCTACATTTGGAAATTTTAGGGCTAAAACAGGGCCATCTATGCCCATTGGCGGGCGATACTCCTTTCCTACAATCTCCTCCATCTTTTTGCATTTGGGAAAATTTCACCAGTGTTGTGCCCCATACTCCTGCTCATACCTGGGTGCCACATGGCATAATTCCATTGGCCACTAGGATTTTCCTTTCCTTTTTCCCATGTGGGCCTGTCCTGTATTTTTTACTACCACTGGTGACACATGGCAAGATGCCATTGGTTCGCTAGTGTTGGGGGGCAGACTTTCCCCCCTTGCCATGAAAATCTCCTTCCTCCTCATGTTTTTCTTTGGGAAAATTTCCAATTTTTTCCTCCTATGTTCCGAAGCTCCAGTGCCACATAGGCACAATGGTCCCATTGGATGCGGGTCTTCATGGGGTGAACCTTCCTCCTTCTTGCACTTTACCTAGTCGGAAAAATTCCCAATCTCCCCCTGCGCTCTGCCGGTCTAACCCCCATGGACACGTGGCCTGATCTCACTTATTTATAATTGGGGACTCTAGTCGAGCAGAAAATTCCTCTCTGAATCTTCTGTAGCAGGTGACACTTTGCTCAACAATTTTCAAATATTCCTCCATGAGTCTGTGAGGTCTTGATTTCACGTGGCACCATATTACTGGTTGCGGGCCTTCCAGGGGAAAATTTCCCTAACGAAAAACTTCTTTCGCCGAGCCATAACTGTGCAAAAATACATGGAGTTAGGAGGAAAACTTTACCTTTCGTGCCAATAGATTGAGAAAAATCTCTATCCAATCAGTGCCATTCTTCTAAAAGGTGCCTCCTGAGTGCTCCCTGAAAAGTCAAAAAATTATGATTGAGGCACAAGGGAGGGAAGAATGAAGGGAGTTAGCCACAAAATGTGCAAGGGGCTCATTTTGGATAACAGTACCTTTCTCATACTTATGCCTAATGTGCAGGTATACCCTCACTGCAGTTCTTTCTAGAAATTGGTAGTGTCATAGGTTTTATCTTATGCACCTCATGCGAGACATACTTCTCCACATAAGTGAACTTTTCTTGGGGTATAATAGATTTATGCACAACTCGCAGTGGTCTTGGTCTACCTTGTTGTAGGTCAAACCTTAGTCTTTTGTCCTCCTATGAAGTGATTAAACTTGGACTTGGAAATATTATTTAGTTAAGGATAATGACAATTTACACCATAGGTCTCTTGGTCCCTTCTAATAGAGTGAACCTGCCAATGCAAAAGTGTTGGTATACAACAAACTTAGCTTCTCCTTACACTAGCATTGGAAATTGTTTGGGTGTCCTCCACTCAACCCTGAATGCATTATGCACATTTGATTTATACCATTTCTCTAGGCATGTGCCATGTGGGCATGGTCATCATGGTGTCACAAGTATACTTCTTAAATCTCTTGGCTAAGGAGGGGTTGTCATCTAGGTACTCCCATACAAATTTTTCTGGCTCACTCGGGCACTCTGATTTCTAAAAACACAATGATAAGGAGAAAAATACCAAACATGATATTCTCCCTATCGTGTGTGGTACTGATGATCTCCTCTGCTATGAATGCTGAGAGGTTATAGATGGTTCCTTATGAGATTTTACAGCAAATTTTTAACCAGGACTTGTTGATCTATGTCCACCTCTCCTATCCATTTAACTTGGTCACTAAGTGCAGTGGCCATCCTCATCATAGGGTTATAAATCATAGAAATGTCAAAGTACTGGTGACCCATTCTTGTAGTCATAGGCCTCCATAGAGTTTTCTTTATGGCCTCCTTGTCCTCCAAATCATCATCAAATGAATCTCCCTCACACATAAGACCAATAAATTTGGAGATCAATTGGCGAGTTATCCTCATTTTTCACACCATGAAGTAGAAATGGTCTTCATGTACACGTGACATCAACAATTGGTACAACCGCTTGGGTTTACCAAAATACGACATCTCATATAGTTGCAATAATCTGACCTTCTCCTTTTTTACCTCCACCTCATCGTCATAGATGGGCATTCCGTTAGGTTTCCTCTTATCTGTAGGTATAACTATTTCTATCTCCATCTATTTCTTTGTGGCATTTATGCAATGGTTGTAATCACTTACCACCATCTTCCTTATATGGGATACCCACTCCTTTCCGAGAAACACGCCATCAAGGTATTACATCTTCGTATAACACTGCTCATTGAAATTAGTGGAAACAACTTGTTTCCCTTTTCCCTTTCCCTTGTTTGGTGAAATGGTTGCCTTCTTTGGTTGCATATTCTTGTCAAGTTACTAAACAAAAAGTATTCCTCGCTCCTATTTCCTACTTTGCTAAAATTTGTAGCTTATCTTCACAAAAAATTCTCTTTACTCTTGTACCCTAGCTATAGAACCCTAAACTGGATAACCCTTCCACAAAATGGGGTACTCTCCTAAAATATTTTTCCCAAGGCCCATGTACTTTTTCCACTTTGGTTCGCAAATCATACTAGTCACACACTCATACTTTCACAATTTTTCCTTCGTAAAACTCTTCTTCACGGGTGCCCTAGTTCACAAGAGCTCTTCGATATTGTAATTGAAAGGTAAACAATAATGTGCCCAAACTTCTACTTATATCTTTTTGCTAATCTCCCACGATAAATGTTTTTCCACCTACCAACGTATTTTTGCAATAAAGGTGATTTTTTCCACTAAATCCAACCTTAATCACTCTTACCCCCCACGCCCTATCCTATGTGAAAAATCTCTACAACCTTCTTATGAGAAAAAAATCCTTACTGACTGAAGATCCTTACGCATGTGGTTGCAGTGCCGAAGGCAATTTTTCTGTCCTTAACTTGATTTTTTCCCTTACCCTACCTGATGTTGTTCTTTTCCTTCTCATCCTTTATACATTATCTTTGTAAAGTTCTCCTGATACCAAAATCCTTATGTCCATCTTTTCTACAAGCACTCTTCCACACTACATGTCTTCAATCTGGTCCATCGAAACATAACTTCCACTACCAGCTTCAATTTTACTTCACATTACTCCCACCCCAGACAAAAACAAATGTGCGGTCCTCTGCATATACACAAAATTTTGAAAGTAATAAGTGGCTACCGGTGCACAAGGTGCACAACAAAAAAAATACAAAAAGAAAGGAACAAGCAACGAGAAAGGGAAACTCAAGGAAAATAAATTCACTAAAGGAGATCCTAAGCTAAATGGCAATAATACCTTATTTATAATTACACAGAAGTCTTATTTATAGTAGGGCTTTAGCCTACTCCCATTGAAGTGGCCTGGTAATTGTGTTCCACCCAACGCTTGTAATTGACGAGTGGCCGAATCAAGGATGTACGAGATGATATATGGCCCTAACCAATGGAATTTTAGTTTCCCAATATGGCACAAAAATTTGGAGTCATAAAGCAAGACCATCTACCCAACCTCGAATTGTTTGTTTTTAATATGATGATCATGTCATGCTTTTTGTCACACCCTTTTTAGTATTCTAACTCAATCTAGAAAGTGATCGCCTTTAGTCTAGCTACATTAAATTCTCCATGTAGTCTTGAATTTCTTGTTCATCAACTGACCCTCTTACGTGTGTAATACGTAGCGATGGTAGCATAAATTCAACCAGTAGGAAATCCTCCATGCCAAACACCAATTGAAATGGTGTGGCCTTATTTAAATCTCTTGTAGGTTGTCCTGTATGCCCATAGATGATTGATACCTTGTCATCTCAATCTTGTCTTCCCATATCACACATTTTAGTTAACGTGTGACTCATAATTTTTGTTAAATGCCCTTAGAAGTTCCATTAGCTTATGGGTGGTATGGGGTAGTGTTATGATGGGTTTACCATGAAGTCTGCCAACAAAATCCTAATTGTTTCATTAAAAAAATGTGTACCCCCCTATCACTAGTCAAGCTTAAAGGACATCCATACCTACTGATTATGTTCTCCCATAAGAATCGAGTAGTTGTTACTAGCTAAAATAAACCCTTATAGGCGTTTCCTCTGCCAACCTTGTTATATAATCAGTGCAAATGATGATATAACACAAACCATTCTTTCATGTTGTTGTTCCCCTCAAAATTCCCCTCTTTTGAAAGTTAATTTTTTTTTGAAAATTTTGAGTTGGCACCCTTCAGTAGTATTTTTAGTGAAGTAAGAAATTTGAAGAGATGGTGAAAATTCCATTTCTTTGGGATCATTTTAGTGACTTACTGGTCTGTCAGACATTTTTGTCCCTCATGTCCCAAGTACCCGATGCGAGCCTCATGTTTGCATCGATTGGCTCGATTTCCCCGCAAGTCCTTGTCCGTCAACTTGTTTCATACTTTTCCAGCCCATTTGTCCCAAGTACACCCAGGCCTCCTATTCACTGATTACCTTGCATCGCATCACATCTGTCAAATCAACTCTTCGCGTCCTTCATGTTTCTATGTCCCTCAAACCGCTTGTGCTCTCTTCGCCTGCATCATCCAAATCGGCTCTTCGCGTCCCTCATGTCCCAATGTTCCATGGACCGTCTGGGCTATTTTTTTTTCCACTTTTCCTGCATATTTCACCTTTTTGAGTTGGCACAAGGTGTATTTAATAGCACATTTTTGATCTTCTCTCTCCATAAAGGCTATTTAAAGGGGCAACTATTTATGCACTTGTCACATTGCCTGCTCATTATTTCTTGCCCGCATTTTCACAAAATTGAGTTGTTTGTCCACATTCCTGTATCTCCTTGCAATAATTGTCATGATTATATTCTTTGAAGGCCATTCCTTTGTTCACTGTCAAAATGAAGATCAAATTTCAAGGGCACAAGCACCTGTCCCCTTTAGAGACTTCTGTGCCTGATATTGGAGATAGTGAAGTTCGGCATTTGGATTTTGATGATTTCTGGGGTAGATTCAAATGCGAAAACCCTACTCCCCTGGCTCAAATGATAAATGATAGTGGAATTACATACGCTGCTAGTTTTCCTCTCTCTGTGTAATGTGTTGACACTTTGCGTGCCTGCGGGGCTGGTTTCAATCCGGTCACCAAGGAGATTGTCAATGTGCATGGTGAGTTGATTGCAAAATTGGACGCTTGCCATCATCATTGCCCTGTGCATCCTCGAAACATAAGAATCTAGTGTTCTCACTCTCTCTCAAGCTCAGACTCTGTTTGATCAAGACAACAAGAAATATAAGGCTTAGGTGGTGAAATCATGGCTGAAATTCCCTAAGAAGGGAGCATCCCATCTCTCTAAGGCATTATTCAGGGTCGACTTTAAGGAAGAACAACTAGATATCATCACCTTGCTCACCCGGATAATGGGGATGCCCTCCACCAACGAATTCCATTTTTAGATGTGCCCTTTCATAAATATCATCTATGAGGGTAAGTAAAATCTGAATTGGGATGAGATTATTTGTGGAAACCTGACTAAACAATTGTCAAATGTTAAGCAAACCAAAAATTTCTACATGACTTCCTATCTCATGTACACCTTGGTAGCATCTCATGAATGGCTTGGCTTCACTTTCATTGGAGACAAGAAGGATGATCCCATCTATGCATATTGCCCTTAGTTTACCCTCAAGCTCAGCAATTATAATTTCAGAAGGGTAAATGATGCCTTCGCCATGTACATTGTGAGGCTCTTGGAGGTTGACACTACCAGAAGGTTCTCTGATGAGGCTGAGGCTTTAATAACCCAGTATGGGGCTTTCTTCACTCAGTTCTGAAAGTTCTCATACATTAGGTTGCCTTGTTTTGAAAGCACACCTCTTAAGCTTCCCATGTTCTGTAACGACAAAATGGCTTTGGTTGAGGTGTGCATGCAGCTAGATAAACTTCATAGAACCTATCCAGATAAGAAGATTATTGGTCTTCATTTCCCTATCACCTTGGGGATTTATACATGCAAGATAGCTCTAGATGCCTAAAATATAGAAAGGGATATTGCTCCTCTTACAATTCATTTCTTTAAGCCCTGTACTTGTTTTGATCTTAAGAGATACATTAATCAAAATATCAAGATAACTTATCATCATCGTTCTGACACTGGGGATTATTGGGTTGATTATGCTGATGATTTTGAAGCTAGGAGGCATTTTGATAGGTTTTTTCTACAACATATCATAGACCTCAACCTCTACCAGGTGCCTAAAGGGCTTAAGGATGATGATGAATATTTGTAATCCTTTGACTATGAAAGATCAATCAAGCACACTCCTATGGAAACCCTGGATTGGTATGTATAGGAAAGAGATGACTTAAATGCGATAATCACCCCTATAATTGTCAAAACTAAGGTTTTGTTTAACAGAAAATTACGTGACCTCAAGATGAACAAAGGTAGATCCTCTTCAAGAGAAACTTCCACACCTAGGAAGGAAGTACATACACCTAGCACTGAGGTACTTGAGCAAATTCCTCCTTCTTCTTAGATGAAAGAACCTGAGTCATCTACTCCTTCCACTAAATTGTATCAGAAGAAGGTCAAAGAAGTCAAGAAAGAACCGATTGAGGAAGAGACTCTTTAGGAGCAATCAGAATTTCCTATTACGCTGGAGAACATTATTGTTCTAAGTGAGAATGATGACGATGAGATGAAAGACCGAGAAGAAACCCCTGAAATCACTGTTGAAGTGGAGAAGGAAATACCAAGGACTAAACTTCCATGTTTAACAGATTCCTCTACAAAGGAAATTCCTAAGGTTGCATTCATTTCCCCATTGGAGACAATAGTGGTTCATACACTGAGTGCCATGAGTTCTCTTGCACTCGGGTCCCTTGATTCTTTCATTTCTTCTTCTTCCTTTTCCTACATGCAGCCCCTAGTCGACAGCAAGAAAAGGAAATCTTTCTCTTGATTAATAGTGCCTGACTTTGATGTTGTAGCAGCTATGCTTGATACTACCCCTCCTCCTCCAGCAAATAAATCGAAGACTACTTCGTGGTTTGTAACTGATGCCCAAGGCCAGAAGTTCTTGGAGGCTGTAAAACCCAAAGTGAATAAACAGAAGAAAGATATTTTAATCTTTGACTTAGAGCTTTCCAGAATTCCAATGGGAGAATCCACACCTAAGAGCGAAGTTCATAACCTTCGGGAAACTGTGACTAAGGTTATTGAATGGGTAGAGAAAGGAACTCAAACCATGGATCAATTGGAAGAACACAACCAAGTTCTCTCCAACTTTATCAGATCATTGTTGGCAAAGGATAAATTTTTGGATCCAGCCCCATTGGATGCTCTCCCACCTCCCATAGTTATCGGCCAAGATGAGGTCCAAACAATCAAAGACATCCACAAGTATTCTAATTATGGGAAGGCTGTTGAGGCCATGGTGGATGATATGACTGTAGCAGGTTTAAACTTCATTAAGGAAGCCTTCAATACTCATGAGAAGGTGATCAAGTTGCAGCAGAAATTCACATCCTCAATCAAGGCTATGGACAATGAATTGAAATTCCAGAGTGGATGTATTGCAGATCTTCGTCTGATGGATCAAACCAATGATATAATCTTGTTGGCCAACAATGTGTTTGATGATGTCAAGAATAACTTGTCAAGGACATGGATCTTTAGCATTGAGTGGAAAATAAAGGTTCTAGAAGAAGCACTGGGAGAATTTAGACATGTATGGAAAAAAGGGGAGTCTTTTAAAGCTTGTGTTTTATCCACATTCAAGGATATCCATTGCCATCTTCAAGATGAAACCACAGGTGTATTCTTCTCTCTCCAAGAAATCAAGGCTCAGTTTAAAGCCTTTGTCAAGGATGATATGTTCAAGGAAGAGTCAATCACTAAAGAGAAAATGAAAGACATGTGTTCTCTTTATTCATCTATAGCCAAGGCTAATAAAGAATATCTGGAGCATACTGAGTTTGAAAAATATATGGAGAAATGCCTGGGCACGTGGACTCATGCTACTTCCAACACAATGATTCCAAGTGGCATGGAGATAGCGAAAGCATTGAAAAGATTCAGGCACCGGATACTCAAAATAGTGGGCCCTCCTCAGCCACAACCAGATGTCTCTACTTCTAGCTCTTGACTCTCTCCTTCTATTTATAGTTCGGATCTCCTTGTAATTTAATTAAGGATTTTATATTGTGTATTTCCTTAATTAATCTTTTGGTTAAAAGAAACGGATGCTAAATGTAACCAATTTGTAAACTATATATTGGGCTCTCCATGCCATTCCAAGGGGTTGGAACTCTGATAATTTTTGAAAGTGTAAAAGAGTTAAAAGCTATCAATACAGAAGATTTCCCTACCTATTTCTATCTACATCTATTTATTCTCTCTTTCCTGTCTAAAGTTTGTGAATATTTAATCTATTGCATTAACAAGCTTTGTATTCTTATGGATGTCATTTTTGGAACTTTGTTTCTATGAAATAATAACTGGTGGTTTAATATGAACGATTCTATTCTATATATCATCCTTGTTTAGCATTTATAAGGAAATCTTTTGCTATCTATATTTCCTAAGAATGCTATTATATTCTACCTTTTCCCTCCCTTGGTTCTTCTATTCTTCGTATTGATGATCTATCTTGGCATTAAAAAACTTTCATGATATCAGAGTTCCTCATTAAAGTAGGAAGTTGTACATTTGTAAATAGTTTTACTGCATGCTTTCAATAAGGGCACCTCTCCCATTAAAGAGGAGGGACTTTCTGTCCCCTGACTGTTGTTTTCATTAAATTCCTAATGTGACAACCAATAGTTTTTGGTGACTTTGTTGGGGATTCGTTTCAATGAATTCCAGTTTTAAAAGAACAATTTCTTGATCATTTTTGATCTGGTGACTCCATGATTTACCCACGGAAGAAGGGCTCTTGGAATTGGAGATTCTCAATTTGGACTCCTAGAGCAGCAAGGTTTTCCCCTTCCTTCAACAAGGAGAAATAGAACAACTCATTCTAAAAGCACACCCCTTGTTGAAGACAGATATTTTGAGAGTGGTATCCCTCAAGAACAACTCATCCCTAATCTTCACACTTTAATTCTTGTTGGTGTTTGTGTTTAAAGAAAAGTTGTGAAAGCCATGAATTTTCGGGTAAGAATTCGTAAAAACCCCCAAAGGATTCAAACAACAAATCAGTGGACCACCTGATAAGAAATGAGAAAGATTTTCTAACTAACATACATTATGAAGTAAACACTCAAATTTAAGCTAATTAAAACTACCTCTATTCTTTGAAAGCTTAAAATAATGAACCTAGTAAGCCCTAAGCAATCAGTTTTAGTGATTAAGAGAAAGAGATCTCCCCATTATAGGTTTTTGAGCCAATGGTTTTTCCCTTTTACCCTATAAATTGGATTAGCAATACAAAAAATGAAGTAAATAGCTCAATATCTAAACTAGAAATGAAATCTAGAACCTAGATGCAAAATTCTATAATCTGTTCTTAGGAAGAAGGGAGGAATTCTTGAAAATGAGAGAGGGGGTCTAGCCCTATATATAGTTTTCCATTTGGGAAAATGGAAAACTTGAGTGCATGTGGGACAAAACACTAAATTCCAAAAAAACACTTTTATCAAGTCAAAGCTTACTTTGACTACGTTTAGGGAGTGAAAAACCATGTTTAAGCTTAATTAAACATGTTTAGGAGGTGATTAGGGTTTGGATAGAGTTTTGAAGGGTCAGATCAATCCAATGGAATGGATTGATAGGCTAGGAAGGTGGTAGAAGTGGACTGGAAGAAATTAAGAAGCTAATGTAGTTAGAACAAAGCTATTATAGCTTGTTTAAATGGTTTACAAGAGGAAAAATGACAAAAGGGATGTCGTAGGAAGAAATTTAGATAGGTCGAACCAGCGGTGTATCGTCGGTTTGCAGGGAGAAGCAAAACTAGCGCAATATTAGTCATAATAGTGCATTGGAAAACTACATGTGTCTACATTTGTCCCTCTTTGAGGTGATGTCAGTTACATCACTTCGAAGAAAGTAGAAAAATATAAAAGAGATGAAATTTTTTGAAGGGATAGACGAAAAATTAATAGGATGAAGGATGCCCCCTCGAGTGTTGATGGGGTGATGAAAGAAGTCGATCGACGCTTGAAAAATGTGAGATATAGATAGAATAATGGGAAAGGGGCAGGATGCTCCAATGAGAGGGAAGATTAGGGGTAAAAGGAATGTGTGAAGGGAAGAGGATGAGAAATAAGAAAAGAGATATTGATCTATCCACAAATCAATTGTATCCACTATTTAAATCATCATTTTGCTTAGAGACCTCCCTCATTGATCCTTATTAAAAATGTGAGCATACAACAGAAGTGTATAGTGACATGAAAAGCCAAGATACAAAACAACTGTATATTGCTAAAATGCCAACTCTGCGCAACATACAAACATGTAACACAATGTAAGAAGTAAACAAACTCATGTAACACAGTCACACGCACTTAAACCAGCAACGTTCAAGAAGGTTGCACAAATATTTTGTTATCAAGCTGAAGTCCCAAATGTTCTGATAAATGATAAGGGTAAGAATGATGCCCTAAGCAATATGTACATGCAAGGGACATGACAGAGGACACTTGGGACTGATGAAAAAGCAACGTGCACGACGAAATAGTATCAGGTAAATAATAGTGCCCCAGAGTACAAACAAAGTAAGAAACGGTCTTTTCTAAATGATTATAGATCAGGGTGATTCATAAGTCATTGTTATAAAACATGTGAAAATGCCAACAGGATACAGGATGAGTGCCATGCAAAAGACACAGATTTCAGCTGAAAAATGAGCTAGTTACCGATTTTAGGTCATTTTCAAATTTTTATATTGTTTTTGATATTTCTAGATCAATTTTACAATTTTTAACTTTTTTTGATCAGTCAGAAGAATTCAAAAGATCAAAGATCTTCTAAAAAGTACATGCAGAGGCAAACAGGGAAAGGTGAGGCCGCAAAAGAGCCAAAAGGGTATCCCCATGGAAAGAAAGATAGGGTGATAATAATTATTGTTCATGACGGGAGGTAGATAGATGAAAAAGAGGAATAAAAATATAGGAAAGTGCCTGTAAGGTTTGTAAAAAATGCCAGGGTTAAGAGGAAGTGTCTGCAAGGTAGCACAAAGTGCCCCAGCATGTGTAAATTAATAAAAACAATTATTTAATAATAAAATAATTATCACGGTGGGTAGAAGAAGATTAGAATGATCATGGTGGAGAAAACATGCCCCAAGGTCATCGTGACAAGTTAATATACCCACCCGGGGGGTAAAAATAATCACGACCAATTCATTTATACTAGAGCGCTTGCAAATTTTTACGGCGAGGTGTCAGCAAGAGAGCATGGAGTGTGATGGAGAGGTTATTGATGAGGCAGAGGCAATTAGACCAGATCTGAGAGTACCAGTGAGACCCCGTGGATGGACCCATCATGAGTGGTCTATCCTTTCTCTTTTAAATTACACATTTAATGCTTTTTAGGTCATTTATAGGGTAGGTAGGTGGGAAAAAGACACATGCGCATGTAGGTGTTAAAAATACAGGGACGCGTATGAGTACGCATCAGAAAAGTAGGTAAGCGTGGGTGTATTCATTGAAAACAGGTACGCGCACGCATGTCTGTCAAAAGGAGGGAAACGGGGATGCGCACGTGTGTGTGTGTCGAACCAAGTGCGTAGGTGCTAGGGGGGGAAAAGTTTGACTTTTAGCAGGAACAGATGCATGCACGCGTGCATGCTAGGACGGACACGTAGGCATCACACTGGGTGCATTGGCATCCTTCGTGGCATACAAGAGAAAAATGGAAAAGGTATGGGGCACGTACACGTTGATTAGGGAACATAGGCATTGAGGAGGATGTGGGTGCGTCGAAAGGGGTGCGCATGCGTTTGGAAGAAAATGGAACAAACTTATAGCAATAAAATAGAAAAGTGTAGAGGAGAATAATTAGAAGAACTTTAGAAGCAAATGGGGAGTTAGTAAGCTCAAGGACTCTACAGACTATGTTTCCTTAGAAAGATAGCTAGAGATTAGATAAGTGCCTAACACTTGTTTTTATCTTGCAGCGCAGATTACCCTCACTTCAAATGTGGGAGAGATACAGCTGTCTTGATATGATAGAGGTGTAATTTGTGGATGGGGATAGGAGGATATTAGACATCCTCCTTTATGTCACAGGGTTAGCCTATGTGGCTGATATGCTCCAGATTACATTGGACCACGGCCTTCTTATGACCATGGCATAGAGATGACATAGCGAGAGCCAGTGCTTCTGGCTACCTACAGGGGAGATCACCATTACTTTGGAGGATGTCTGGCACATCATGCGCATTCCCATCATTGGCTAACTAATCCGTTATGTATGTGATATGGTGGTGTTGGAGGGATGTATTGCATAGTTGTTTAGATTCTCGATGATACCTCATTACGGGATGATGGTGAGATTGTCACACTACATCGAGGATCCTGAGTTAAATTGGGTTGTAGTCTACATGATGGCCTTTGTCAGTGGAGTTTTACTCCCTGACAAGACCAGTTCCTCATTTCCACTTGGACTACTTGGGGTGATTCTTGGATTGATACAGGGAGAGAATTATTGTTGGGGCCAGTACATTCTGGTGCATCTTTACTGGGATCTGCATCTTATCACCTACTACCATCAGAAGACGGTATGCCCAACCAGGCTCCTTATGATATGGGCCTGGGATCACATTTCTATCAGACGCCCCTTAAGCATTCTAAGAGTTCGGGCTCCAAAGGAGCCTTCTACCATGTGTTGGGTCCTAGTTGGGGACGATGTTTGGCCCTACAGGGGCGATCCCTATCCCTATCGCCGAGAGCTCGACGACCTATAGTAGGTGGATGTGGTATGGAGGTTGTATCGACATTTCTAGTGGTTAGAGGATTCCTGAGAGCTATCCATATCTGGAGTAGAGCACTTTATCATGGGTATCCACAACTATATGTGGGATTTTTACAGGGTTGACAGATGTCAGCGACAGTTTGGCATCACACAGGATGTTCTGGGGCCTGATATGTGGTATGCACGGAGGACGCATGAGTATTTTGACATGGGGCCACAGATAGCCTTTGACAGATCATGGCCAAGTTTTACACATGTGATATCTGTTGCATGGGTACCTTTGAGGCAGGTGCGAGATCCAGGGTACATAGAAGAGTACACGCCTTAGTATCACGACATGATTCCACATAGGCTGACTATTCTGAGGGCAGTATATGAGGTAGGCGTGAGGCTTCCCCTAGTGGGCCCACCTAGTAATGACGATGGTGCTAGAGGTGATACTGATGATGATGATTCAGATGATGAGGGTGGCCTTGATGCACAACATCGAGTTAGAGGTAGGGCCCCACATCCACAGGCACAGGGTCCTAGGCCTATACCTAGACAAGAACACAAGGCCCTAGCTGGTCCATTTCCTCTAGTAGGTATTCTAGTGGGCATTTATGTCCTATTATAGTAGGTTATACCATGGTAGGGTCCACCTCCTCAGGCCCCAGGGGGTGGTGATGATAGAAATCTTTCTACACTACAGTAGCAGTTATAGGCCGCGATAGCAGTATAGCTTCAGGTGGCCGCAGAGAGAGATCAGGCCAGAGCACAGGTTCAGGTGTTGACTACCAAGAGAGACCAGGCCAGGTCTTAGTTATAGGATAGTGGTAGGGCCGTATGGCAAGGGTCATATTACATAATTGGCAGCGCAGGGTGCTCAATTAGCAAGTGCCTTAGGCTAGGTATAGAGCTAGTTACACAGCATCATGGTTCAACATGATCAGGTATAGGCCGAGGGATAGACCTATCTGATGGAGAGAGACCATACTCATGTTGAGTTACAGAGTGTCACACTGGAGAGGGATCGAGAGGGCCGGGTAGGTTAATGCTGATAGAGGTTGATTGATAGGTGAGTGAAATACCACCCTATAGGCAGCCTTAGCTAGAGGAGATGATGATTTTTATATGTGACACTATCAGGGCCATAGGTGAGTCTCTTTATTACAAGAAAACCTACTTCTGGGTAGTTCCATCAGCAGAGCGAGTGACACCTTTTTCCTAGCTTGATGTGAGATGCATAGGCTCTAGATCATGGAGGTCGGCCAGGTCAGTACAACATCCGGCCACACATCTGAGTACATAGTAGAGGGGTACACACAGGGTTTTCCCTCATAGTTGGCAGGTTCTTTAGGGGTAGGCCCATCATAGCCTTCATTATTCTATCCTTCAGGACATGGTCCTAGCAGCCCCGGTGAGGGCGAGAGTTATGGTTGAGTCTCCTACTCATGCCATGATATATATGTATGTATTGGATGTATATGCCTCTTATGAAGGTGGTTTTTGACTATGTATAGATTCTTTAGATTCTTTTATGGATGCCTCTAGATGAAGACTTGATTTTGATCGATGTAGGTAATTTTTGATGTACCAACCGTGCCTCTGTATGCAGGGTTAGTATCTAATCCCTACCCCTTTTATATGACAGATGGACAAAGCATTTTGTATATACCTAACTCTGACATAGAGATTTTTATTATACATGTACCATATGGACACTTTCTTGTATATCTTGTCATGCATTGATATGTTGTCATGGTCATAATGCTTCACCAATGTTCATGTTGTATCTTTTTTCTTTTTATGTATGTGACATACGTTTAGATGTAGAGATATACTTGTTTTTCTTTCATAGTGATGATATACTCGTGTATTTGATATCATGTGTTTTCACTTTATGAGATGTTTGATTCCATATGGATAGTATTTTGGAATGATACTAGATGATATTGGTGTAGGGGGGATAGATTAATGATCATGCACAACCCCTCCTACCCCCATTGATGATATGATATGTGATGATTAGCTTAGCATACATGCATGATGTAATACTTAGCATTTTTGTATATATGATGTGATAAATGTGATGAAATGATACATGATAGATGTGATAACAAACAACTGTGCTAAAAAAAAACACACAAGCAAAAGTTAACAAAACTAAACCAACACACACATGCAACACAATGCAAAAAAAAAATCAGATTAATCTAACACTTTAATCCAAGAAATTAAAAAATGAGTTCCAACAGATGCACATAGCAATCAAATAAATATACAACAATTACTTTATATAAGCACAACAGTCCTAACAATCAATGTAGTGTAACACATAATTAAACCCAACAAGATTTAACATAATGTAAGAAAAGAATCATTCAAAGAATGAACAACACAACAAGCTAAGTACACCAAAACTATACAAACCAACAACTAAAAGCAATCTAACTACCACTTTGTTTTTTCAGGACAACATTGACATATTTTCTAATGTTTTTGTATTCTCAAGGTCATGTTCTGAAAGCCATGTACAAGCTTTAAAGAAATGTGGAATGCCCCCAACGTGATGTAGGAATATACAAAGGGTCAAATGCAACATTTTAGCGTACAATGAAGTGGAATGTGAATGTTCCCCTATTGTGATGTGGGAATATACAAATAGGCCACATCCTTCACATAGATATAGCGTAAGTAAACTAGATTGCAGGTCATGTAAGGGAGCTTGAGGTCGGATCCCTAGACCTAGCCAGGGTACTGTGGAATTTAGAAAGTGGAAAGAGTTACCCCATTCTGTCGTAAGAGTGACTTGTGTATGATAAACCTTTCTTGAGTGCTAGAAACTAGTTTTTCACAAAATGACATGCCCACTACCCCACCAATTGGGTGGTTTTCACATGAGGACGACATGTTTTTTTTCTTTACTTTTTTCTCAATTTTTCAATTTTTTTGCTTGTTTTTTTCTTTGTTTTCTAATTTTTAGTTTCTTATCTCAATATTCCAGGAATGCCTAAGCATAGAATCACTTGAGGTGAATGGATTTCATGGGATTTGGAAGCTCTTCACCATCTGAATAGGCAAGTCTATATGCCCCTAATCCATATTTAGCGGTCACCACATAGGGGCCAAGCTAATTGGCCTCAAATTTACCTTTCTTTTCCCTGTCTTTGGTGGTATTCTTATAATTTTATTTCAGTACAAGATCACCTACATCAAATTCCCTATGAATGATGTGTTTGTTGTATCCTCTGGATACTCTATTTTGATATACTTTAAGGTGATTAAGCACTCTGATATGTTGTTCATCTAACCGTTCCAACTCTGCCAAACGAGCAACCTTCTGTAGTCTTCATCTTTGTCGAGGTAGTCCTTGAGATATATTCTCAGGGAGGGAAGCTCCACTTCTAAAGGTATGATGGCTTTAGTGCCATAGACAAGTGAATACGGTGGTCGCACCAGTAGGGGTGCAGATGGAGGTTCGATAAGCCCAGAGGGCGGGATGGATTTGCAAGTGCCAATTACAACCAGTTTTTATTGACCATTTTCTCCATAATGCACACAATGGTTTTGTTTGTAGCCTCTACTTACCCATTACCTTGAGGGTTATAGGGGGTGGACCATTTAAGTTGGATATGAAATCGTTAACACAAGTCTTTTACCATCTTGTTTTTGAAATATTTACCATTGTCACTAACAATGGCCGAGGGGATACCATAACGACATATAAGATGGTTCATGATAAACTTGGATGTTTATGCACCGGTGATATAGGTAAGAGGAATATCCTTCACCCATTTAGTGATATACTCGGTGGTAGTTATGATGTGTGTATGACCATTTGATGAAGAAGGGTGGAGCTTCCCAATGAGATCTAAACCCCACTTTGAAAAATGCCAAGGCATTGCAATAGGCTGTAAAGCCTGTGCTAGTGCATGTATGAGATTACTGTACTTTTGAAAAAGTTCACATTTCTTCACGAAGTTGCAACAATCAGATTCCATGGTAGGCCAATAGTAGCCTACTCTCAATAGTTTCTTAGTTGGCACCATGCCACTAGTGTGTGCCCCACAGATACCACTATGTACCTCTTTAATCATGTGAACCAAATCAGTAACATTTAGACAGCGAAGAAAGTTCCCATCATAGCCACGACGATAAAGGATGCCTCCTACGAGGGTATAACGAGCAATGCGGAAGGTAAGGGCTTTTTTCTCTTAGTGGGTAATGTTAGGTGGGAAGGTTCCATCTTGTATTTATTGGTAAATAGGGTCATACCATGGGGATAGGGGGACCAACAACCTCACATGCTAAATAGGATCTAGGAATATCATATGCTAACATCTGTAATTGTTCCACAAAGAAATACATCTTACTCTCTTCGAGCGGGATGCGCAAGAGAGAGCCGATGGTAGCCATGGCATTCATAGATCTATTATGAGATCTAGGTTTTTGTTTAAATATGACATGTGAAAAATATTCCTTTAGGGTTTCAACCATCTTATTATAGGGAATAATTTTTTCATCTTTAACCTTGTATTCATCATTGACAGGTGCTTAATGATGAGCTGAGAATCTCTAACAACTCACAGCTATTTGATGTTCCAAGTGATAGCTAGCTTGAGGCCAACAATGAGTTCCTCATACTCTGCAATGTTATTAGTACAAGGAAACCCCAACCGGAATGCCCTTGGTATAATATCTCCTATGGGATTAATAAGTGCCACTCCTGCTCTTGACCCATGAAAAGTAAATTATCCATCGAAATGGACTTGCCATTCCGTGGATTCTTCGATATACATCATAGATGTGTCTGGGGGATCCAGACACAAAGGCTCTGTTCCTGGTAAAGGTGCTTCTGCCAACTGATCTGCCAATACCTATCCTTTTAATGACTTTTGATTTACAAACTCTATCTCAAATTCACTCAAAAGAATGATCCAATTAGCCATTTAGCCTATTAAGGCGGGTTTGGATAAAAGGTACTTAAGAGGGTCAACCTTGGAAATAAGTTTAGTTTTATTGTTAAGGAGGTAATGGTAGAGTTTCTAAAATATAAATACAATTTCCAAGTAGGCCTTTTCAATCTATGGATAGTTCAATTCATAGGAAATCAATGTACGGCTAAGGTAATAAACAACTCTCTCTTTATGGCCAAGGTCATATTGGGCAAGCAGTGCACCAATAGCAAATTGGGTAGCAGAAATATATAAAAGGAGAGGCTCTCCAGGAGTAGGGGGCATCAGCAATGGTGGATTTACAAGGTACTACTTGAGCAGAGAAAATTCCTTCTGACATTGGGTCCCCACTTGAAAGCAACATTTTTCTTCAAAAGATGTGTAAACGGATGACATTTATCCACAAGTTGAGAAATAAAAACAGCGAATATCCTAGATCTTTCCTTGCAGACTTCTGAGTTGTTTAAGAGTGGTGGGTGGAGGCATGTCTATAATAGCAGTGACCTTGGCAGGATCCACTTCTATCCCCTCTCTGTGATACTATAAATCCCAAGAGTTTTCCTGATAATACACCGAAGACACACTTCTTAGGATTAAGAAGAACCTTGTAGTCTCTAAGGCGCTGAAAGATACGTCTAAACACTTCTGGGTGCTCTTCTCTACTATTTGATTTAGCTAATATGTCATCCACATAGTCCTCCATAATATTGTTCATCATATCATGAAAAATGACAGTCATAGCACACTAATAAGCAGCCCCGACATTTTTGAGTCCGAACGGCATGACTTTGTAACAAAAGGTTCCCCCTGGAGTGATGAAGGTAGTTTTGTGCTGATCCTCTTCTATGATCCTTATCTGATTATACCCCGAGAAGCCATCCATTAAGGATAGCATCTCATAGCCAATGGTAGATTCTACGATCATATCTATGTTTGGCAAAACAAAATCATCTTTAGGACATGCTTTATTGATGTCACGGAAGTCAGTACATATCCTAATTCCAACGAGCTTCTTTTGTACTAGAACCATATTGGAGATCCAATCTAAGTAATCAATAGGTTTTATAAAATTTACAGCCAAGAGTTTCTCCAATTCTTCTTTGACAAGAAATGCAACTGTAGAATGCATCTTTCTCAGTTTTTGTTTAATGGGCTTGGCATCTGGGTGCACAACAAGGTTGTGCACAACTAGTGTTGGATCCAAGCCGGGCATATCTAAATATTTCCATGCAAAAATATCAATGCATTCTCTTAAGAGTTCCACAAAGGTTTTCTGTTCCTGAGCTGAGAGCAAAGGCCCTAACTTGATCATCCTTGGTAAATCATCTGAACCAATGTTAACATGGTTGTTTTCCTCAATGAGCATCTTAAATGCATCCTCCATTCTGGTAGGATCAGGAGGGAGGGTGAGATCAAACTCTTGAGGTAGATATTTATCATCTTCAAATGGATAAGTTATTTTATCCACATGATTTTCATTTTGTTCTTATATAAGTGTTTCAAAGAGTTTGTCACTGTGAGATTTCTGTTTATTCTTTGTATTAGGCTGCTCTGAAGTATTTTTACTTTTATTCACAACATTCTTACCCAAGCGGGCCACACATCTCTGCCTCTTCTCCAAAGTATGCACATGTGTTAAACTAAATTTGAAAATCCTTTCTTGTGGTCCTCAACAGGAAGAAAATCCTTGAGTCCCATGAATTTCGTGAATGCTGCATCATTCTTGAAGATATCAAGTGGTACGTAAAGTTGTTGGTCCCAATCTACAAGTTTAGGATAAACTAGGGTGACTTGATAATTGGTTGAAGGGATGGATTCAGATAGGGTAAGGATGGATGACTCCGAGAATAGGTTCGTGGAATCTAAATCTTTGTAGAGGCTATATTGGGAACTTGTATCGCTATCCACATTATATGAAATGTCCTTGCATTCAGAAAAGGTAGCATCAACCTGAACGGGTTGAGCATCCTGGGATTTTAACCCAAGACCATGCTTGTCAGATTTGAAATGGTGAGTAGGAATAGGTTCTAGATGGCCTTGTGCGTTGGCTCCACATCTGTATCCTTTATAACCCATGAAAAACATCATGTAGTGTCCTTTAATATATTGAGGTGTTTGATGGCATGAGGCCATGGTTCCTTCTAGCACCTTACTAATGGGATCCTACAACATCTTTTCTTTAGACAGGAGGCCACTATGAAAAAATTTATCTAATGGTTCTAAACATGGTTCTCCTATACTTTTGAACTGAAAATAGGGCTTACCCCATGTCCTAGGTGACACTGATAAGTCTAAAATTAATAATGTTTGTTCAAGAGTAAATGGCTCTTCTAGGCCATATTTTGTCGATGTAGCCTCCTAAGATGTAAAAGGATTGACCAAAGAAGGGAATTCTTGATTATAAGGTGTGAAGGATTATGAGTCCACTTGATTCTTCATAGCATCCATTTTAAGAGGGATGACAACATCCACAGAAGGGCACTCATAGGTTGCACGAGAGAAACTATGCAACGCCCGACAGTGAGTGAATGACTCAGGATCACCTGAGATAGTGACTATACACCCTTCATGGAATAGCTTGATACACTGATGAAATGTCAAAGGGATAGCCTACATGGCATGAATCCATGGATGCCCCTAAGAGCATGTTATATGGGATATCTAAATCCAGGACATGGAAGGTCGTATCATGACAGGTTGGACCTACTTCCATGGGCATTATAATAGTACCTGTGGATTCTCTCTCCTCATTATCATACGCTGTGATGGTGATGGTCCTAGCTCCCAGATTCATTTCTGAAAGACCTAGCTGCCTGACTAGCTTAAATGTGCATATGTTTTAGACCATATCCCCCGTCCATAAGCACTCTTTTAATATTACGATGGGTAACCACCACTTCTAAATAAAGAGGAAAATTATGCTCAGGGTTGTTACACAGGATAGAGTTGCGATCAAAAGTGATATGCTCATCAAGATTCAAGGTGGGTGGCCATAGCTTGCAATGTGCGCAGGATCTACCTCAGTAGAGACTCCAAAATTCTGTAATGTTTTGTAAAATATATCCTTGTGAGCAATAGATATTTTAAGAAGGTCTAAAATGGATATTTTATATGGTGTTTTCTCTAGCAGGTCTAGTAAATTATATTGGCTTTGGGTAGTTAGTATTGGATCAGGTATGATTAAGTGAGCATGTCGCGTTCCAACTACACAACTCTTTTCAAGAATTTAGATTGTGTTTACTCATTCATCAGGTGAATGGATGCAAACTATAAGGGAGTCGAATGGACTGTCATCACTAGGGTAAACATACGCAGCAGTGCAATAGTCATTAGAGGCCTACTCGTGATCTGGTTTCCTTTTCTTTTTATCCATGTGATTGGGAAAAGGTTCTTTGTATATGCCCATTTTTTCATTAGGGCCCTGTCCTGAATTAGGAGGTGATTCTACGGAAATCTTGCCCTCTTCAATGAGGTCTTGTATGAAGTGTCTCAGCCATAGAAATCTATATGTTTTGTGTCCTTTGACACGATGGAAGTCACAATATTCATGGTCTTTATACCAACAAGGTTTTAGAGCATTTTCTAGGAATAGTACTATGGTACTTGGATATTCTACCATTTTAACATCATCTAATTGTTTTAATATAGCAGTCAAGGATTTTCTCAACGTTGTGAACGTATGTTTTGTAGGTTCCTTGGGACGAGGTCCTTGCGAAAGCTTCAAAAGTGGACCTGTCTGCACAACTTGGACTCTTTTGGAGTCAGTAATTCCATCACCAACAACATGCTTGTTCTTTTTAAATAACTTAGGTTTTTCTACAGATTTGGCCTCATGTTCATTTTTGACAAAGGGTTTAAGTGTTCCTTTGGTAATAAGAGCCTTTTCAATTTGGCTACCTTTCTCTATAACTTCCTTGAAGTTAGATCCACAATGCATTTAAAGATGGAAGGCTATCTCCAGGTTTAAATTAGGAACAAAAATGCTCACTAATTATTTTTCAAGTAAAGCACAAGGGAAGCGAATAGCCAATGCTCTCCATCGTTGTAAGAAACCCGTGAAGGTCTCATTAGGTTTTTGCTTTGCATTGCAAAGGTCATTCATCGTGATATCATTTTCAATATTGAAAGAATAGTGCCACACAATTTTTTTGGCTAGTGTCGGCCACATTGTTATAGATCCTTTAGGTATGCTACAAAACCATTCAATCGCCAAAGCTCCTAAACTACGAGGAAAGAGTCGTATTAGAAAATTATCATTGTAGGTGACTTCTTGACAAGCCATGTAAAAGCCTTTGATGTGATCACGAGGATCACCTTTTCCTTTGTACTTGTCAAGCTTTGGGATAGTGAAATGTTTAGGAAAGGGGCTGCAGTAGCATGTCTTTATCGAAGGGATAAGGACATAGTTCTTCGTAGAGATACTTTCTGGTTTGGCCTATATTTCCCTGTTATAATGTTGTGAGCGTATCTTTCATAGATTTCAATTCATCCTGAATGAGTTACTCCTTAGTAGGTGATATTGACCTTTGAGCCTGAGTTTCTTTAAAGGTATAGTATGTATGCGGATCAAATTGAAACTTGTTAATTTTATTTTTGTCTTTTTCTTTACCTATGTTTATTTTTGAAGCACCTAGGTTCACTAATTTCTGACTCAACTTCAAGATCTATTTTTGGAGGGTCTCCTCCTTAACCAGGGGATCCTCTTCTTCATCAAATTTCAAAGGAGGGGAGGCCTTCTGCTAATTTTTTGCTTTATGTAAAGCCTTAAAGTGAGGTTTGCGTGACGTTTCACCTTCAACAATAGCCTTATGTTTCCCATAAGTGGATGCATATCTGACATCGAAAGGATTATCTATGTGTAAGATGAATCTTCACTCTCCTAAGTTAGGGTTAACGACATTTGTTTCTTCTTCGTGATCATGTGGAATTTTAGCTCCTAACACCAAGGCTCTTGCGAGTACTTGATCTTTGTTATAATATAAGAGCTCGTCAAATCTGTTTAGGTCTAACATTTGTTCTTCTCCCGAAGAGTTTGACTCTCCTCCACTATGATCGATTAACGTCTCCATATCTTTGACTTGAGAGAAGAGCGGTCCTAAATTGTTCCTGATAAAGGGGAAACCATCGAAAGGATTAGCTCCTACATTAAGCTCACTAGATTTTTTTTCCAGTTTGAAAAGTCTAGGCATTACTAGCCAACACTCAGATGCAACACTATGTTTACTAGTTTTCAAAGGATACCATTATGGACAGATGAAAATGTATCACTTACCTAAGTTGTGTTATGTCAAATCTATACTTAAAAGACCAAGATGAATGACAATGTTGTACCAGATATGTGGGACAAAAATTAGAAATCTAACAAGGCTTGAATATCAGCACAATACTGACAAAGTCCTCTAACAAGGTATACCTAGAACTGACTCAAGTACTGACAACAAGCCAAGTGTATTGAAAAGTGGAAGTCGCAATTAGATACAGTGTAACAACGTTGTCAAGATATCTCAACCAAGCAAGCAAGGTGTCGATATCAAGACAACATCATGACGATATATATAATGTGTTATCAACACTCATAAAAAAACCTAGATGACGTTATAATTAATATCAAGTAGAAGGTATAACGATAATTCTATGATGATGTAAGTAGTGTAACCGCGTAATAGAGGGATTTATACTACGTGCCCAAAGAATGGGAGATAAAATGTAAATGCCAATACAAAATGACTAAAATGTAAGTAAAAGTCGACAAACTAGGGGAGAGACAAAATGACAAAACTGACCCATAACAATGATGAAGATCCTAAAGTCAAGATCGTAGGACTTCCAAAGATGTGAAAACATACCCGCCTGCTTTAGTCGTTTAACACCCCAACCGCAAACATGGATGAGTGTAAACGTACAAAAAATCAGCTAGCACTATCTATGACATGACACGTAAAGTATGCCTCTATTCTAATTCCAGCGTGGAAAGTATGAACGCATGGGTGTAGATCAAGAATATGTGAAAATAGACTTAGTTTCACTTTGGGTAGAGCTTCGCCTTGTTTTAAAAAATGAGAAGGAATGTAAGCTAAGTAATACACTTGTCTATATTCATGATGAAAGACACTTAGATCAAACTTGGGATGAGTTTGTTACCGTGTTTGAAAAACATGATGTTGAATCCAAACAAGTTATCACTTTGTGATGGTAAAACGATGCGCATGGACTAGTAAAGTTGGCCTCTAGACAAATTGGTTTCCTTAATAAGTTCTCTCAACTAGGTGTTACAAGGTTGTCTAAGAGAGGCGCAATTTACCCAAAAAGTCATAATGACTAGTTTGGGAGTATCTCATCTTTTTCCCCATTCAAGTACAGTGGGCAATGAATGCATCCATCGTGTAATTTTACAAAGGTCGCGATACGAACAAATTGTAACTCTAACTCACAAGGCATACTAGTCAAGTGGGTAAGCTAGGTGCTTCCTGTTTCATCCACGAGGTTACTCAGTGGTGGACTAATTTGGGGTTCCTGGAACCACCCCCATTGTTATAGCTTAAGGTGTTATGCCAAATGGATTAGGTTCGAGTTAAGTGGAGAGGGACTTACCCTTTTTTGAAACTTGCAATACAGTGTGTTGAGTATGGTGTGTTTTTTTTATCTTTTTTAATCTTAATGTGGTTTCAAAAGTGTCACACCATTTGGAAATCTACAAACACATGTGTATTAGAAGTTTTTGTTTCGTTCTTAACACCTTTCTTTGACCAACGTAAGGTTCTATAGAAAACAAGTTGGTTAGTAGTTTTTCGGTTCACCGATTGAGGTAAAAAAGAACTCGCACTTGCTTTTGATTCCTAAGATCACCCAAAGGCACGAAGGAAGAGCATACACAAAGTGGAAATCCTACTAAAAGAACATAAAAATGTTACTTTATCCTTTAAAGAGCAAGTTTTTTTAATGTATAAAATAGATTTTGTGCAAGTGCTTTTGATCTCCAAGATCACTTTGGAAAGTGTGAGGAGAGAGCATACACACACTTCACAGATCCTAATTTAAGCTAAGGAATGAAAAAAAATTAATCATGCAAACTAAAATTTTAAGGAGATAACCCTATTTTTAAACCTTTCGACTTTTAGAAACCTACATCAAGAATGTCAAAGAAATAGTTAAAACAGACTGTAATTTTTTTTAAATTTTGACAGTAACACCTACGCATCCAAACCAACATGTACGTACCCCAACCAACGGGTGCATACCTACACCAACACCTACACTGGTATATTAAGATCAAAATAGTCACCAACACATATGCACCCTAATCCAACAGGTATGCTAGGGTTTCAACACGGGTGCACTCCTACTGACAGATATGTGGCCCAAGTAAAAAGAAGTCTATAAAATTTTTACACAGTGATATTAATTACACATACATGTCCCTATAGAGAATTTTTTTATAAACAAAGAGGACACCCTGATGGGTATGCGGCCTTTTTGATGGAGATGCATGTATATCAACGTGTATGTGTCACCTTAGAACACCTACGCGTGCCCTGTGAAAAACCTGCAAAAAAACATGGATTTTTAAAATTTTAAGAGAAAACAAGTTATTGGTTAGTCAAAGCTTCCTATTTCTATGTTAAACCCACAAATGCATGTAAATAGAGTTCATTAATCTAAGGTTTAAAACAAAAATGAGGAAATAACAAGTGATTTAAGCTAAAAAGCTTAAAAAATAACTTTGAAAAACCTAAATGACCTCCATTAATGGAGGATGGACATAAGGTTATCACCAGGCATGCCAAATGTGTTCAAAGAAAAGTTGTGAAAGCCATGAATTTTGGGGAAAGAATTCCTAAAGAACCCCCAAAGGCTTCAAACAACAAATCAGTGGACCATCCGATAAGAAATGAGTAAGATTTTCTAACTAACGTACATTACGAAGTAAACACTAAAATTTAAGCTAATTAAAACTATCTCTATTCTTTGAAAGCTTAAAATAATTAACCTAATAAGCCCTAAGAAATCAATTTTAGTGATTAAGAGAAAGATATCTCCCCATTATAGGTTTTTGAGTCAATGGTTTTTCCCTTTTACCCTATAAATTGGATTAGCAATACAAAAAATGAAGTAAATAGCTCAATATCTAAACTAGAAATGAAATCTAGAACCTAGATGAAAAATTCTATAATCTATGCTTAGGAAGAAGGGAGGAATTCTTGAAAATGAGAGAGGGGGTCTAGCCCTATATATAGTTTTCCATTTGGGAAAATGGGAAACTTGAGTGCATGTGGGACAAACACTAAATTCCAAAAAACACTTTTAGCAAGTCAAAGCTTACTTTGACTATGTTTAGGGAGTGACAAACCATGTTTAAGCTTAATTAAACATGTTTAGGAGGTGATTACGGTTTGGAGAGATTTTTGAAGGGTCGGATCAATCCAATGGAATAGATTGATAGGCTAGGAAGGTGGTATAAGTGGACTGGAAGAAAGTAAGAAGCTAATGTAGTTAGAACGAAGCTATTATAGCTTGTTTAAATGGTTTACAAGAGAAAAAATGACAAAAGGGATGTCATAGAAAGAAAGTTAGATAGGTCAAACCAGTGGTGTATCATCGGTTTGCAGGGAGAAGCACAACTAGCGCAATATTAGTCGTAATAGTGCATTGGCTAAACTACAGGTGTCTATAGTGTTTCAGTTCCACTTCAAGAAAATTTTCCAAGGATGACAGCTCCATTACCTTGGGGCCAATGATTTTGGCCTCTTTTCCTCCCTCAACCTTTGCATGAGTTTCCCAGGGGTAACAGAAAGAAATTTCTTGAGTTTAGAGGTGATGGTAAGGTACATCCTCATGAACACATTACAACCTTCATAATTGCATGTGGAGTCCTTGGAGTTGAACATGAGGATGTCTCTGTGAGGTTTTTTGTGGAGACTTTACAAGGCAATGCAAAAGATTTTTTTTACTATCACCTCACTGGGACCATCACCGATTGGAACACCACGACGACCCAGTTTGAGTAGTGTTTCAAACCTGTACAAGATGTGCATGCTTTGCTAGCCCAGATTTCTCAAATCAAGAAAGAACCACAAGAGCCCGTGAGAGAATTTGTGGCTAATTTCAACAAGCTTATTAACAAGATCCCAAAAAACACATGGCCTATGGATAAAATTCAAAAAAATTTCTTCCTAAACACTCTATTTCCTGAAGTAAGCTATGCACTGAGAAGAGCCAATCTTACAACTTTGGATGTTGATCAGAGATTAGCCGTCAGTGTTGAAGATGACCTGATCATGTCTGGAAAATTGAAAAGATACTCTTCCAAATCCAAAAATTCTTCTTCCTCTTCCTCTACTCCTGGAGCTAATGAAGATCAGTTAGTACAGAAGCTTTCCAATGACCTCATTTCCATTAAAAAATAATTGGCTCAGCATGCTCCTTATCAAGACATTCCAAGGAAGAACTTTTAGCCTAGAAACTGTTTGCCTTCTTCTCAGACAAGGTTGGAAATTGAAGGACCACCCATCAAGGCCCCTATTAATGTAACTTGTGAGGTTGAAGAACTTGATGATGAAGAGGTTAATGAAGACTTTAAAGAACCTAGATAAGAGGCTGAGGAAGAACTGGAAGAACTTGATGGATCTTAAGTTAATTTCCTCACTACTGAGGGCATTGATGAAGAAGATGATTATGATGAAGTAGTGGCAGAGATGAATAGTATGTCATATGTTGTTATGACTCAGGAGCAGAAAAATAAGAGAGAAAAAGTGATGCAACCCGCTAAAAAATTGAACAATCATCCCACGACTATTCCAATGATTGCAAGAAGAGGATCTCCTATTCACACCGCATCCATGCAAAAGGAAAGTTCTGATAATTCTTCTTCTTCTACTCCTAATTCTAAAACTTATTATTCTCCAGCTCTAAAACCTAGTAAGCTTAGGGTTCCTAGTGATAATACCCCCATCCACCTCTGGATTTTTTGATATCATTGACCACCTCAAGAAGACAAAAATCCAGATTTTAGAGGATGATATTTATCAAACCCATCCAAACGCCTTTGCCAAAATGGTCCACTTTGTCAATTCCCATTCCAAAACTTCATTCAACACTTCTAAAGGTATTTTACCCACTCCCTCTTCCACACCCCAACCAAATCTTGTGGTTGCAGTCACATCACCTAATGAGAAAATAAAACCATTCTATGTGACCCTTCTCATAGATGGACATAGACTCAACAACTGTTTCATAGAATCAGGAGCATCAGACAATTTGATGCCTACTAAAGTGGCTCATGCTTTGGGTCTTACCCTCACACGCACTATTGGTTCTTGTTATTCCATGGAGAGTAGAGAGGTTCCTTTGGTCAGAATAATTAAGGATGAACAGGTAGCTTTTGTTGCTTTGCCAGAGAAAAAGGTCTTAGCTACTATTTTGGTAGTTGATATTCCTCCTTCATATGGCATGCTATTGAATAGAAATTTCTGTAAGGATGTAGGAGGAGAAATTCAAATGGATTGGTCACATGACCTTATACCAGTCAATGGAAAGAGGAAGAAGTTGCTACCCAAGAAGAAAATTGAATATATTGTGTGAATGACATATGATCCCAAGGCACAAATACTTTATGAATATATTGGGCATGGCAACTACATGATCATATATCAGGATGAGGCGGAATGTCCCAAAGAAGTGCTCCATGATCCTAATAGAATTTGGAATTTGGAATTTTATGGAAGTTTAGTTGGTTCTAGGGCTGGTGTGGTATTGATATCTCCAGAAGGACAGATTCATCCTTTCTCCTTCAAGATGTAATTTGAAAATACAAATAACAAAATAGAATATGAAGCTCTCATCCTTGGACTAAATGTGGTAAAAGAAAGAGGTGTGAGGAACCTCCTGGGTCGTGGAGATGTAGAACTAGTTATCAAACAAGTCAGAGACCTTTTCTAAGTGAAGAATAGAAAGTTTAAGCACTATAGGAATCTGGTCTGGGATTCTATTGAATTATTTGATGCCTTTTCCATCAAAGCAGTGCCAAGGGAGAAGAACTCTAGAGATGATTCCCTAGCTATTTTAGGGTCTTTGCTGATACTTCATCCTGATTTATCTCAGGGAAAATTCCCCATTGAAATGATCCATAGACCAAGCATACCAGATAATGCAAACAACTGGCAAGTTTTCAATGACGACCAACATTTGCTCTCTTTCCTAGAGCTTAGGGATAACTTTGATCAATTATATTTTGAGGGAAGTGACAATCTGCCTCGAGAGAGTGTCTCTTCCAATGAGGAAGGTGTCAAGGAGGAGATGGATCAAGATGGCTACATCAAACTAAAAGGTAACAAGATCCCTAAAGGGCTGATAAGTTTGGAGGAATTGTTTGATAAACATGACAGATATGTCAAGTCCAAGGCTTCCAAAGGAGCTCAGTAGTCTGCTGAATGTGAAAAGATTAACATTGGGAGTTCTACCGACCCCAAAATGGTGAATGTTGGAAAGCATTTCACCCAAGAGGAGAATAATAAGGTGGTAACTATTTTGAAGAGGTAGGTCGATGTCCTTGCTTATTCTTATGATGATCTTAAAGCTTTCCAGCCAAAATAAAATGCAACATTTCATTCCCCTCAAACCTGGGATTAAACCTTTCAAGAATAAGAAAAGGTAGTACAATCCAAATATTGTTGACACCATTTTCCAAGAGATACAGAAGTTGTTGAAAGCCAAGATCATCTTCCCCATTCATCATTTAACATGATTGCTAATATTGTACATGCCATGAAGAAAAATGGAGAGATTCATATTTGTGTTGACTTAAGGAAATCTAAATCAGGATTCTTTGAAGGAAAAATATCCCCTACCCATGATGGACCAGGTGTTACAAGTTGTCACCGGTTTGGAAATGTTGTCCATGTTTGACGGTTTCTTAAGATATATTCAAGTGGAATTCAATACTGCAGATCAACACAAGACTGCATTTACCACTCCTTGGGGTACTTTTTCCTACAAGAGGATGCCCTTTGGCCTCATTAATGTTGGTGCCACCTTTCAGAGAGTAATGGATTTAGCCTTTGGGGGTTTGAAAGGAAAATATATTGTTGTGTATCTAGATGATTTAACTATGTTTTCCAAAACTAGAGCAGATCACTTTCAACATCTTGAAACAGTCCTCTTGAAATGTAGAGAACATGGAGTCTCTTTGAATCCCAAGAAATTTGTCTTTTTTGTCATAGAGGGAAAGTTGTTAGGATATGTTGTCTCCAAAGAAGTAATCAATATTGATCTTGAACAAGTTCAATCCATCCAACAGATTCCTCTTCCCAAAAGCAAAAAGGGAGGGCACTCTTTCTTTAGTAGGATCAAATTCTTGAGAAGATTCATCCCCAATTTTGTAGAGCTAACTTTGAATATTTCCCAAATGATGAAAGGAAAGAAAAATTTTGGTTGGTCCTCTGAAGGAAAGGAAGCATTTAAAGGAATTAAGAAAGCTATTGCTAAGACTCCTATCTTAGCATGTCTAGATTTTAGCAAAGATTTTATTGCCTATTGCTATTCCACAGAGAGTACCTTGGCTGTTGTGTTGACTTAGAAATATTTTAAAGATCATGAGCTCCCAATTGCATTCATGAGTTATATTCTGAAAAATCATGAGTTGAAGTACACTATGATGGAGAAACATGTTTTTATAGTAGTTAAAGTTGTTAAGTAGTTCGATTTCACATTCTTAACTCTCACTCCTTTGTGCTTGTGCTCAATACGACTATCAAGTATATTCTTACACAACAAGAGTTTGGAACCAAGAGAGGAAATCTGGTAGCAAAGGTTCAGGAGTATGATCTTTACATCAAACCAACAAAGATAGTTCTAGGTAAAGGATTGTGTGAACTCATTGCCAAAGGAGATGGTCATGAGTTACCTAAGGATGAATTTGATGTCCCTATTGTTCTGTTCCTCAGCTCGACTAATAGATGGTACACTGGAATTCCTCACTTCCTCACCTATGGTGACTGTTCATCTCACTTAAATTGCAAGGAGAAGAGAGCTATCAAGTTAAGGTCAACACAATATGTGTTGTGGGAGAATGCTTTGTTCAAGTGAGGAGTGGATGGAAGATTCTTGAAGTGTGTTGAAAAATAGCAATACAAGAAGTTGTTCTCAGCCTTTCATGATCAAGCTTGTGGGGGTCATTTATCATCTGATGTCACCGCTCAAAAAATTCTTTGTGTGGGGTACTATTGGCCTAGTTTTTTCAGAGATGCATCAAAGTGGGTCTACAAGTGCGAAGCTTGTCAAACCTTTGTGGGAAGACCTAAGTTAGCTACTTTACCACTTAAGCCAATTGTGACGGAAGAACCCTTTCAATAATGGGGTTTGGATTTCATTGGAACACTCAACCCAGCTTCAAGTGCAGGACATACTCATATGTGGAATGCTACATATTGTTTCACCAAGTGGATGGAAGCCATCCCAATTAAAAGTACTACTTCTGAGGTAGTATGCAATTTCATCAAAGAAAACATCTTGGTAAGGTTTGGAGTACCAAACAAGATCGTGACCGATAACGCTGCCAATTTGTCTTCTACTGAGATGATAGATACCTGCTATGGGTATGGAATTTTCCTCACTCATTCTTCAGATTACTACCCTCAAGGGAATGGACATGAAGAATCAATAAAAAAGAATTTGGTGACCATTGTAAGAAATCTTGTCAATGAATCTCAGAGAAACTGGCACAAGAAGCTTTATGATGATCTCTGGGTAGATACGATTACACCCAAAAGAGCAATTGGGATGTCCCCTTTTCAAGTGGTGTATGGTGTGGAAGCTCAATTACCAGTGACAATGGAACTACCAGCTTTGTATTTGATGAAAGATATTGAGGACCCCAATTTCATTGATTCTTTAGAGAAGATGATCATGTATCTCCATGAGCTAGATGAAGACAGGCTACGAGTTTTCGATAGGATATCTGCCCATCAGCAGAAGGTGAAATATTTATTTGACAAGACAACTAGATCCAGAGATTTCAAAGTTGGAGATTTTGTTTTACTATGGGACAAAAGGTATGAACCTCAAGGAAGCCATGGTAAGTTTGACTCTCTTTGGCTTGGTCCTTTCAAAATCAGGCACTTTGCTGGTGAAAATTCTTTCTATCTTGATTACGTGGATGGATCTTCTCTCCCAATTCCTTATAGTGGGAAGTACCTAAAATTGTCCAAATCCCTAGGTGAATAGGAAGTCCTTTGTATATTATGTAGAGTGTGTGTTTTCCTTTCCTTGCCTTTGTTAGGTTGTTTTTTTCATGTGTTTTTCTTCTGTATTGATTTTCCTTTGACTCTATTTTCCCAATGGATAAGGCACTAGTCTTCTTCCCCAGATTTTTTCTTGAATTCTTGTCTTGCCTTGTTCCTATGATCTAGTCAAGTCATCTCTAGAAAGAGCTAGCTATTGTTCCCCTTAAAATTCCCCTCTTTTGAAAGTTAAAAATTTTGAAATTTTGAGTTGGAACCCTTCAGTATTATTTTAGTTGAACTAAAAAATTCAAAGAGATGGTGAAAAATCCATTTCTTGGTGTCATTTTAGTGACTTGCGGGTATGTCAGACATTTTTGTCCCTCATGTCCCAAGTACTCGGCGAGCCTCCTATTCACCCAGTGGTCAATTTCCCTGTAAGACCTTGTCCGTCAATTTCCTTGCAAGTCCTTTTTCAGATATTTTCATCCCATCGGTCCCCAAGTATGCTTGGGCTTCCTATTCATTTATTCCCTACCTCACTCACATTATCTGAATCAGCTCTTCGCATCCTTCGCATTTTGGTGTCCCTCGGATCTCTTGTGCTCTCTTGGGCCTACATCATCCGAATCATCTCTTCATGTCCCTCATGTCCTAATGTTCCATAGACCATCCAAGCTGGTTTTTTCCACTTTTCCCACATTACACTTTTTTGAGTCAGCGCAAGGTATATTTAATACACATTTAAGATCTTCTCTCTCTTGAATGGCTATTTAAAGGGGCAACTGTCTATGCACTTGTCACATTTCCTGCTCATTATCTCTTGCCCGCATTTTTGAAAAATTGAGTCATTTGTCCACCTTCTTGTATCTCCTTGCAATAATTTTCATGAGCCTATTATTTGAAGGCCATTTCTCTATTCACTGTCAAAATGAAGAACAAATTTCAAGGGCACAAGCATCTGTCCCCTTTGGAGACTTCTGTGCCCGATATTGGAGATAACAAAGTTCAGCATTTGGATTTCAATGATTTCTAGGGTAGATTAGCATGCAACAACCCTGCTCCCATGGCTCAAATGATAAATGATAGTGGAATCATGTACGCCACTAGTTTTCCTCTCTCTATGAAATGTGTTCACACTATGCTCGCCTGCGAGGCTAGTTTTAGTCCAGACACCAAGGAGGTTGTCAATGTGCACGACGAGTTGATTATAAGATTGAACTCTACCTCCATCGTTGCTGCCCTATGCATCCCCAAAATAGAATACTCCATTGTTCTCACTCTTTCTCAAGATCAAACTCTGTTTGATCAAGAAAATGAGAAATATAAGGCTTGGGTAGGGAAATCATGGTTGAAGTTCCCTAAGAAGGGAACATCCCAACTCTCTAAGGAATTGTTCAGGGTCAAATTCAAGGAAGAACTACCAGATATCATCACCTTTCTTTCCTAGATTATGGGAATCCCCTCTACTAACGACTTCCATTTTTGGATGTGCCCTTTCATAACTATCATCTGTGAGGGTAAGAAAAATCTGAATTGGGCTGAGATTATCTATGGAAACCTGACTGAACAATTGTCAAATGTTTAGCAAACCAAAAATTTCTACATTAATTCCTATCTAATGTACACCTTGATAGCATCTCGTGAGTGGCTCAGATTCACTTTCATTGAAGACAACAAGGATGATCCCATCTATGCATATTGCCCTCAGTTTACCCCTAAGGTCAGTAATCATAATTTCAGAAGGGTAAATGATACCTTCACCATGTACATTGTGAGCCTCTTAGAGGGTGACACTGCTAGAAGGTTCTCTGATGAGGCTAAGGCTTTGATAACCAAGTATGTGGATTTATTCACTCAATTCCAAAAGTTCTCATACATCAGGTTGGATTTTTTTGAAAACACACCTCTTAAGCTTCCCATGTTCTACAATGAAAAAAATGGCCTTGGTTGAGGTGTGCAGGTAGCTGGATAAACTTCATAGAACCTACCAAGATAAGAAGATTACTGGTCTTCATTTCCCTATCACCTTGGGGAATTATACATGCAAGAAAACTCTAGATGCCAAAAATATATAAATGACTATTGCTACTCTTACAGTTCATTTCTTCAAGCCCAGGACTTGCTTTGATCTTAAGAGATACATTAATCAAAATATTAGGATAACTTATCATCACCGTCCTGACACTGAGGATTAGTGGGCTGATTGTGCTGATGATTTTGAAGCTAGGAGGAGGAATTTTGGTATATTTTCTCTACAACAAATCATAGACTTCAATCTCTACCAGGTGTTTGAAGGTCTTAAGGACAATGATGAAGATTTGCAATCCTTTGTGTATGAAAGATCAATCAAGCACACTCCTCTAGAAACCGTGGATTGGTATGTGAAAGAAAGAGATGAATTGAATGAGATAATCACCCATGTCATTGTCAAAACTAAGATTTGGTTTGATAGAAAAATATGTGACCTCAGGATTAACAAAGGTAGATCCTCTTCAAGAGAGAATTCCACACCTAGGAAGGAAGTACATACACCTAACAATAAGGTACTTGAGAAAAATCCTTCTTCGATGAAAGAACCTGAGTTGTCTACTCCTTCCTCTTCCACTAAAGTGTATTAGAAGAAGGTCAAAGAAGTCAAGAAAGAACCGATCGAGGAAGAGACTCTTTTGGAGTAGTCAAAATTGACTATTGGGTTGGAGAACATTATTTTTCTAAGTGAGAATGATGATGATGAGATGAAAGATCTAGAAGAAACCCTTGAAATCACTACTGAAGTGGAGAAGGAAGGACTAAGGACTGAACCTCCAAGTTTAACAGACTCCTCTAAAAAGGAAATTCTTGAGGTTGCATTCATTTCCCCACTGGAGACAATAGTTGTTCATACTCTGAGTGCCATGAGTTCACTTGCACTTGGGTCCCTTTATTCTTTTGTTTCTTCTTCTTCCTTTTCCTGGGTGTAGCCCCTAGTCGATAGAAAGAAAAGGAAATCTTCCTCCTGATTAATAGTTCCTAACTTTTATTTTATAGCAGCTCTACTTTGTACTACCCCTCCTCCTTCAGTAAAGAAAGTGAAGACTACTTCGAGGTGGGTAACTGATGCCTAAGGCTAGCAGTTCCTTGAGGTTGCAAAACCCAAAGTGGATAAAGATGAGAAAGATATTTTTATCTCTGACTTGAAGATTTCCAAAATTTCAATGAGAGAATCCACACCCGAGAGTGAAGTTCATAACCTTTGGGAAATCAGGATTAAGGTTATTAAACAGGTGGAGAAAGGCAAGAAAACCATGGAGAAGTTGGAAGAACACAATCAAGTTATTTCAAACTTTATCAGATCATTGTTGGAAAAGGATAAAATTTTGGATCCATCCCCATTGGCCCCTCTCCCACCTCCCATAATTCTCAGCCAATATGAGGTCCAAACCATCAAACACATTTATAAGTATTCTACTTATGGGAAAGTTGTTGAGGACATGGTGGATGATATGACTGTACTAGGTTTAAACTTTATCGAGGAAGCCTTCAAAACTCATGAGAAGGTGATCAAGCTATAGTAGAAATTCATGTCCTCAATTAAGGCTATGGACAAGGAATTGAAAGTCTGGAGTGGATATATTGCATATCTCCATCTGATGGGTCAAACCAATGATAGGATCCTATTAGACAACAATGTGTTTGATGATGTCAAGATAAACTTGTCAAGGACATGGATTTTTAGCATCAAGTGGTAAATAAAGGTTCTAGAAGAAGCACTGGGGGAATTGACGAATGTGTGGCAAAAAGGGGATTCTTTTAAAACTTGTGTTTTATCCACCTTCAAGGATATCCACTGCCATTTTCAGGATGAAACTACAAGTGCATTCTTCTCTCTCCAAGAAATCAAGGCTCGGTTTAAAGAATTTGTTAAGGATGATTTGTTCAAGGAAGAGTCAATCACTAAAGAAAATGAAGGATGTTTTTTCTCTCCATTCAGCTATAGATGAGGCTAATAAGGAATATCTGGAGCATACTGAGTTTGAAAAAGATATAAATAAATGACTGGGCATGTGGACTGATGCTACTTCCAACACAATGATTCCAAGGGGCATGGAGATAGCGGAAGCATTGAAGATATTTAGGCACCGAATCCTCAAAATAGTGGGCCCTCCTCAGCCACAACCGGGTGTCTCTACTTCTGGCTCTTGACTTTCTTCTTCTATTTTTAGTGTTGATCTCCATGTAATTTAATTAAGGACTTTATATTGTGTATTTCCTTAATTAATCTTTTGGTTAAAAGAAACAGTTACTAAATGTAACCACTTTGTAAACTATATATTGGGCTCTCCATGCCATTCCAAGGTGTTGGAACTCTAATAATTTTTGAAAGTGTAAAAGAACTAAAAGATATCAATACAAAATATTTCCCTTCTTATTTCTATCTACATCTATTTATCCTCTCTTACCTATCTAAAGTTTGTGAATACTTAAACTTTTGCATTAAGAAGCTTTGTATTCTTATGGATGTCATTTCTGGAACTTTTTGTCTATGAAATAATATTTGGTGGTTAGACATGAATGATTCTATTCTATATACCATCCTTTCTCGGAATTTATAAGGAACTATTTTTCTACCTATATTTCCTGAGAATGTTGTTATGTTCTACCTTTTCCCTCCCTTAGTTCTTCTATTCTTTTGTATTGATGTTCTACCTTTGCATTAAAACACTTTCATGATATCGAATTTCCTCATTAAATTTGAAATTTGTACATTTGTAAATAGTTTTTCTGCTTGATTTCAATAAGGGTACCTCTCCCATTAAAGAGGAGGGACTTTCTGTCCCCTGACTTTTGTTTTCATTAAATTTTTAATTTGATAGCCAACATGCATGGTAGGTGAAATTGGTCCTACAAAATCAATGGCCCACTTTTCAAATGGTTTTATGCTAGCTATCATCCTCAAGGGCATTTCATCCCTGTTTCCTAGCTTGTCAAGGTGCTAGCAATGGTCACAGGCCTTGCAAAACTCAATGCAATCTTGATAGATACTTTCCCACAAAATCCCTGCTAGTAGGATTTTTCACATAGTGGCGTTCCCTACGTAGTGTCCTCTTGCAATCCAACCATGTGATTCTTCCATGATTGCAATTCTCTCATGTTATAACATGGATCAGTGTAAAACCTCATAACGACCTAGTTTATATAAGTTTCTGATGCAGCCTAGAATTTACCAATAAAAGCCCATGCGTGTTGGCACATCACTTATCCTAGACTGAGCGCTCACCCAAAGTGTGTAAAAGTATCATGAACCTCTTTAGGTTTGTTGTTGTAGGATGTTAGCATGATGAATACTTAATGCGTACATATCCATAATTAATATATCATTCTATAGTGCATTTTTAGATCTAGATCAAAAGAATAACATGCTTAAACAATATCTATATGAAACTAACCATGCAAGAACCAATTATACTCAGGATTAATACTCTGATTCTACCAATACACTCCATTAGATTAAACACATTAAATACACAGAAGCTCATTACAATAGATAGTATCATAGCTTATGCACGCATCAGATTTGGCAGCATAAAACCACAATAATCCAATTCTCACACTATCCTCCTATTCTATGCAAATCATTACATATTTATAAGGGTGGGGAGTTTCCCTTCACCTCTTGCATCACTCCAAAAATAGGTCACATGCTAGAAATAGCCATGTGCATTTACAATCATAGCCACACATGTAAGTGTGTTAACAATAGACCTCTTCTAGTTAACTGGGAATAGTAATTCTATTCTTAGCCCACACCCATGTAAAGCATTTAGTATCCACTTTTCCAAAAATATCCAATGAGTTTCGTACAAGTATTTACCTGGTTTGTATGATATGTATGCTATCTCCAAAAATAGCCTGCTCATGTGAAAATGGCTAAGTCCCAAATTTTCCCTTGTCTTTCGTGTGCATGTCCTTCCCTATCCTTCTGTGCATTTGACTACGCCCTGCTCTCACGTGCGAACCTTCTGTGTGCCTTCTACTAATTATCCCAATTTCATCCGCTCAACATTACCCCATATTAAACTGATTTTCCACCGCGGAAATGGCTACTTCTTGAAAAATAAAGAATAAAGTAATAGAAGTAATGTAAAATAATTTCTACATAAAGAACATTTAATTATTCTGTATCACCCTCTAATTCAATAGGAAGAATTAGTTCTAGATATTCTTCTTTTATTTCTACCTCTAATGTTTGTCACTCACTCAGCGCAGCCTCTTACTTTTCTATAATATTCACAGTAATAGATTCCAATTCATCTTGGGTAATTTCTCCCTTTTCATTCTGTAATACCAACATAATGTTAGCCATTATAGAAATTCTCCCTTCCACAAGATTCATCTTCTGTGTTATAATTTTTCCAAGTTCATCTAGCATATTTTTATGGGGCTGTTGCACCATTGCAAGGGCCTTGTGTTTTTTCTTTACCAGTGCCAGTCTCTCCTCGTGCCCCAAATTTTCATCCTTCATTTATTTTAGGATGCCATTGTCCTCTACCATTGTCTTTATTCTAATGACTACCTCTGGAGCTGTACAAATATTCAATCTTTGATCCGCTTTCTTCACCTCCTACTGCAAGGTTTGAAATAGTGCTTTATATTATGAAAATTTTCTAATTACTATAGCCTTTTCCCTCTCTACCTCCTACTCATGGTCCTTTGGTGTTGGCATCCTAACTGGTCCTTCCTCAAGCACCAAATCGACTAATGTGTGCACATAGTGCATAGCCGAAGGGAATGTTTTAGGTACCTTGGGATCTAAGTGTGATCTTCCTTAGAGGACATGATCCCCGATCTCCTCTATCCTCCTGATAAGAACCCCATTCTTCTTCTACTCCAGGTCCTTCTCTCCTTTCAAGCGCGTGATATCTACATCTTTTTCCTTGATATCTTCTCTCAACGCTTTGATAGTGGTAGTTTTTTCTATGTTCCTCCGTGCCACCTCTGTAGATACTCTTACCAAGGCATTACTTACCTATTCATCAGACATAACAGTGGGTTTCATGGTTGTATGTCTGGCCTAAGGTTCCTTCTTCAAACTTCTTGACACACATGATTATTTACATACATTGAAGTATGGCTCATCTATGTGTGCATGCATAGGCCAAGATAGTTCATTTCTTGTGCACATGGTGGCCATGCCTTCATCCATCAGCTCCCATCCATATAACTCCTTAGGGCTCACCATGCTCTGGAAATGGGTAAAGACAATTTTACTTGTGTCCTTAGCATAGCCCAAATCTAGAAAAATAAACTCTCCACTTATCGTTTTACTTCTTAGCCCCTTAGGAACTGGCACACCAAGATTTGGAGTTGTATCTTCTATGTCTTGAGCATTATCCGGTCCTGCCTCTTCTTCCTTTACCCCTTGCCTTCATTATTCATATCTTCATATTTCATTTCTTCATCTTTTGGCTCTTCCATGTCCTCTGGTGGTGTAGGAGATTCAGGCATTCTCTCTTCAGAATCCTCTGCCTCCTCTCTCAGCTTTAAATTTCTCCTTCTCTTCTCAGTTGTCTCCTTCTATAGAGAGAGTTGCGGTGATCTTCAAACTGACTAGGCTTGAGTCCTTGTTCATTTGAAAAACCTCTTAAAGTGGCATTCCTTGGGGTATACTCCTACCTCCAATTCTTCGTCCCCTTCTTCTTATGTCTGGGGTGGAGTACTTGCATGCTCATATTCTACCCTATATGATGGTTTCCTTCATCCTCTATGTACCAACCCACCATTTTCTTCATGATCTTCCTCCTCTTCATCTACTTCTATAGTTTCAATGGGCTTTAGAGCTAGTACATTCTCCATTGTATGATTTCACTTAGTCGGCCCTAGGAGCACAAACTTGTTCTCCACATATTTGTTACCCTCCAACTTAGGCTTGAGTTGAAGGTAGATAAGCATGGCCCCACTATCTCAAATCAGCAAAACTCATGGGCTTCATGCTTATCACGTCTAAAATTATCCTCTCTATATAGGTGGTCTACGCTAGATAGACATAAGTCTTACACAACATACGGTAGTCACAGTCTACCTTGTCTGCACAAAAAAATTCAGGCATCACACATTGTTGAACCGATGGAAATGATGCCTGGAAGTAGCAAGCACTGTGAAGGCATATGCATGGATTACACTAGGGGCTCCAAGTATCCATCCTTCATTGCAAATCCCATGATGCAATTTAATTGTAATTATATACTGCGAAGCTGGACTGCCTTTCCCATCACTCAAAGGCAACTCCTTGGGGATGCACGTCATTTCCTCTTCAAACACCGCATGGAGCCTATCATGCCACATCTCCTCCCTCTGCTTGAATGACCCCACTCATTGACCCTTCACACAATTACTTCTCAAATCTTTTTTCCAGGGACTTATTCTACATGGGGTACTCCCAGATCTTGTTCTTTGGCCCATCGGGCACTCTAATTTCCAAAAATACCAAGTATAATAGGATAGTGCACTAAAACTAATTCTCTCACCTGTGCACACTTCCTCAATGATAGTTGTCTGAAATGTAGCTTAATATGTTGTATATTGTTCCCTCTAACATTCACCTTATAATGTGTATCCACATTGTGTTCACCTGGGACCATCTCTCTTGATCACTTAATTTGGTAACCAGATGTGTAGTTGTTTGTACCACTAGGACACTTCTTCAGTTTTTTAATATCCATTTCACGCGGACCTTTGGTGTATCCTAACTCCTTCCACATCTCCAAGATGGATGACTTTATCTATCAAGTCACTGTTCAGGTCCACTCCTATGCCCCCTCAACCCTATTATAGTCAAAATCGGAGTGGGTGTAATCCTTACCTTGCGTCTAGTGCAAAATAGAAGAAATCTTCATGTACCCTACTCATCAACCACTGGTACAAAGGTTCATACTTGCCAAAGTATGGAAGTCTCGTTACAACTGATAAACTCTGAATATGCTTTAGCAACTTCTCTCCAGTGCATCATCCATACACCAGACATGCCCTCATTTTGTGTGCACTTGTTTGTCTTTATATTCAACAGCACGTCTAATTCCTTCTTGTTCTCTAATGTGTGGTGGTTGTAGTCACTGATCTTGCACTTTCAGACGTGAGAATCCCATTCTTGTCCCAATATCATGCCCTTTGGGTATTGCATATCTGAAAAATTTCTCTCATGAGAAAATTCAACCTTCTGCTTCCACCTTCTTCTTCCCTTTGGCTCCTATGGCAGGTTCTTTCTTTGGGGCCATCTATAAATCATAACATTCTATCCTCAAATGATCACCTTCTATCTTCTGCAACGTGTAAACTCAAACCCTAGCTTGAATCCACATGACCCTAATTTAAATCATGTGCCCTATATCTTTCGAATGCTCTTACTTTTCTCAAGCCCTTCACCAACGGGGACGTAAGCTTACCTTGTGCACAAATCTTCTCCTCATGTGTGGTTTCACACTCTTTGTACAATTCAATACTCTTCATCTCAGCTCGGTCACAATTAGCTCTTTCAAATTTTTGTGATTGACAATGGTAAAAATGAACTTGTATCCCTTCCTTATATAGATTTTAAAAAAACTTGTGCATTTATTACTCCTTCACCTACCAACATTCCCTCACTAATTGACCTTTTTAACAATTTTCCACGCGTGGTACATCTTCACACCTTAGCTATAATATTTTATCACTGCCTTCCTACCATCTATGGCTATAATCTTCTCTTAAGCGCACTTCCATGCGCCTGAGTACAACTTGTCACTGTACACCTTCTCCTAATAGTCTCCATCATCGTCACTTACCTTGTGTTATATTGTTCCTTCATTTAACTCCATCCATGGTCCCTCATTTGGAAGCAATATCTTCTATTCACCAACTCTTCAAACTTTGAATAGTACATGTAGCAATTTTGTTCCTCTAATGTAGTACCCATTTCTCAATAACCACCCCACACAAATGGTATGTGTAGTCCTCTATGAATTAAAATACTACAAATGGTAATTATCTTCTGGCAGCGCAACTGTGCTTATTTCACAAAACAACAACTAAATTGACAAAAGCATAGTGACGAAGAAGGAAATAGATTGAGGGAATACATAATTGAAAACCTAATCTAAATGGCAATACTACCTTATTACAAACACCAAGAAGACTTATTTATAGTAGGGCTTAAGCCTACTCCCATTGAAGTAACCAGGTAACTAAATTTCCATCAAGCATTTCTAACTGAAAAGATCTTGTTTCAAGTATGTGAGTGATAACATATGGTCCTAACCAATGTATTTTGAGTTTTCCTGGATGGCACAAAAACTTAGAATCATAAAGGAGAACCATTTGTCTTGTCTCAATGCTTTTTTTCCCTAATGTGCCTATCATGCCATGCTTTCTACCTGTATTTTTCTTGCTTCTGACTCCAGCATGTCCTATTGCTCATGTCGCTCATCCAACTTAATCAACTTTTCAATCTATTCTTCTAATTCTTTCTCATCAGCTATACCTCCAGCAAGCACAATACGTGCAAAGAAGGTAACATGAATTCCATAGGAAAGAACTGACTTCTGTACACCAAACACCAATGTAAAAATGTGTAGCCTTGTTTAAAACCACTTGTATGTTGTTTTACACGCCCAAAGTACTGTAGAACCTTTATCATCCCAATCCTTTCTTCCAGACATCAAAAAAAAAATTCAATGTATGGCTCAAAATCTTATTAAAAGCTTCAGTAGTCCCATTTTCCTAAGGATGATATAGTGTAGTTTTATGGTGTGCAATCATGAATTCATCCAATAAAAATATGATTGTCTCATTCAACAAAATGTGTGCCCCCTATCACTGGTCAAACTCAATGGGAATCCATACCTTGTAATAATATTTTCCCATAGAAACCCTGGCTGTTGTATTTATTGTACAATCCCTTTGTAGGAATGTTGCTTCTGCCCCACCTTGTCAGATAGTTTATGTACAAGTAATGATATAGCATCATCCATTCCTATGCGCGGCTGGTGAAATAGGACCCAAAAAAATCTATAGCCCATTTCTCAAATGGTTCTACACTAGTAATAGGTCTTAGAGGCATTTCATCTCATTTACCTGGTTTCCCAAGGCACTGACAGTGATCACAAGCCTTGCAACATGCCTTACAATCTTTATAATAGGGCCTCCCACCATAATCTAGCATGAGTAGAATCTTGTGCACAGTGGTGTCACCTACATAGTGGCCACCTACAATACCACCATAAGCTTCCTCCATGATATCTATGCGCTCATGTTCCAATACACAATGACACAATACTTCATCCTTGGCCTAACTTTTATAGGTCGTCTGCTAATCAACATAAATGGTGTACGCACGTGTATAGAAAGTTATTTCTTCTCTAAGGATTTCATTCCTTCTAGACGCCATACATGTTCGTATAAAGACAATGATGTCCTCTAATTCTGATGGTCGCACGTTGTAGCCTGTATAACTGTGAATCAAGCATGGTATCTTTAATTGCCTATTTGCTTCTTCTCCTAACTGTATTCTGGATAGATGATCCGGTCCAAAATTAATTTTCCCTGGTTTTACCACAATTGTGAAAATAAAATTCTTGGAATAAGAGTACCCATTTGTATATGTGCATCCCTGAAAAACGGGCTTTGTTTACCAAATTGTTCAATGTCAATGTGATCGGTATAAAATAAAAATGGTGTTGCGAGTAGGTATTGTCTAAATTTGTGGAGCGCATAGATCATCGAAAAATCTTTGCACACTATGTAGTTATATAATTCTTCTCTGTACAGGAGTTAACTTTCTAATAGTAAAACATAGATAGGATGATCTATAATACCTTCTCTAGGCTGAGCCAACACCGCACCAATGGTCATGCTAGAGGCATCCACATGTACATGAAATGGTTGGTCCCACGAAGGAAAACATAGAATATGCGGTGTAGTAAGTTTCTCCTTCAATGTCTCAAATGTGTGTTATTGCGGTTATCCCCAGTAGAACATCCCTTTTCCTTTTAGTAACTCCTTCAAAGGTGTGGCAACCTTACCATACCCCTTTATGGATTTTCTATAATACCCCAATGTGACCCAAGAATCTATGCACCTCACTTTGACTGGTAGGCTCTGTTAGGCTGATAATAACTGTAACCTTAGTTACATCAACCCAACAAACCTTCTTTGCAGATGATGTGCCCTAACAGTATTCCAAATGGCATAGTATCGAATACACATTTCTTAATGTTCAAATAAATAATCAACTGTCTACTACATCTTTCAAAACATTAAACACAAATTTTCACAATGATCTTTAAAAAGTACATACACCTTCCAATCATCTAAATAAACCTATAAGAAGTTTTGAATAAAATATTTGAACTCTTGAACAACAATGTGTGAAAATACAGCTCGCAGTATTTTTCAAACCAAAAGGAATCACAGTATAGGAAAATCTGCCCCATTCGGTAGTAAAAGTAGTCTTTTCCTAATCCTCATGTGCAATCCTGACCTAATGATACCACAGAGAACCCATCTATAAATGAATATATTTCGATGCCCTGCAACTCCTTCTAATATTTCCTCGGTGAATGACGTAGGAAAGGGATCCAGTCATACATGTAGCATTCAATTCCATGTAGTCCACATAGATCCTAATCCAACCATCCTTCTTGATACTGATCACCATTGGACTAACCCATTCTAACTCATCCATGGGCTTATATGATTCCAGACTTCAACATAAAATTGTCAATTTCTTCCTTGAATTTTTCATGTAATTTGGGGTTCATGGTATCGCTGAGGGAATAAATCCTAATAATCCAGTAGTAAATCAATGATTTTTACCACTTCAGATTTAGACCAATAGTCCCTAATTATGGCCTCCTTAGGCTCAGCATCTGATCTAATTTTCACTTTCTTTTTCTTGATAGGTTCATAACCAGATCGTACCAAGCCAAGAACATAGATGCTAATCAAACACCATGATCAATAAGATGAAATAAATTCTCCAGAATAACTTTACATAAAACCTTTGCAAACAAATGAGCAAAAATTTCATATATTATTATGGAACTCAATGAAATACAATAAGAATGGTCCTTGATTATATATGCAAGGAATAACAATATAAGAATCAATCAAGGTCGTAGATCAAGCCATAAATCATGGAAAGAACTAGTCATAAAAGAACTAGTTAAATCCGTAGATTTATGAGAGAAATAGACATCAAGGATCTAGTCAATACCATAGATCAAGGAAATAACTATACCTAACAACTAGATAATATCCCCCTAATATCTAAATAAATCAAAAGAAATATCCACACACATAAGTGGGTGAGGATAAATACAATAAAGGTAAATAAAGTACCTAGGTGAACATGAGCTAAGGTAAATACCTACTCTAACACCCCCCCCTCAAGTGAAGCTAGGGGCCAAAATAGAAGTGGCATGTCCATAGTATGAGTCCTAGAAACTAGGCCTGATGAAGTACTCATGTACAATATATCCAAGAATAAATCTTGAACCAAAAGAAGGAAAGAAATCTCCACTAGAAGGAAAGAGAAAGAAGAAGAATAAGAAAGATGTTCTCACGAACACCCCCCAAGAACAATTTTTGAAAACCCCAAGAATTCCATGTAACTCAAGGTAGTGAGGTGATGAAAAAGGCTTCATAAAAAATGTCTGTAACCTGCTGCTGAGTCAGAAGGGTACTCCAAGCAAAGAACTCCATCCTGATTGTGTTGACAAATGAAGTGGAAGTGTATCTTAATATGCTTGGTCCGCTGGTGCTCAACTGGGTTGCGAGAAATTTGAATTACACTTTGGTTATCACACCAAAGTACAGTCAGTGAATCCTGTGGGAATCCAAACTCTGTTAATAACTAGCGAAGCCAAAGAATTTGCTGACTCACTATAACTTCGGGCCCTGTACTCTACCTCTGAAGATGAAAGTGCAATAGCATGTTACTTTTTTGCACGCCCCAAAAGCAACTGGAGAAGAACCAAGATAGAAAAATAGCTATAAGTGGAATGCCTTTCATCAATAAAAACCTGCTTAATCTGAATTTGTATACCAAACCAATTGAGTAGAACCCCCAGTGTAGTGTAGGACAAAGTGGGAAGTGCCCTGCAAATAGCGTAAAATCCTTTTAGCAGCCTGCCAATGACTACTATGAGGATAATGTCCAAACCGAGATACAAGACCTACTACAAAATGAAATATCAGGGTGAGTATGGGTCAAGTACATTGAGACTACCAACTAATTTCCTATACAACATAGGATCCACAAAGTGGTATGGTACATGTGGAAGTAAGAGTAACCCCAAACTGAACAGGATATGGACTTAGCTTCCAATCAGCCATATCAAATGCGCTAAAGAAGATCATGGGTGTATTTTTGCTGACCTCCAAATGAATCTCTGAATCTATCTGAGAAATCTACAAACCAAGGAAATAATGCAATAACCCAAGATCTGTTATGTAAAACTGTCTAGAAAGAGACCTCTGAATACTCTTAATGTGGGAAGAAGAGCTACCCATAAGTAACAGATCATCAACATACAAGACAAGTATCACAATGTCCTCACCAACATGCAGGAGATACATTGTATGATCAAAGTAGCAACAAAAAAAAACCAATAGATAGAAGAAAATAATCCATCTTCTCATACCAAGCCCAAGGGGCTTTGTTTGAGACTGTAGAGAGACCTTTGGAGCCTACAAACAAGAGAAGAATCCTAAACAAATCCAGCTGGCTGCTCCATGTATATTTCCTCTTGGTATATCTCCATGTAAGAAGGCACTCTTTACAATCCATCTGGTATAACGGGCCACCCTTGTGATGTAGCAAGAGAAAGTACAAGGTGTATTGGAATCCATCTTGGCAATGGGTGCAAAAGTCTTGGAGTAATCAATACCTTCAACTTGTGAATAAACCTTTTGCAACAAGACGAGCATTATACTTGTCAATGGACCCATCTGTTGTGTATTTGGTTCAGTATACCCACTTACACCCTAACCATATTTCTTCCTTTAGGAAGAGATACCAAATCCCAAGTATGATTCTTCATCAAAGAAGAATATTCAGCTACCATTGTATCATCCCACTCCTATATCTTATGATTCCTTTGAAAAATACTGTGGATCCTTAGAAGCTTCTTGACACAAAATTCCCAAAACCTATAGAATGTGTGTGATGATGCCTAGTGGGTGGAAGATCCTCTATGAAAGGTGCTACCTCAGAAATTATAGTACGAGCCCACTTAGGCATAGTGATAACATCAATGGGAATAGGATCCTCAATGGCATCTATAATCCTCCTCATCAATATCTTCAAAGAAATAATCCTCAAGATGAGATGAAGAAGAAGAAGGAAGCATGGAAGAAGATGAATCATCATGAGGAGTGAAGTGCTCATCAAACTAAACATGTGTTGGAAAAATAACATCATGTGTGTTGGTGCCCATTTTTGATCCTCTATTATTTTCCCATCTTTCCCCCTTGGTTCTATGTGTTCTAAAAAACATTTTTTATTTGAATTTGGTGGTCTGCAAGTTTCCCCATCCAGATTGAATGCTTTAAATGGCCCATAAACTTATTATTTTTCCCCAACTTGAAAGAAAAATACATGTAGGTTTCTGTTTTATGCCCTAAATTTCCAAATCCAAATGCCTCTGTCATTTTTTTCTATATTTAACCCCAATCATGGAGGTCTAAAATTGATCAATTTGTACTTATTTTTCCCTCAAAAAATCAATCCCCAATGGTCAAAAATTGCTTAAAATCATTTCCCCTTTGTTTTTTGACCAAAAAAAAATTCTTCACCCCACAAAGAAAAAATTGAATTTTGGGCACTTATAGAAAACTTTGTGTTTTTTGAAACGGTCAGACAAGCATCATTTTCCCATCAAATTTATCTTCAGCTTCCTAGGGCATCGCTGGCCAAATTCTGTGTAGTTTGATGGCCATACGGGTGTCCCTTTTTTCCATCAAATTTAAGTTCAAAATGTTCCTCATATGTGTCCGCATCTGGTTGGGAACGAGGATCAATGGGGTTTTCTTTGAAAAACTTAGTGTTTTTCCTTTTTGGCTTTCAAAGGAAAAACTTCAACATTACCCCCGCGTACTCTACAGGAGAGGACACGTGGTCATGTTCAGGATGCCAAGGCAAGATGGAAGGTGGGTGGGGAACTTAGGAAAAATTTTAACTTTTTTTGCAAAGGGAGAAAAAGGGTGTGGAAAGGCCCGTGGGTCCATAATTGAAGCAAAGGGGTGGACACATGGCAGTGTGGTGGTAGAGCGGGGAAGTGTAGGCTGGCAGAGGCAAAAGGGGAATTTTTTCCCTTTTACAAAAAAAGGAGTTAGAGTGTAAATTAGAACCACGGGTCCGTAATGGTGTAAAAGGAGACACTTGGTGGGTTTTAGAAGGTCAGTAGGGAGTGTGGGCCATCGGGGGCAGAAGCAAAAATTTTCTTTTTGTAAAAATTAGTTAAAGTGAAAATTTGAGGCGTGGCTCCACGAAAAATCAGAAGGAGACACGTGACAGGGAAGAAATCGGAGGTGCGGGGCCCACGGAGGCAAAGTTGAAAATTTTCCCTTGTCGAAAAAAAGGAATTTAAAACATGAAATAAGCCCACTGGATTTTTAGCGATATCAGAAGATGACACATGGCAAGGAAAGAGGTCAGAGGTGTGGGCTCACGTGGGGAAGAAAGTAAAAAAATTTCCAAAATTCCAAAATAGGGTGGAAATGGATAGAATTGAAGCCACGATTTCAATGGGACCCACCATATGCCACGTGTCATCACCAAATTTCAAGGGTGGAGGGGCAAAGAAAAAATTCAATTTTTTTCATTTCTCCAAAAATGTTAAAAAGTCAAAAAGTGAGTTTGAATTCATTCCCAATCATATTTTGACACGTGGCGAGCCTAGATTGAAGGAGAAAGAGAAAATCAATGGTAATTGTACATTTTCATTTTTGGCCACCATTTTTGCCTCTAGGAAGCTTGGAGATGTGAATTTTGCATCAATTTTCATCGAATATTTGGTGAATTAGTGTTTTTTGTGTCTGCAAAGACAAATGTAAGTGGTTTTAGAGATTAATTTGTAGATTTGAGGTGTTTTTGAAATAAATTTTTACCCAGGCCTGTGTAAAACGTGAAATATCAAATTATAAAGTTGCAGAGTCAAATTTTGGAATGATAAGGATGAAATGATGAAATGAAAGGGGGTCTGCATGCTTGGAGAATGAAAAACATGCCTCCATAATGGATAATGATGAAGTATTTGTAATGATTTTCCATTTTAGAAACACCTGACAAATCTTGTTGCAATTTTTTTAAATGTCCCTATCTGCGAATCATGTTAGAATTTTGTAACAAAATTGATGTTGGGAATATTCTTTTCTTGGGAAAGAAGGATCAAATGTAATTGAAAGTTATATAATGCATGTTTTGAGACATGCAAAAGGTCATAGAAACTTAGAATTTCACGGGAAAAATATGAGAAGAAGCCCATTCTCTAAGAAACCGCCTAAGAACCATTTCTAATTCCTTTTTGCTCATATTTGTATCATGTTGAGTTGGTTACAAGTTGTAAAGCCATCAAAAAGCTCTGAGATTGTTCTTATAACATTCCCCTGCTGATAGATCTGATCATTTCTAGATTATTCTATGTTGTCTCTTGGCAAAATTTGCATGCACTTATGTTCTAGAATGTTTTCAATTTGTGTTTCTTGCTCCTGTTGTAGTCTTGTGTTTAAAATCTCTCTTGATCATACATGGTCTCATTTATTGTTGATAGTTTAGTGGCATCTGCAGTCTCACATTCAGAAGAGCTTTCATCTGATAAATAGATAAACAGATTTAAAATCACTTTACCATCCTTGAATTTTGAGATTGTTTGTAAACCTTTAGGTGCACCTTAGGTCATGATAAAATAGATATTTCTAGATACTTTGGTTGTTCATCTATTTCAAGATTTTGTGGAAGGTTGTCAAATATTGCATGGAAGAGTGTAGATTTGGGCCTCCATCTGGTGCACATATCCTAGTTGAAGGAGTACCTCAACCCCTTTGAAGCATTTTGTTGTTTAGGTGTTACAAATTTCTTGCAAAGGTCCTCAAAGAAGCTGGCAAATTCTGGTTAGTCTTGTCTAAAATCTCCCACCAAAATTTTCATTTAGAATAACTATCCTACCCCATACTACCCCTGCATTTCATTGCATTGTGTGTCAACAAAAGAACACAATCCATTTACAAAAATGCACAAATAAAATCAGGATCACACCATGTCTCTAGCAACCTCAGCCTTGTCTTAAAATATTTCCATCATTTAGTAGCGACAGCTCTGTTGAGTTTGAATAATGGAAAATTGATCATGTTTTCCCAAGGCCATCTCCATACAATATGCATAGTATAAGGATATCTCCACCTCCTTCAAAAAATAGAGGTTGTAATATAGGTTCTCTTACCTTGGTTGAAAGGCACACCCTAAAATAGTGAGGATTAGATCAAAATCCTTTTAAGGTTCTACCCACTTCTTAAAATCCTGAGTGCTAAATAGTCAAATAAATTGCTTCTCTGGATACAAAATGAAATACAAATCATCTACCTCTAAGTGTCTTGTAAAATCCATGATGCTACTCAAGTTATGAAGGAGATTAAATCTGGGTACTAACACCCAAATGGCGCCATTACCAAGGACTTGTTTTGAATTCCTGGGGAATAACTTACATTACTGAGATTGATTTGTTGATTCATTTGCCAGTCCATGTCTATTTAGCCCATCAACAACATCTTCTGGCACCGTTGTCGGGGACATTATTCAGTATTTCAATATTTCAGATCCTTGGTAGTACTTCTTCTGTGATTTATGTGTAATTACAAATATAAGCATCATTTTATAATCAGATTTGTAGGGATTAAATGAAGATATAAGTTCTACCTGTAATTTTATGCATGCAAATATGTTGTTGAAGCCATTTTTATAATCAAATTTCTAAGGATTAAGTAGTTTTTGCACTTCATTAGCATTTTTGGTTGATAAATTCAAGAAAACGAAGGTATGATCTATAAAGTTTGGCAAGATTTTCAGTGCTAATAGGTATTTGACAGAGTATTTTAGTGCATTTGCAAAACTAGGGTGAAATTCCTTAGTGGCGACTCTATGCTATTATGATCTTGATAAGTACCAGTGTCTTAACCTTTCTATCATTTACTTTGGTGTTTCTAGTCTCTGAAAAACTGGAAGGAAGATCTCTCTTCTGTTAATGTGTGTTATTTTCCACATCATTAGGTGAGTCATCTCACTTAGGTGAGATCATAGGTCCATGTGTCATTTAGGGTCATTATGAGATTCTCTTATGCATCAATGCATCAGCGCATCAGTGCATCATATGCATCATTGGGAGTTACACTTCTATTCTGGGAATGTAACTCTCTCTCTCTACTCGAGTTGTCATGATTATAACATTGGGGGCCACTCAGCACCTCCTATATGTACACCCCATTTGATCTATGAGATAGAGGATATTTTTATGGCTTAACCAGGTTCTTCCTGTGTTTCAAATCTTTGCATGCACATTTGGTTAATGCTTGCTCCTCCCTAGATCTCTTCATACTGCCATTCGCACGTCCATTGATGTGCACATCATCCCTTGTGATCCTCACTTGTGGGTTTTAAACCCTCTTTCATGGTATCATAGCGGATCTTGTGGATCCGTGCACTCCTTGGCATTTATGTGCGTGTTTTACGGCTTCCAGCATGATATCCATATCTTGTTGTGTGTGTCGTAATGGTTATTCCAACCATGCTCTACTTGCACTAATTCAGGTTGCATACCTCTTGTATGGTTGTTCATGTGATCGTGGGTGTTTTTGGGGGGTGTTCATGGTTTCACAGCTTTTGCATGCAGTCTTCAAAGGTTGCCATGTTGTTTTGTATTAGGTTTTTAATATCCATTGCTGAGTTCATGATTACTTCGTTCACATGAGCTTGATTTTGGCTTGGCGTGGACCTGTGGGTTATTATTGTGATCTGGTTTTACATTGGTTCTTTTTTTGTATGCTCTGACTCATGTTGGATCATGTTTTCACTGGTGTTGACCCTACCGTGGGTTGTTGGACTATAGTCTTTTTTTAGGCTCTTATTGTGTGCTTGCTATCCGTGCATCTGTCTTGGCTCCTTAGACTTACACCCTTGCTCAAGCTCAAATTCTTCAACTCATTTTTTGGTTTGAGCGGACTCCTCAGCCGTTGTGCATTTTTCAGCTCAAGCACTTCTAGCACCTCCCTTGCACCACATGGACACCACAACAACATTTCAACCTCTGTAGTGGAAACCGCTCCAGCTCCACCACTCCCACTCAGACCTAAAGCACCTCTTGCATTTTCACTCATCTCCAACTCCTTCGAGCTCAAATAACATTTGTTTCACTCAGCTCCAATGGTTACTCCAACATTTTCTCCTACAGCGTGGCTTTTTTCTGCATTGAAAAATGTTTTGAATTCTATATTTAACCTGACTGGCCATTTGAAACAATTTTGGTTGCTGAGTTTAAACGTTTTGGTTACATTAAAAAATATTGTTGGTTGCTAAGGTGCATTGAAAACTGTTTTGGTTGCTGATGGGTACATTGAAAAACATTTTGGTTGAAAAATGTTTTGGTTGCATTGAAAAATGTTTGGATTCTACGCCCTTTGAGTGCACCATTTAAAAATAAATTTTTTGGTTATTGTTTTTGATTGACTAGGTTCTCATGTCCTTCTCCAACATTCAAACTCACCTTTAGCACCTCCAGCATGTCTCCTCCACGTGGGCTCTCCTCCTTCCACCTACTGCCTCCAACCTAGCACAGACCTCTAGCACAACGGTTTTTCTTCTCTCGCGGCAACCTGCTCCTTATGTGGCATTGAATCCTCCATAACATGGGCCCTTTCCCTTTTAGAATTGTTTGTAGGTTAAAAAAATCCTTGTTTTAATGTTTTGAGGCAAAAAATTCCTTTATGGCATTGTAATAGTTTTTGGGTTCTAATTTTTCTTGTATCATGCCCTTCCTATGTGTGTCGAAGACCGAAGGCGAGGTCCGAGGTTGGCATGAGGCTAATCCCCCTCACAAGAAAAATAAACCCTACCTAAAAATTGATGCCATTTCTAACGAGTACCCACATGATACCCTTTGCACCCATTTCAAGTATATTTGGGGACATGCATTTGGTTGCATTCCCAATTGGCATGTTTTCCATTAGTTGCAGGAATCATATTTATGCTATAACTTTTGACTTGCTGCTCAATTTTGAGTGCTTCCTTGGTCAAAGTTGCATGAATTTTCACACATTATGTGATGACATTGTCAATTTTTGTAAATTCACTACTTTATAAAGTGCCACATTCTGGGAGGTTGACTAGTACTCTTGGGTTTTCACATGCAAACGCACTATCGGTTGAGTCTGACGTCTTACTTTTGTGCACCTTACATTTTTGATTCTACATCATGGAGAGTGCTCTTTCTAGAATTGAGCATCGTAGCCTTATCACCTTATAGCCTGTTGGTGTAATTATCTGAGTTTTCACAATTTAACCTATATTTTCTATATCCATTTTTGCCCATTTTGTACTCAGAAACGTCCATTTTGCTCGAATGGGTGACTCGTGGTCTAAGTTCACATTTTCTAGTTGAATGCCTTCAAAATGCTCCTCAATGTTGTTATTATACCCCATTTTCAAACAAAATCCAAGTTTCTCCTTTATCTTGCCCTAATCTTTTTCATTTGCACGGGCTTGTGTTATTTTTTCCATTGGCCAAAGCATAAAAGAAACCCATGTTTGATTGACTTCCTAAATTTTTTTAAGGCGAAATCTCACTCCCCAGGTCTACAATTAATATAAAATCATGCTTTAGTTGGTTTCAAAATTGAAAAAATATGCCTTCCTTGTCAAAAAATTTGGATTTCAGAGGCATCCCCTATGCATTTTACATTTTAACGGGCATACGGGCATGTTCAACCCATCAAATTTATCATTGCAATCGTTTATGCTGACATGGAAGGCTCTCATTGGTCCGGGATGCGGTCGGAAAAAATGTTATTAACTTGTCATTTTTGAGTTTTTTTGTGAAGGGGAAAAATTCTTGACCATGGCCCCACAGTGCTACAATGATGTGCCTACGTGGCACTATCTGATTGGTCAGATGGATCAGCAGTTGGCGAGCCACACTTAGGACATTTTTCTTCCATTATGGAAAATTTCTCAAAATCAAATTTTTACCCAAAGGCCCGTACGCCCAATGAGCATGATGACACATGGCACAGGAGGATCCATGGGCGGATGGTGAAGGATTTGGGAAAATTTTAAATTTTTTGGCTCAGGGTGTCAGGGGAAAAATTTGGCCTGCGAACCCACGCCCAGTGGGAAGGCGACACATGTCCAGGATGGTCAGGTGGATGGAAAAATGGGGTCACTTGGAAGATTTTTTCTTCAATTTTGGCTGAAAAATTCTCAGATGGAAAATTTTTGGCCTGTAAGCCCATGCCTCCAATAAGAAATGGTGACATGTGGCCAGGAGAGCCAGCATGGAGAGGTGAATAGTTGGAATTTTTTTGACTTCAAAATGCCAAAGAAAAATTTTGATCTGGAAGCCCGCATCGAATAGGAAAGTGACACGCATTCAGGGGATGAAATGGAGGAGAGGAGGTTTGGAGAAATTATGAAGTTTTAAACTTCACAAGGTAAAAATAAAATTTTGGGGCCAAGGTCCCACCACCAATGAAGGGGGGACACGTGTCCCATATTTGGTAGAGATGTGGAGCGTGCAGAGAAAATGGAATTTTTTTTACAAAGTTTGGCTAGAAATTCTCAAAACCAGATAATTTGTCGTTGGCCCCGAATGGGAAAAGTATGAAGTTGTCCCCCCCGCATCTAATCAAGGGGTGACACATGGCATTATTTCAAAGGGTGAAAAGGGGAGCGTGATCCCATAGGAGATTTTTGTGCTCATGGAGGATTGAAGGCAATTTTGATGAGTCGGTCATTTTCGCATCCAATGGGACAGTGACAAGTGGTGGGAGGGATGGAGCGGGTGTTCGGGACCCACGGAGGTTTTGGAGAAAAAAATTCTATTTCTCAAAAAAGGAGAAAAATTCATCAAATTGGCCTAAGGTTCTTGGTGGGGGCCCATAGGAGGACACGTGGCGTGCATCCAGGGGGCTCGTGGAAAAAAATATTCAAAATTTTCTCGAAGTCCAAAAAAAAAAGAGGGTTTCAAATGCAATATTTAGAGGCGTAGGCCCGAGTCCAATGGTATCTTGCGACACGTGTCTAACCCTCATCCAAAGGGTTCAAAAAGGGTAATTTTCGAGCTTATGTGTGTGGAATCCCATTGGACACGTGGATGGGTAGCATTTTAAAGTTGATTTTAATCAACAGCAACTGTGTAATTTCTTTTTCTAGGCGCCATGGAAGCTCCAAGAAATGTGGAATCGTCATTTTTACACCAAATCACATGAAATTATATATGATTCTACATCCTTTCAACCTTCTAAACACAATGGCATCATTCATTTGAGCTGATTCAATGCCCTATGGTGTTTTTCATGAAATATTTTTCTCATCCCGTGTAAACACGTGAAAGGTAAAAAATGAAAAGTTATAGAGTTAAAAATGGTGAGGGAAAAAGGTAGAAAATGATTGCAAATGCATGTTGGCATGATGGAATGCCAAAAACATGACCCTAAAATGGCTAAGGATCCAAGTTCATGTAATATTTTAAAATATTTGTGCATCTCTGGCATTTGGCAAGCTGTTTTGTAGTTTTATATCATTTTTCATCAAATGGATAGGGTTTTGTAACAAATTTGATCCCTTGAGCATATTCTTTGCTTTGGATGTAAGGATCCAAGATGGCAGAGGGTATATGATGTAATTTGGAGGTATTTTGTGAGGTTTGTTGAGAATTTTGGAAAAAGAGGGAAGAATTTTCACAAGGAAAACTAGAAGAGGTCCATTTTCTTTTGGAGGAACTGCATGATAGCGATTTTTTATTCTTGTTTGCATCAAATGTTCATCATGTTGAGTTGGTTTAAACTATAAATCCATCAACAAGCTTTTATATTGTCTAAATAACATTTCCTTGCTGATATATCTGATCAAATTCTTGGATTAATTGGTTTTGTCTCTTGGCAAAGCTTGCATACACTTGTGTTTCAGTATGTTTTCAATTTGTGTTTCATGCTCATGTTGCAATCTTATGTTTGGGATATTTATTGGTCATACATGGTCTCATTTCTTATAGAGGGTTTGAAGGTATCTACAATGTTCCATTTAGAAGAGCTTTCATTTGAGTGAAGATAAACAAATTTAAATTCATCTTACCTTCCTTGATAAATTTAGGGTGTTTGTAAACCTTTGAGTGTACCTTAGGTCATGATCTAACAAGGGTTTCTAAATTCTTCATTGATATTTTTCTTCGAGCCTTTATGGCAGGTTATAAATTTTTGTATGGAATAGTGCAGATTTGGGCATCCATATGTGCACACATCCTGGTTGAAAGAGCACTTCACATTCATTGTAACATCTTTGTTTTTAGGTGTTGTAATTCATTTGAAAATTTTCCCAAAGAAGGTGATGACTCCTAACTACTCTTGTCCCAAAATCTCTCATCAGAATTTCATTTTAAAATAACTCATCCTACCTACAATACCCCTACATTTGCATTGTGTGTCCATAAAAGAATTCAATCCTTTCACTAAAATGCACAAAGTTGATCAGGGTTTTATCATGTCTTTAGTAGCTCTAGCTTTGTTTTGAGAACAATTTCCATCATTTAGTAGTGAAAACTCCTTTGAGTTTGGATAATGGATACTTGATCATGTTTTCACAAAGCCTCTTCCATATCATATGTAAAACACAAGGATATCTCCATCTCCTTACCATATAGGGGCTGCAATATAGGTTCTCTTCCCTTGGTTGATAGGAACAACCTATATGAGTGAGGGTTGGATCAAAACCCTCTCTAAGGTGCTATCCACTCCCTCAGTTCTTGAATGCAAACAAGAAAATAGGTGTGTTTCCTTGGCTGCAAATGACATACAAAACATCTATCCATCCTTGAGTGTCTTGTGCAAATTCATGATGTTGTTCAAGTTGTGAAGGAGATTAAATCTAGATACCAACACCTGAGTGGCGCCATTTCTGGGGGATTCTTGCAATTTCTTTGTGGTTTTGAAGTATTTGAAAGGTTTGAACATTTTTGTGATTAAGTATTTGAGCTGTTACATTCTTGAGATATCATTTCATACTTCAGATCTGGATGTTTTGGGTAAAAAGATTTCAAACTCAGCCTGCTCTTATCATTTACCAGCAATTTATATGATTTGGATGCACTTTTCTTGGTTGAGTTAAGAAGAAGAAGAAATGATTTGTAAACCCTTGCAAAGTTTTCATAACATACATTTGATAGAATATTTTAGTACTTTCTTGCAAAACTAAGGTGGAAATCCTTAGTGGCGACTCCATGCTATTCGGTTCTTGAAATACCAGTTGTCTTACACATTTCTGTCGTTTGAAATTTGTTGTTTAAATCTGTCAAGCTGGAGGGAAGGAGATCCCTCTTCATCAAGGACTCTTCTAAGAATTTTCTCACTGAATCAAGAAGCTCAGAACTAGAGGGAAGAAGAGTGTGGAAAGTGGTTGGTGATTTGGTTGCAAGAAAAGAAATCCCCATAGTTGAATTTTAAGGAGAGTAGCATGTTATTGAAGATTATAATTCTTCTTGAGGTATATCAGATTCAGGTAATTTTCTTGCTGATTTTCATTCTCCATTAGGTGAGGGACCTTCTTGTGTATTTAAAAAAACTTACTCCTAGATCTGCTCCTGTGGTTTCTAAGTTTGCTAAAGTTTATCAAGAGAGAGAGAGCCTTTGGGGGGTTGTCATTTTAGAGATCATTCATCTATTCCAATCAGACCCATTACTACTCCTCATCATCTTGCTTCACCTCCAAGATCACCCCCACCAAACAATATGGCTCAACTTAGACCTCCATTTGTCATTAACACCTTTGGTCTTATAAATTTTGGAGGAATGGATGGTTATCCAAATGCTGTCCCACAAGATGTGAGAAATAGGTTACCAAAATTCCAAGGTAACAATGCTATAACTAGAGATCAGCATCTCAAACTCTTTGTTAACATGATGGAAGATTTTGAGATAAAATTTGAGGGTGTGTATATTAAGTTGTTTATCCATACACTTGAGGAAGATGTAAGAGATTGGTACAAAGCTCTTCCTGATAACTCTATTGATTCACGGACTGAGATGAGTAATGCATTCAGATTACAATATGGAGACAAAATAGATCCAAGGTTCCTTCTATTCGAGTTTGAGAACATCAAGAAGAACCCTAATGAGACTGTTTGTGACTTTAATACAAGATTTAATAAAACATTGAGAAGGATGCCTATCATTTTGAGGCCTTGTGATGAATCTTGCTTGATCAAATATGCAGATGCATTTGATAAAAAGGCAGCCTATTACTTAAGAGACAAAAATCCTACAAACTTGAGACAAGATTTCACCATGGCACTTCAAATTGAAAATATTATAAAGGCTGTTGGTAAACCACTTAAGAGGGATGGTGTGAAGTTGATAAACCCTGAGAAGCCACAGGCTAGCGAGGGTGCTGATTTAGAAGATGTTGTCAAGACTTTGGCAGGGGCTGTTAAGGAAATTTCTTTCAAGTTAGCCCAGGTTGAGAAAGGAATTGGGAAAAGTTCACAAGGACAGCAAAGAACTCAAAACCATGATATATTTGGCAATCATCCTAGGAGTGATCAAAGGCAAGATGATAGAGGTAAAGGGCCTGTTAGATCTACAAATAGACAACCCCAAGCATGTGAAAATAGAGTGGTGCCTGACCCTCTGACTGCAAGAGTTGCTGGTGTTCAAGAAATTGTTGATATGGATTAGTGTGACAGATGTTGTCTTCCTCATCCACCATGTGAAATGGACCAGCAATATATTGATGATGATAATGAGAATGCAATGGATGATAATATTTGTATGATGGGCAGATCTTCAGGCTCACAAAAAGCAACAACATCAACAAATGTGATAATTGCAAGGGACTACTACAACCTTTTGGGATTACATAAAGAGGGTACCATTTATTTCTCTTCCTCAACTTCATGATGTAGATGTACTTTAGGCTTTTGAAATTCCTAATAATGACTTTGAATATCTAAGGGATTTAATGATCAAGAAGTATGATGGTGGTATTCCTTCGGAGGAAGATAGACAATTGTTAATGAATGTTGTGGTTGGTCAAGAAAAGGAGTACAATACTAGAAGTAAAGTTATTAGGGGGAGCTGGTCCTCAAGTCAAACAAAAAGACACCCTTTCTCACAAGTATTCCAAAAGATAATCCTAGAAGAGAAACAATTTCCAAGAACCCTATTGTCCCCATGCAAAAATATCAGTCCTCTTCATGCCCAGGCAGCCAAGAATACTTCTCCATCTGATGAAACCTTCTTGTTTCCCTTCCAATGTTTTTTTTTCCAAGGAATGTTCCATATGATATAGCCTAGGTATTAAGTAAAATTAAAGTGAGTGTTCCCATTATTGAATTTGCTTAGAATTCTTGAACATGATAAAAAGAGATTTTGAATACTTGGGATCTGAAGGAAGAAAAGAGTATACCAAGAAGAAATGTAAATGTTGTTGAGAATCCTCTTCAAAGCATTGTTGGCCGTGAAACACCACCACCAATGGAAGATCTTAGAGAGGCACCTGAAGTGTATTAGGGACATCCTTGGTTGATTCCCAATTTAAATGTTGATCCATTCTTCACAACTTTTCTCATAAAAGGTAGGTTGCTTCATAATTACATGTTTGATTCTGGTGCATCATGTAATGTTTATGCCTCTAGAAGTTATGAATGAGTTGGATATCAAGGTGACAGCAGAATATGGGAAGTGTACAGCCATGAATTCAAGTTTAATTGTCAGTTGTTGGTTGTGTGAAAGGGTTACTAGTGCAACTTGTAGCCTATCCGGATAAGAATTTAAAACTTGATGTTGTAATTGTTGACTGCCCTGCCAAATGGGGTATGCTTTTTGTCAAGAAAATGGGCTGCAAGGGTTGGTGGTAGTGTTCAAATGGACATGTATTTTTCCAGCATTCCCCATTGAGGGAAGCATTGTCAAAATATTTGGTGAAAATAATATGTTACACTTGATTGAAGATCCTAACAATGCTTCTTATGAAGTGTTTGTTTGTTGATGTAGATTGTTGACAACTTCATTGGTTTTTGCTGATGGAAAAGAGAATAAGATGGATAAATCAGAGTGCCTTGGTATGGTAGGTTCTCCATGGACATTACTATTTGATGGAGCTTGCTCCAAATTTGGCAATGGTGCTGGTATAGTGTTGGTTTCTCCTAGTTGAGGAAAAGTTTCCTTTTTCCTTCAAGCTCAATTTTGAGTGTACTAAAAAACATTGCTGAGTATGAGGCATTATTATTGGGATTAAGGATTGCATGGAAATATGGAGTGAAGGATATTGTTTCCAAGGGGGATTCAAAGCTGGTTATGAAAGCAAGTGAGAAAGTTGTATGCTACAAAAAAATCAGCATATGAAAACAATATAAGCATGTTGTTTGGGACTTGATTTAAATGTTTGAATCCTTTAAACATTGTTTACCATGATAGAAGTCTTAATGATGATGCTGATAAGCTGGCTGTTTTGGGTTCTAGATTCAAACAATTGCAACCGTTTCACACCTTTTTTTTGGAATATGATATTGAGGTGCTAATAAGGCCAGCTGTCCTGAATAATGTGAAACATTGGCAGATTGTTGATGATGATGCACAAGTGTTGAGATTCTTACAATGCCAAGGAAAAGTTTTCTAGTAAGAATATTGATTGGGAAACCAATGGTGTTGCATGAATGAAGGTAGAGAAACTTTGTTTGACAAGGGATATTATACAATTGAAAACAAATACCATTCTTAAAGGTCTTGTTGCACTTGAATCCAATTTTAGCAATGTTGATTGCATCATAAATAGAAACTTGTTTTGCTTCAAGGGATGTGGAAGAGCAGAACTTGGGAACTAAAGACAAACCAAGGAATATCTAGTTGGGCAGTCATCTCAGCAAAGAAGAGAAAACAGTCCTATGCCCAACTTTTAAAGAAATATCAAGACTGCCTTGATTGGTCTTATTCAGAGCTGAAGGCATATAGAGAAGATTTATTTCAGCATGATATCCCTCTTGAAGCCAAAACCAAGCCATTTAGACAAAAACAAAGGCCTATTAACCCACTACTTTCCATGAAAAATTCAGGAAGAGTTGAATAAATTAAGAGATGATGGCATCATTTTAGCCTACTAGATACTCGTCTTGGGTTGCCAACCTTGTGCCAGTTAGAAAGAAGAATGGTGATTTCATGACTTTGTGTGGATTTTAGGAATCTAAACAAAGCATCTATGAGGGACAAACTATCCTTTGCCAAACATGGAGAATATGCCTGCATCTTGTGACAGGGTCAGAAATGCTTTCTACTGTGGATGGTTTCTTCGGATACAATCAAGTAGTTGTCAAAAAATCAGAAAGACTTAAGACAACCTTCACTACTCCTTGGGGGACTTATGTTTTTGTAAGGATGTTGTTTGGATTGATGAATTTTGGTTCTACTTTCCAAAGGGAACTGGATGTCAGCTTTTTCTTGTTATATCAATGAGTTTATTACAGTTTTACCAAGATGATGTGACTATTTTTTCAAGGTAGCAAGCAGACCATTTGCAACACCTAGAGAAGATGTTGATGAGATGTAGAGAGTATGGAATTTAACTTAATCCAAAGAAGTGTCATTTTGGTGTGCTAAAGACCAAGATGTTGGGGCATATTGTGTCCAAAGAAGGTGTTATGATAGACCTTGAGAGAGTGGAAGCAATCAGCAAGGTGCCTATTCCAAGAACCAAGAAAGGTATTCAATCTTTCTTTGGCCAAATCAATTTCATTAGAAGGTTTGTCTCTGAATTTTTTTGAGTTAACTCTCCCCAATCACAAGCATGCTAAGAAAGGATTAAGTTATTAAGTGGGAAGATGCTACGTCATCCAAGATTTTTATGGAATAAAGGATGCACTCAAGCATGCACCTGTTTTGGCAGCTCTAAACTATAAGATGCCTTTCCAAATCTTCTGTTTTAAATCTGAATTTACTATTGCTTTAGTTTTGTTACAAAAAGGATGAGAATGGAGTTGAGAGGCCTATTGATTTCTTTAGCAAGGTTTTACAAGCAGCTGATACTGAAGTACACAATTATGGAGAAACAAGCATTTTCATTCGCTAAAAGCAAATAAAGATTTTTCAGGCCCTACATTTTGAGTTCAAAGGTTTTTGCTTATGTTCCCCAACACCATGGTTAAAGACATCTTATCTAACATGGAGATATCAAGCAAGAGAGGTAGATGGGTCAAAAAATTACAAGAGTATGATATGGATATCCAAACTACAAAGATGTTAAGAGGTTTGGTGTCTTTCCAAGCTCATGGTTTAGAGTAATTTGTACAACACGTAGAAGTGAATCAGCTAGAGGAAGGAAGGGAAGATCTTCTTGACAAATTGATGAATTCTGAATGACCTACAAGGATGTGGTCTTCTAACTCAAGAACCTATACTGTCCTAGTCACTTGAATAAAAATTAGAAAAGATCCCTTAAGCTGGCTTTTCAAAAATATATCATAACAGACCTTGGGCTAGCTTGGAAAGACCCTGAGGGTGTCCTCTTGAAATGCAAAACTACAGATGAAGCTCCTGATTTGATTGTTGATTTTCCATGGGGGAGTTTGTGGAGGACATTTTTTCTGGGAGAGTGACAGCACATAAGATGTTAAGAGCTAGTTATTGGTGGCCAACTCTTTTCAAAGATGCAAACCGGGCTAGTTAGAAGATGTGATAGTTGCCAACGCTTCTCGAGAAGATTGAAAGCTTCAGGATCCCTTTCTTTGCAGCCTGTATCAATTGCAGCTCCTTTCAAACAATGGAGAATGGATTTTATTGGTGATATTTCAAATCTTTCTAGTGCTGGTTACAAATGGATCCTTGTAGCAACTGATTATTTTACAAAATGGGTTGAGGAAACTCCATCTAGAAAGGCAACACACCAAGTGGTAATAGATTTCTTGCTGAATCATATCATATGCAGGTTTGGAGTTCAAGTTAAGATTGTATCTGATAATGCTATGTGTTTTAGAGCCAAGCCTTTGATGGCAATGTGTAGTGAATATGGGATAAATCTGACTTATTCTTCAAACTACAATCCACAAGGTAATGGACAAGTTGAATCAAGTAACAAGAACTTGCTCAAGATCATTAGAAGAACCTTGGAAATATACAAGAAGAAGTGGGGAGAACAATTGGAAATTTACAGTGTGGGCTGATAGAATAACTCCAAAAAGAGAAATTGGTAAAATTCCATTTGAATTGGTGTATGGAACTTAGGATTTGCTGCCATTACACCTGTAATTATCCACTTTTCAGTTTTCCCAGCAATTGGAAGATCAATAACATGGCCCATATGAATCAAGAATCAATCACATCATTGAGTTGGATGAAGAAAGGAGAGCTTCTCATCAAAAGAATGTCAGATTTAGGGAGAAATTGAAGAATTTGTTTGATAATAAAGTCACCCCTAGAGCCTTCAGAGTTGGAGATCTAGTTTTGCTGTGGGAATGTTGCCATGAAGACAAGGGAAAGCATGGAAATTTTGATGCTCTATGGATGGGCCTTTATGCCATTGATATCAGGATTGGAGAAAATGCATTTTTCTCAAGGATTTAGATGGGGATTTGCTGGAGCTTCCTATTAATGGCAGACATTTAAAACATTTCCTGGATTAAATCCCCATGTGAGGTGTGAACAAGTTGTACATTTTTTATAGCCCTTGTTTTTGTTGTTGTTGGCTTGTGGTTTTCCCTTTTGTCCTTGGCAACCATTGTTGTTCTAGTTTTCTCGGCTTGTTTTTGGTGAAAATTCTTTTTTTTGGGCTGCTCTGCATGTTTTGACTCCTTATCTAATGGATTTTTGGCACTTGGTCTACGTTGTGATCTTGTGGCACTCACTGGGAGTGCCCATCCCAAGCAAGAGCCAATGTTGGTCCCATTATTGAGTTTGCATAATGTGCCTTATTTTTTCATGACCAAATGTACTCACAAACGTTTCATTTTTTTGGTCTCGTGGTCTACAGTTTGCATTTTCCAATTGAATGCCTTTGATATGCTCATAATGTTGTTATTCTGCCTTATTTTGAAACATGATCCAAGTTTCCCCCCATTTTTGCCCTAATATTTCATTTTTACGGGATGTGCCATTTTTTCCATTGTCAAATCATGCAAAAACTTGAAAGTGATCAAATCCTTAATTCGTGCAAGTGTTTCCCCAATCCCAGGGTCGCAAATGATGTCAAAAATTGATTCAGTTGGTTTAAAATGAAGAATTCTGCCTTCCCTGTCAAAAAATTTGGTTTCTAGGGCATTCCCTGTATTTTTCACATTTTGACGGGCTCTCAGGCCATCAAATTTATCATTGCAATCTTTATGCTGATGTGGAAGGCTCCTATTGGTCGGGGATGTGCAGGAAAACATTATTAATTTGTCATTTTTTGAAATTTTGGCGAAAGGAAAATTCTTGACCGCGGCCCCGCAGTGCTAGTGTTTGTGCCTACATGGCACAATTTGATTGGTCAGATGAATCAGCAGGTGGCTGGTGTCACTTAACATTTTCTCTCATTTTGAAAAATTCCTCAAAGTCACTTTTTGGCCTGCGATCCCGCGCCCAATGAGAAGGCGACACGTGGCATAAGAGGATCAACTGGGCGGCGGTGGAGTTAAATTTTTTTCATATTTTTTGGCTCAAAACATCATGGAAAATTTTGACCTGGAGGCCTGTGCCCAATGGAAGGACAACACATGTCCAGGGGAGGTCGACCAAAAAAGTGGGGACTTGGAAGAGTTTTAAAAATTTTGGCTTCAAAATGCTAGAGGAAAAAATTCGGCCCGAAAGCCCGTGCCCAGCGGGATGGTGACACGCATCCAGGAGAGTCAGCATGGAGAGGTGAATAATTGGAAAGTTTTTGAATATTTTGGCTTCAAAATGCCGAAAGAAAAGTTTGGCTTATGAGCCCATGACGAATGAAAAGTATACACGTGTCCCAGATTTGGCGGGGATTTTGAGCGTGGAGAGAAAGTGGAAAATTCTCCAAACTTTGGCGGAAATTTTCAAAGGAGACAATGAACCCATGGAAAATATAGGTGTCCCCCCACAGCCAATCAAGGGGAGACACGTGGCATTATTCAAAAAGGAAAGAGGAAGAGCTAGGCCCATTAAGGTTTTTGTGCTCACGGGGGAATGAAGGCAAATTTGATGAGTCGGCTCTACCTCTAATGGGAGAGAAACACGTGCCAGAGGGAGTAGCGGGTGTTCGGGCCCACAGAGGTTTCAGAGAAAATTTTCTATTTCTCAGAAAAGTGGTAAAATGCATCAAATTGGCCCGCGGTTTTGGTGGAGGCACACATGAGGACACGTGGCGCATCCAGGGGCTCGCGGGGAAAATATTCAAAATTTTCCCGAATCCAAAAAAAAGAGGGTATAAAATGCGTATTTGGAGGCAAAGGCCCGGTCAAATGGTATTTGGACACATGTCCCACCTCATCCAAAGGGAAAAAAGGGTATTTCCGAGGGAATATTCAAGATTTGATCTGACACGTGGAGGGCAGATATTTAAAGTTGATTTTAATCAATGGTTGCTGTGCATTTTCATTTTCTAGGCACCATTGGGGCTCCAAGATGCTTGGAATCATCATTTTTGCACCGATTCACATGAAATTTTATATGAATTTGCATCCCCTCAGCCTTCTGAGAACAACGGCACCATTATTTTGAGCTGATTTGATGTCCTATAATGTTTTTCATGAAATATTTTTCTCAGCCCGTGAAAAACACGTGAATGGTAAAAAAATGAAATGTTGCAGAGTTAAAAATGATGAAGTAAAAGGTGAAAAATGATTGCAAGTGCATGCTGGCATGGTGGAATGCCAAAAATGTGACCGTAGGATGGATAAGGACCCGAGTTCATGCAATATTTTAAAATATTTTTGCATCTTTGGCATTTGACGAGATGTTTTACAGTTGTATATCATTTTTCATCAAATGGATAGGGTTTTGTAACAAATTTGATCCCTTGAGCATATTATTTTCTTGGGAGGCAAGGATCCAAGATGGGAGAGGATATATGATGTAATTTGGAGGCATTTTAAAAGTATGTTGAGAATTTTGGAGGAGGAGAGAAGAATTTTCATGTGGAAAACTGGAAGACGTCTATTTCTTTTTGGAGAGACTACCTGACAGCCATTTTTGGTTCCTATTTGCATCAAATTTTCATCATGCTGAGTTGGTTTCAGCTGGAAAGCCATCAACAAGCTTTGAGATTGTCTAAATAACATTCCCTTGCTGATACATTTGATCAAATTCTTGGATCATTTAGCCTACTATATACTCGTCTTGGGTTGCCAACCTTGTGCCAGTTAGAAAGAAGAATGGTGATTTCAGACTTTGTGTGGATTTTAGGAATCTAAACAAAGCATCTATGAGGGACAACTATCCTTTGCCAAACATGGAGAATATGTTGCATCTTGTGACAGGGTCAAAAATGCTTTCTACTGTGGATGGTTTCTTTGGATACAATCAAGTAGTTGTCAAAAAATCAGAAAGACTTAAGACAGCCTTCACTACTCCTTGGGGGACTTATGTTTTTGTAAGGATGTTGTTTGGATTGATGAATGTTGGTGCTACTTTCCAAAGGGAACTGGATGTCACCTTTGCTTGTTATATCAATGAGTTTATTACAGTTTACCAATATGATGTGACTATTTTTTCAAGGTAGCAAGCAGACCATTTGCAACACCTAGAGAAGATGCTGATCAGATGTAGAGAGTATGGCATTTAACTTAATCCAAAGAAGTGTCATTTTGGTGTGCTAAAGGCCAAGCTGTTGGGGCATATTGTGTCCAAAGAAGGTGTTATGATAGACCCTGAGAGAGTGGAAGCAATCAGCAAGGTGCCTATTCCAAGAACCAAGAAAGGTATTCAATCTTTCTTTGGCCAAATCAATTTCATTAGAAGGTTTGTCTCTAATTTTGCTGAGTTAACTCTCCCAATCACAAGAATGCTAAGAAAGGATCAATTTATTAAGTGGGAAGAGGCCGTCATCCAAGCTTTTGAAGGAATAAGGATGCACTCAAGCATGCACCTGTTTTGGTAGCTCCAAACTATAAGATGCCTTTCCAAATCTTCTGTTTTGCATCTGAATTTACTATTGCTTCAGTTTTGTTACAAAAGGATGAAATGGAGCTGAGAGGCCTATTGATTTCTTTAGCGAGGCTTTACAAGTAATTATACTGAAGTACACAATTATGGAGAAACAAGCATTTGCATTGCTAAAAGCAACAAATATTTTTAGGCCCTACATTTTGAGTTTAAAGGTTGTTGCTTATGTTCCCCACACCATGGTTAAAGACATCTTATCTAACATGGAGATATCAAGCAAGAGATGTAGATGGTCAAAAAATTACAAGAGTATGATATGGATATCCAAAATACAAAGCTGGTAAGAGGTTTGGGTCTTTCGAAGCTCATGGCTAAGAGTAATTTACAACATGTAGAAGTGAATCAGCTAGAGGAAGGAAGGGCAGATCTTCTTGACAAATTGATGAATTATGAATGGTACAAGGATGTGGTCTTCTACCTCAAGCACCTATGCTGTCCTAGTCACTTGAATAAAAATCAGAAAAGATCCCTTAAGCTGGCTCCTCAAAAATATATCATAACAGACCTTAGGCTGGCTTGGAAAGACCCTGAGGGTGTCCTCTTGAAATGCATAATTGAAGATGAAGCTCCTAAGTTGACTGTTGATTTCCATGGGGGAGTTTGTGGAGGACATTTTGCTAGGAGAGTGACAGCACATAAGATTTTAAGAGCTGGTTATTGGTGGCCAACTCTTTTCAAAGATGCAAACCGGCTAGTTAGAAGATGTGATAGTTGCCAACGCTTCTCGAGAAGATTGAAAGCTTCAGGATCCCTTTCTTTGCAGCCTGTATCAATTGCAGCTCCTTTCAAACAATGGAGAATGGATTTTATTGGTGATATTTCAAATCTTTCTAGTGCTGGTTACAAAATGGATCCTTGTAGCAACTGATTATTTTACAAAATGGGTTGAGGAAACTCCATCTAGAAAGGCAACACACCAAGTGGTAATAGATTTCTTGCTGAATCATATCATATGCAGGTTTGGAGTTCAAGTTAAAGATTGTATCTGATAATGCTATGTGTTTTAGAGCCAAGCCTTTGATGGCAATGTGTAGTGAATATGGGATAAATCTGACTTATTCTTCAAACTACAATCCACAAGGTAATGGACAAGTTGAATCAAGTAACAAGAACTTGCTCAAGATCATTAGAAGAACCTTGGAAATATACAAGAAGAAGTGGGGAGAACAATTGAAATTTACAGTGTGGGCTGATAGAATAACTCCAAAAAGAGAAATTGGTAAAATTCCATTTGAATTGGTGTATGGAACTTAGGATTTGCTGCCATTACACCTGTAATTATCCACTTTTCAGTTTTCCCAGCAATTGGAAGATCAATAACATGGCCCATATGAATCAAGAATCAATCACATCATTGAGTTGGATGAAGAAAGGAGAGCTTCTCATCAAAAGAATGTCAGATTTAGGGAGAGAAATTGAAGAATTTGTTTGATAATAAAGTCACCCCTAGAGCCTTCAGAGTTGGAGATCTAGTTTTGCTGTGGGATAGTTGCCATGAAGACAAGGGAAAGCATGGAAATTTTGATGCTCTATGGATGGGCCTTTATGCCATTGATATCAGGATTGGAGAAAATGCATTTTTTCTCAAGGATTTAGATGGGGATTTGCTGGAGCTTCCTATTAATGGCAGACATTTAAAACATTTCCTGGATTAAATCCCCATGTGAGGTGTGAACAAGTTGTACATTTTTTATAGCCTTGTTTTTGTTGTTGTTGGCTTGTGGTTTTCCCTTTTGTCCTTGGCAACCATTGTTGTTCTAGTTTCTCTCGGCTTGTTTTTGGTGAAAATTCTTTTTTTTTGGGCTGCTCTGCATGTTTTGACTCCTTATCTAATGGATTTTTGGCACTTGGTCTACGTTGTGATCTTGTGGCACTCACTGGGAGTGCCCATCCCCAAGCAAGAGCCAATGTTGGTCCCATTATTGAGTTTGCATAATGTGCCTTATTTTTTTCATGACCAAATGTACTCACAAACGTTTCATTTTTTTTGGTCTCGTGGTCTACAGTTTGCATTTTCCAATTGAATGCCTTTGATATGCTCATAATGTTGTTATTCTGCCTTATTTGAAACATGATCCAAGTTTCCCCCCATTTTTGCCCTAATATTTCATTTTTACGGGATGTGCCATTTTTTCCATGTCAAATCATGCAAAAACTTGAAAGTGATCAAATCCTTAATTCGTGCAAGTGTTTCCCCAATCCCAGGGTCGCAAATGATGTCAAAATTGATTCAGTTGGTTTAAAATGAAGAATTCTGCCTTCCCTGTCAAAAAATTTGGTTTCTAGGGCATTCCCTGTATTTTTCACATTTTGACGGGCTCTCAGGCCATCAAATTTATCATTGCAATCTTTATGCTGATGTGGAAGGCTCCTATTGGTCGGGGATGTGCAGGAAAACATTATTAATTTGTCATTTTTGAAATTTTGGCGAAGGAAAATTCTTGACCGCGGCCCCGCAGTGCTAGTGTTGTGCCTACATGGCACAATTTGATTGGTCAGATGAATCAGCAGGTGGCTGGTGTCACTTAACATTTTCTCTCATTTTGAAAAATTCCTCAAAGTCAATTTTTGGCCTGCGATCCCGCGCCCAATGAGAAGGCGACACGTGGCATAAGAGGATCAACTGGGCGGCGGTGGAGTTAAATTTTTTTCATATTTTTTGGCTCAAAACATCATGGAAAATTTTGACCTGGAGGCCTGTGCCCAATGGAAGGACAACACATGTCCAGGGAGGTCGACCAAAAAAGTGGGGACTTGGAAGAGTTTTAAAATTTTGGCTTCAAAATGCTAGAGGAAAAATTCGGCCCGAAAGCCCGTGCCCAGCGGGATGGTGACACGCATCCAGGAGAGTCAACATGGAGAGGTGAATAATTGGAAATTTTTTGAATATTTTGGCTTCAAAATGCCTAAAGAAAAGTTTGGCTTATGAGCCCATGACGAATGAAAAGTATACACGTGTCCCAGATTTGGCGGGGATTTTGAGCGTGGAGAGAAACTGGAAAATTCTCCAAACTTTGGCGAAAATTTTCAAAGGAGACAATGAACCCATGGAAAATATAGGTGTCCCCCCACAGCCAATCAAGGGGGAGACACGTGGCATTATTCAAAAAGGAAAGAGGAAGAGCTAGGCCCATTAAGGTTTTTGTGCTCACGGGGGAATGAAGGCAAATTTGATGAGTCGGCTCTACCTCTAATGGGAGAGAAACACGTGCCAGAGGGAGTAGCGGGTGTTCGGGCCCACAGAGGTTTCAGAGAAAATTTTCTATTTCTCAGAAAAGTGGTAAAATGCATCAAATTGGCCCGTGGTTTTGGTGGAGGCACCACAGTGAGGACACGTGGCGCATCCAGGGGCTCGCGGGGAAAATATTCAAAATTTTCCCGAATCCAAAAAAAAGAGGGTATAAAATGCGTATTTGGAGGCAAAGGCCCGGTCAAATGGTATTTGGACACATGTCCCACCTCATCAAATGGAAAAAAGGGTATTTCGAGGGAATATTCAAGATTTGATCTGACACGTGGAGGGCAGAGATTTAAAGTTGATTTAATCAATGGTTGCTGTGCATTTTCAATTTTTCTAGGCACCATTGGGGCTCCAAGATGCTTGGAATCATCATTTTTTGCACCGATTTCACATGAAATTTTATATGAATTTGCATCCCCTTCAGCCTTCTGAGAAACAATGGCACCATTATTTTGAGCTGATTTTGATGTCCTATAATGTTTTCATGAAAATATTTTTCTCAGCCCGTGAAAACACGTGAATGGTAAAAAAATGAAATGTTGCAAAGTTAAAAACGAGGAAGTAAAAGGTGAAAAATGATTGCAAGTGCATGCTGGCATGGTGGAAATGCCAAAAATGTGACCGTAGGATGGATAAGGACCCGAGTTCATGCAATATTTTAAAATATTTTTGCATCTTTGGCATTTGACGAGATGTTTTACAGTTGTATATCATTTTTCATCAAATGGATAGGGTTTTTGTAACAAATTTGATCCCTTGAGCATATTATTTTCTTGGGAGGCAAGGATGCCAAGATGGGAGAGGATATATGATGTAATTTGGAGGCATTTTAAAAGTATGTTGAGAATTTTGGAGGAGGAGAGAAGAATTTTCATGTGGAAAACTGGAAGACGTCTATTTCTTTTTGGAGAGACTACCTGACAGCCATTTTTGGTTCCTATTTGCATCAAATTTTCATCATGCTGAGTTGGTTTCAGCTGGAAAGCCATCAACAATCTTTGAGATTGTCTAAATAACATTCCCTTGCTGATACATTTGATCAAATTCTTGGATCAACTGTTTTTAAATCTCTTGGAAAGCTTGCATACAACTTATATTTCAGTATGTTTTCAATTTGTGATTTCATCCTCATGTTGCAATCTGTGTTTAGGATCCTCTCTTGATCATCAGGTTTCATTTCTGGTTGATTGGTTATGGCATTTGTAAAATCTTTTAGTTCAGAGACCTTTTCACGATATAGATACAACATCTTACAATCATCTTACTAGCCTTGATTACTGAGATTGTATGTAAACCTTTGGGTGGTCACCTTTAGAGGTCCATGATTAAATAAGGCATTCCCTGGAATGCTTCATTGGTTTTTCTTCAATCCCTTTTTGCAATGGAGGTTTCAGTTTTTTAAGAATATGTGATTTGGGGCTCCATGTGTGCACAATCCTGGTTGAAAGATCACTTCAGATTCATTGAAAACATCTTGTTGTTTTAGGTGTTGTAATTCATTTGGCAAAGTTTCCCAAAGAAGGTGATGACTCTTACTACGTCTTGCCCAATCCAACATGTCCCATCAGAATTTCTTCTAAAATCACTCAATCCTACCTACAATCCCCCTGTATTTGCATTGTGTTCCCCCCCCACAAAAGAAATTCATCAGATCCGTTCACTAAAGGCCAAATGTTGAACAGGGTTTTATCATTTCTTTTAGCCACTCTAGCTTTGGTTTTGTGACCATTCCATCATTTAGTAGTGAAAAATCCTTTTATTTTTGGATATGGATCACTTGATCATGTTTCACAAAGCTCTTCATAGCATAATGTAAAACACAAGGATATCTCCATCCCTTACCATAATCAGGCTGCCTTATAGGTTCTCTTCTTGCCTTGGTTGACAGGCACAACCTCAAATAGTGAGGGTTGACAAAACCCTCTTGAAGGTTCTAATCCATTCCGCGGTGTCTTGACTGCAAAAAGTAGATATGTGTACTTCCCTTGCTACAATGACATAGCAAACCTCTCTCCAATCCTTGAGTTTCTTGTGCAAATTTTGGTGATTTGTTCAAGTTGTAAAGGTGAGATTCATCTTATAAACAACACCCGAGTCGTCGTTGCTGGGACTTCTTACTTTTTCTTTCGGGGTGTTTTTGAAGTATTTGAAAGGTTTGAAACATTTGGTGTGATTAATCTTTGACTGTTTACTTCGTGAGATATCATTCATAATTTAAGATCTTATGCTTTGGGTAAAAATGATTTTCAAAATCAGCCTGCTTTATCATTTACAGCATTTTATACTGATTAATGCACGTTCTGTTGAATTAAGAATGACGAAAATCTGATTTGAAAGAACACCCTTGCAATGTTTTTCATAGAAGACATTTGACAAAATATTTATTTCTTTCTTACAACAACTAAGGGTGAAAATCTTAGTGGTGACTTCCATGTTTTTGGGGGGTTCTTGAAATACCAGTTGTCTACCAACATTTCTTTTTTTGACAACTTTTGTTTAAATCTATCAAACTAGAGGAAGAGTCCCTCTTCATTCACCAAGGATTCTTCAAATAAGTTTCTGACCAAATCAAGAACTCGAACTAGAGGGAAGAAAGATTTGGAAAGTTTTTTTGGTGATTTGGGTTATAAGAAAAGAGAATTCAATAGTTGAATTCAGGAGAGCAGCCTGTTATTGAAGATTTGATTCTTCTCAAGTAGGCTGCTCAGAAATACCTTATCCTAACTTTGGGCTGGCTGGAAGAACCCTGAAGGTGTCCTCTGAAACGTATAACTGAAGATGAAGCTCCCAAAGTAGTTTCTGATTTCCATGGGGGAGTTTGCGGAGGGACACTCTTTGCTAGAGGGTTACAACACCAATTTTTGAAGCGTGGTTATTGTGGCCTACTCTCTTCAAGATCAACCATGCTGATTAAAAGGTGTGAACAGCGACAGCCGTTCTCTAGAAGATGAAGCCTTCAGGTTCCCTTCCTTTATAGCTTGTATCAATTGAAGCTCCTTTCAAACATTGGGGGATGGAATTCTTGGTTGATATTTCAGACCCTTCTAGTGCTGGACATAATGGATCCTTTGTATCCAAAGATACTTCACCAAGTGTGTAGAGGAAATCCCCATCAGAAAGGCACCACACCAATTGTTTATGAATTCTTGTTGAATATATCATATGGCAGATTTGGTGTGTCCAGTTCAAGACTGTGGCTGATATGCCATGTGTTTAGGCTAAACCTTTGATGGCAATGTGTAAGGATTATAGAAACCAATCTACTTATTATTAAACTATAACCCCCAAGGGCATGGAAAAGATGAGTCCATAATAATAATTTGCTAAATATCATTATGAGGACCTTGGATTTGAACAATGAGAAATGGGGTGAAAACTGAAATTTACAGTTTTGGGCTGATAGAATTACTGCTAAGAAGCTACTGGTAAGAGCCAATTTTAAGTTTTGTGTAATGGAAATCAGCTCTATGCCCTTACATCTACAATTATCTTCATTTTTAGTTTGTTCCACAAACTTGAAGATTAGGAGTCAGTACATGTAAGCTTGAAAAATCACTACTAACAAGGAAGTAAAATACCAATAATCATACCTCCTCCTTAACGGTCCGTAGCAAACCTCAGAATGGCTAGTAAACTGGATTGAGCCCTGATTTGTGATATGTAGGTGCTTTCTTCTCAAGACGAGCAAAGACCTTCCTGCAACAACGATCCTCTTACTTTGCACTGGATGGGAAAAAGGATTATGAGGCTATTTTGGGCATTAGGACAAGGCAGAATGATGTTCTTTGCTCAAAGGATGCAAGAACTTAGATATGGCAGAAAGCTTATTCTCCGTGTGTTTAGAGGGGAGGGGTAAGGTTGTATTTAATAGCCTGAGGGAGTGATTAGCTTAGATTAATTTAAGTAATCATGGTTTGAAAATGTGAGCAAAGATTAAGTGGGTGGTTTGAAAATGGGGGCAAGATTAGGTGGGTGGTTTGAAAATGTGGGAAATATTAGGTGAGTGGGGGCCACGAAGAATGGGTGAGGATTTAGAATTATATTTTAATTCATAAGTGAGGATTTTAGGTGAGTGGGGACCACGAATGGTGGTGAGGATTTGAATTTGAATTTTAATTCAATAGTGGAAAAACATGGAGAATAATGACATGTGGTGAGGATTAGATTATTTTAGATTTTGAAATGGATAATTAATCAAATTATATTTGATTAATTCGAAGTGTATTTTGTGGGAAATGAGGAAGGGAAATTAATTGATTTAGGATAGATGTGAAATTTGGGTGTCTACATTGCCCCTCTTTGGAAGGGTACTATGAAAGTAGTGTCCTTTCAAAGAAAGTAGACTGGTAATGGGGGAAGAATTCAATCTACTTTTTAAAAGGTAAGGTGAATGTTTGTTGGGGAGAAGAGAAAGTGGGTGAGTGACGGATGTCATAGTATCCTCCAAGACAAAAATGTCATGAGAAGATGTGTTATGGATAGAATGTGGGTGATGCCCCCTCGAGAGGGATTGATAAGAATGAATATATGACAGAACTCTCGAAAAGAAGGGAAATGGATTTGGCAGAGAAGAGGATGATAATGGAGTGGAAGAGACTAGAATGACGTACGACGTAAATGGAGAAAGGATTCAATCGACTTGAATGCTAGGTTGAGGGTGTGTGGGGAAGAGAAAAGGGAATGGATAGGTGTTGGGGGTTGATTATTAGAAGAGTAAGGGAGATAGGGGAGGGGAAAAAAAGGAATGAAAGAGGTAGAATAAGAGAGAGGGATGATAGGGGAAGAAGGGAATGATGAAGGACAAACAAGGTAAAAGAGGAAAATTACAGAGTAGAGGGTGAAGGGATGAAATAGAGAGATGTGTAAAATGAAGGAAGCAACAGAGATAGTAAAAGATTGGATACGTGGAAGTGAAATCAATGAGTGAGTGGAAGAAAAGTAGGAAATTGGAAAGGAATAAATAGAAAGGAGAAAACAAGGTGGGAGTCAGGGGGGTGAAAATGGAGGGAAATGGAAAGAGGACCCAAAAAAAAGAAAGAAGTAGAAACGGAGAAAAAAAAGAAACGATGAGGGGCGAGGAAAGTGTGGAAAAAGAGGAGAGAAAGGAAGAGAAACATAGACAGAATGAACGAAACAGGTAGGGGTGGTAAGAGAAAAGGGGAAGTGGTAAGAAGAAACGTGAAAAATTAGGGGAGAGGAAAGGAAGATAGAACGAATACAAGGAGAAGATTGTAAGTAATCACGTCATTGTCGAGGAAGACCAAGGAAAAAGAATAGGATAGAAAAGAGAATGGGGGATAGAAGAGGCAACGCCAATGAGGGAACATTAGGGAAATCCCCTTGACAATGAGTGGTGGGGAAAGGGTGAAAGAAAAAAATGAAGAAAAAAGAAGAACGCGAAATGAGGACTGGAAAGGTAACGCCAAAAAAGGGACGTTAGGGAAACCCGTTGCCAATGAGTGGTGGGCTTAGAGGAGGGAAGGAATGAAGGGAAACTCTAGAAGGTCCAAGGGAGTGAATGAGGTCGTGCGGAATGGCGGATTGATAATTTTTAGGGAAAACCCGTTGACAATTATGAGTGCGGGGAAGAGAAGATGATGATGAAAGAAAGATATAGGAGTATTAACAGTAATAATGAATATGTGTGTGGGTAGAAAATGTAAGGGGGAATGTGAGAAGATGAAGGGGAAAGAGTGAAGAAGATGGGAAGGAGGAGTTGCGACGAAGTGAAAGCGAGGAGAGGATGGGGGTGATGAGGATGAACGAGGTGAGGATGAAGAACCAAGGACATGAAAAGAATGGGAAGAAATGGTATGAAGGAGATGGATCCAGGAGGGGAAAATGGGGGAAAAGAATGTGATTGTAGGTGGAAGAGATTGAGGTGTATGTTGTAAGAAGATATGTGGAGAAAGGATAATAGAAGGAGGAAAAAGTGGGTAATAGGAGATACTAGGTGGAAGAAACGATCAATAAAGTGAAATAAGAATGAGGCGGGGGAGAAGTTCATGATGACAAGTTAAGTGTAGGGAGGACCCTAACATAAGATTGTCATGTGATGGAAGTGGTTAAGTAAGATTGCCATGTGAGCAAAACTGGAGATGACAAATGGTCAAGCGAGAAGTGGTGTTTGTGAGAATCGAAAAGGAGGTGAAGGATGTGATAATGGGGAATGCCGAGAAAAAATGAAGGGTGAAGGGTGGGTAGTGATGGGGAAAGGCAAGGAGACAGATCATCCGTAAGAGGGACTCTTAAGTGAGATCGCCATGCTGGGTGAGTGGTTAAGTAAGATTGCCAAGCAGAGGAGGGTGATAGTGGTGGTAAAAAGATGTGATGATGGGGAATGAAGAGGAAATATGGTGGTGAGATTGGAGAGTGGATGGGCGAGTGTAAGATGACATGTCATGCTTAAGAGAATCTCTTAAGTAAGATCGTCATATTGCTGGAGAGTTTCGTAGGGTCACCCAACCGACAGGGATGATATGCAAAGAGAAAGACAAAATGATATGGGGATAGGGGTGGAATGGTAGGGTGAAGAAGATGATCAGCGATGAGAGGTGGGAGAAATAAGATGGGCGAAATATGATGGGATGGGGGAAGGCCACAGGGCAGATCAACCTTAAGTGGAAGTATTAAGTAAGATTGCCATGCAGCTGGAATGGTTAAGTAAGATCGCCAAGCTGAGGAAGAAGAAGGATGATGTTAGAGTTGGTGGGAATAGGGTATGACAAAATGGACTGAAGGGGAACCCTCAAGTGAATTTGCCATACTATGAGAGCGTGTAAGTAGGATGACCAGGCATAAGGTGGATTTGGGGAAGGATGAGAAAAGAGTCGAGTGAGGTATGCCTAAGTGGTATATGATATGAGATGAGGTGATAATAAGAAAGAAAGGACACAAAGGAGTGTAACATGAATGGATGAAGGAATATATGCAGTGGAGGGCGAGAGTGTGAGGGGGAATCCTTAATTGGGGATGCCCACGTGGTGAGAGTAATGATGCGGGAAATGGGAAGTAGAAGAGGTGGAGTTGGAAGATGTGTTTGGTGGTGATGGTTATTTGATGAGAGGGCATGTGGTGAGAAAGCTTCTACAAAGCGGGAAGATCTTAGGGAGAGGTAAAACCTCCACTGAGGATTCCATATAGAAGGGGTTATTAAGTAAGATTGTCAAGGCGGAAGAAAACGGGTGAAAGGAAAGAATACCAATGGGTGAGAGGGGACAGGAATGGTGAGAAGGGGTATATATGGGTATAAGCGGCGGAGGAGTAAAAATGAGAAGTGAGAATGAATGGATCAAATACATGGTGATCATGGTGGGGGAGAAGGAGCTGCTGGATAGTGAATGCTACTTGAGAAAGATCGTCAAGTAGGATTCGCAAACTGCAACTGTGATCAAGTAGGATTCGCAAACTGGAGATGCATTAGTAGGGTGAATGGATGGGGTGCAAAGTAAGATGTTGATCATGCAGGAAGATACTCACGTGACGAAAATCATCTTAATTTTAATATAGCACATAACAGGATGCATCGTGATATAAAAGATCAGGATGACTAGACTGTAATATGCGTGATAGCATAGACAGGGGCCATCAAAAAGGTTTGATGCCCCAGTAATGATATGCAAATGGAAGAGAAGCATAGACAGAGGCCATCAAGAAAGGTAATGATGCCCCAGTACGACATGCAATCAATAACATAAGAATATTACAGAGAACACCAGGATATATAAAATCAAGATGCCCCCTGTAATATATCAAGATACAAGAAAGCAATTAATAATTTGCCACTAATATGCAACCACAAGAACCAGTAAACATGTCCCTAACGTGTTCCACAGTGATGATTGATTAGATGTGCCCCCAAGTAGGGGTACAAAGGATTGGGTCAGTCTCCTCAAACAAGGAGGAAACAATGAGAGCCAGGACTTTTCCCAAGCGAGGATTAACGCGAGGAGAAGTGTTTTTGGTTTGAAATTGGTAGTCATAAGGGTTGGACTTGTTTGGGATAATAGTTCAAAGGATTGAATGTGTGTTTTTGCTATTGAGTTGTTACGATTTTGTGGATGTTTTGGGTCTTTGAAAATTTTACAAATGTTTGTATTTTGATATTTTCTAATGTTTTTGTTTTGGATTGTTGAGTTTCTAATGTTGTTTTGAATTTTATTATTTTTTGGATTTTCTAAGTTTGAATTTTTATGAGTTACACTGTGTTTGGTATTTTTGACGATGTTCAAATGTTTTTGGATTTTTGGATTTACACTGGTTTTTGGATTTTGATGAGTTTCAAATGTTTTTGGATTTTGAGGATTTTACAGTTTTTGAGATTTTGACGATTTTCAAATGTTTTTAGATTTTTGACGATTATAAAATGTTTTTGGAGTTTTGGATTTTTACATTTTTTTATTGGATTTTTTTTTACGATTTTCATGTTTTGATTTTTACTTTACATTGTGGAATTGACAATTATTATGGACCGAGTGCAGCCTTATTTTTGAGAGACGATTACCGTGTTCCGCATTGTAACTTATGCTTCAAATCATAAATTACTTTCCATTGGCATGATGGTGGTGATGATATGATGAAAAGATTCCAACTCATTCTTGACTCCACACAACGAGTAAGATGCGTGGGCTCATCACCAAGAATCAAAAGAAGTACTTAGGAGGTAGATACTGAATAATGAGAAAATGGCTACAAACAATCCCCTTTTGGGAATTGTGACCCCCCCTCCTTCTTCATAATGGTACTGAACCGTTTCAAAAAAAATGGCTTTCAATTAGAGTCACAAGATGCGATATTAATATTATGTGGCCTAACTGAGATAAGCCTTGAGGTTAAGGGATGTTCGCCTCTTCAATTTAGGCATCTAATTACGTTTTGGGGATTCTATAATTTGTAAGCACTATATTTTGTACTTTGAAATGACTCCCGATGCTTGCCCCATGCTTACTAGTGGAGAAGCACGGGCTCATCACCACGGTAAAATATAGGCTAGTGATTCCTTTTTTCCTTTTTGTTTGTTTTCTTGTTTTTTTTTTGTTTTTTTGGAATATTTTAAATGTTTTTTATGTTTGTTATGAGATGGACCCTCTACGCTTTGCCCCATGCCATTTGTAAGAGGCAAGGGTTTAAATCACCCGAAGACAGACGTAGACGAGTCAGGGCACCTTCCCTCCATTCCCAGTCTCACACTACTAGTAAGAAGTGTGGGCTCCAACCAAAGACGATGAAAGGACGAAAGATGGACAATAAATTATTCATAATTATTAATTGATGGATTTTTTTACATAGTGCTTTGAATTTGGAATAACATCTCCTCCAATCTCAGCCCCACACGACAGTAGGACACACCAGTGGTTTAACACCGAATACTGAGATGGACGACCAAACGAACTGGGGTAACGAAGTTTAGAAGCTTTGTTATGAAAGAGAGAATGTCTTTGAAGGGGAATATATTACCATCAGTAAGCTTCTAGGTATGACCATAGAGGAAAGTGACTGAAAAGGGAAGAAGTATGACTGCTCACAAACTTAATAGGATTTATACTAGCACTTGTCTCATGATGATAAATATGAAGATGTGATTTGATAAAGAAAATATCTGTCAATGGAAATGAATGATTTTAAATTATTCGGAGATAAGCAAGAACAACAAGGAACAATGTACACAGTTGTTGTTTCCTGGAATATAGAGTTATTTCAAGAATAAAATTTCTTCTTTGAATGGAATGCATTCATGGGTTTTCAAGGACTTGGCCGGTGTCAATGACCATTTATAAGCTCCAAACCCAAAACTATCTATGATTTCGTTGGCTCAAGAATTTTCTTGTTGTCCTCGTTCTTTGGGTGTGTTTCTTTCGATTTTCTTTGAGAATGAAATGATTGACCTAAATTTTCTAGGTTTGAATTTTTTATGGTATCTATGTCTTAGCTTATTTTGATGCACTTGAAGATATCTCAGGGCATAGAATTCGTTTTTCATCAGAGCTCGAGTTTATTAAGGCGTGAACTGTCGATAATAATATTGATTGATTACATTGTTTGAGGGATATTCTGAAAGATGGAGAATTCGGACCTTGACATGTAAATATCTTCCCCACCATAAACAAGGGGAGGAAGGAGTTGCCTTAGTTTGCTTGTTTGATTTTTCACTTCTGTTTGTCCATGAATTAATTGATTTGACGATAGATCAAAATTAAAGATGGAAAAGGTGGCATCAAGATATTCCTAGGATACATACCTCATAAATATATGCCCTAACGTCTTGTATGTGAGAATTATTAGTATGAGAATACCTGTAAGATCGGTCGTTGAAAGTATGATGCATGACAGGTTGCATTGTTGTAAGTTGTCCAAACTTGATGTTGTTTGTTGTTTCGATAAAAAGGCCTGAGAGTGTTAGGCATAAGGGCCAATCTTGGAAGACATAGAATCAAACTAATGGTAAGCCGCCTGGCTGTTGATGGACCTCGTCTGTAGTGTCTACAGTATATATCAAGGTTTGAAAGTGAGTCTGGAAATGAGATCAATGCTCGTGAATGTTGGAAGAATGTTTTGACCAACACAAGTTCAATAATATGTTTGGGCTGAAAGAGAGTCCTTAAAATAAGTTCAAGTTCCTCAGTTAATGTTTGGAAGAATGTTTTTGTCCAAAACAGGTTCAATGTATGTTTGAACTATTGGAAGGAAATTGAAGAAGATGGATTGGTTTGGAATTAGAGAGTCTTGACTGTTATCGTCATTATGATCGTGGAATTTCAGTATATATAGGAGTTTTGACAGTCGTCAGCTACTTATGGAAAGTAGGTATGTGGTATTGGATGGGTTCGTTGGTTGCAACGAGACATTGTCATCAAGTTTAAGAGATGCCGTACTGGGTGTCGTCAATAAAGTCTTGGACGTAATCTTAAATCGACAAATTTATCTATGTGATGACCATCAATGCGAATGAAGTCACAGTATGGGTTCGGTGTTACCAGCATGCTTTAGCTTCCCCCTTTGACAAAGGGTTTTGTTAATGATATTTATCAGTTTAGCCTCTTTTAGTTGAGAAAAACACTGGGGAATTTCTCGATGGGGGGTCTTAAACTTGACATTGGAATTTGAACTGATTTCTTCGTGGGTTGTATGATCGGCTTTTTAGGTGATGCTCACTGATTTTGGTAGCCATATGAGAGAGTGGTTTGTCATCTTATTAATTTGTGTTCTAATAGCTATTGTGTGAGTTTTTCGTGAATTCATCATGTTTGAAGAGAGGGTAGAATGAAGAAGAAAGGTGCGATGAAGAAGAAATCAACATATTGATTGTGATTTTTAGTTTGGCTCTCAATTGAGTTTTAACAAGTAAGCTATAAGGAGAAAGCTTAAAAAAAAGCTACTCGGGAAGACAAATGGGATATAACTAAAACAAGTTATGATGACATATCTTGATTGGTTTGGAGTATAAACAGCTTAACAGACGAAAAGTTAAGGAGTACACTAAACAGGGTACTAATAAAGTGGGGATGTAGCTCAAACAAGATGATGAAATGTTGATTGGTTTGGCTTTAACAGCTCTGGATTTTTTGATAGAAGAAGTAACTCAAACAAGGGACTCAACACAGTTGTGAACTCAAAAGAGTTTTAAAGGGATTTGGGTCGGAGGTTTTGTTAAAACTCGACAGCTGATGAAATTAAATGAGGAACTCAAACAAGTTCACTCAATGGTCATTTTTGATATAGCTTGAAACAGCTGAAAGAATGTTCTGACAATGATGAGATAAGGGAGACTGAAGAAGTACTCAATATCTATGGATATAGCTGAAGACAAGCTATGACAGATGTATATGGTACAGTGAGCTAATGAAATTGGGTATGTTTGGTCGTGTGGTTGGATTGTTTGGATGTTTTCGCTTCGGATGGAAGTGGTCGAGAATGAGTTTTTTGGAACACAACTAGGGTCTAAAACTTTTCACTGAACACCATTGATATAGCCAGGTTTTATGATTAAAATAAAAATTAAAAAATGTTAAAACTAGGTGTTTTCAAACAGCAAGCCAATCATGTGGATTCAATGTTTTGGCTATGAGGTAACTTCTTCAGGAGATGATCATTGTTTCAGTGAATCATACAATGGATGCTGTGAAATGGTGGAGCAGGCTATTCAGTACTCAAGAAGATGCGTCCTCCGATATACCCTAGCTTGATATACCTTAATTCTGTACGGGGACAGAATTGGTAAGGGGAGGGGAAAACCCTTTAGAGCACTGGAGAGATCACCAATTCTGATTTACCTGTTTCAGAGGGATATCACCACGTCCAGAACAGGTTGTGAAAGGTGGAGGTGTGGAGGGATGAATGTTTGGTGTCCGTATAAACTCACGAAGATTACAGGGACGATGCCCAGGCTTCGTTGTTACAGCGTATTTAGGCGTGGACCGGCATTGCGCGTGCCCCGAGATTACCTGTGAAGTGAATAGCAGCGGCGAGGTAAAATAGCGACGCTGTGTGTGATGAGACTAGGTCTCAAAGTGCAATGCAGCTGCAAATGCTGTTGGTGCCCGTTGGTAAGTTCACAGTCCACATACCCGTTGTGAGCTGGTGGTGATGCAATCTACCTTGTCTCCGTGTAAAACAATATGATGAAAGTGATTAAATGCAGGGTTCTTTTCCAATTTGATAAATCATAAGCAGAAATAATTGTGACCTGACGCGTGACTTTTTGATTTTTTTGTTTCAGCAATTGTCTTTGGAATGGTGCGTATTTTGTGGGATTTTGTTGTTTTTGTTTTGTTTTTGACTATATTCCAGGAATGCGGTTCTACAGAAACAAATAGAGGGTATCCTGCAAATGAAATGTAGAAAAAGTGATCGTGGTTTTTTGATGCTGATCGCTCTAAAGGCAGCAGGAAAGGAAAAAACGGAGCATACACACCAACGGACTAAAAAAAAATATTAAGAATAGACAAAGGAAAAAAGGGTATTTTCAAGGGTATATTCAAGATTTGATCTGACACGTGGAGGGCAGAGATTTAAAGTTGATTTTAATCAATGGTTTGTTTGTGCATTTTTCATGTTCTAGGTGCCATTGGGGCTCCAAGATGCTTGGAATCGTCATTTTTTGCACCGATTCACATGAAATTTTATATGAATTTGCATCCCCTCATCATTTTGAGAAAAATGGCACCATTCTTTTGAGCTGATTTGATGTCCTATGATGTTTTTCATGAAATATTTTTCTCAGCCCGTGAAAAACACATGAATGGTAAAAAAATGAAATGTTGCAGAGTTAAAAATGATGAAGTAAAAGGTGAAAAATGATTGCAAGTGCAATGCTGGCATGGTGGAATGCCAAAATGTGACCGTAGGATGGATAAGGACCCGAGTTCATGCAATATTTAAAATATTTTTGCATCTTTGGCATTTGACGAGATGTTTTTACAGTTGTATCTCATTTTTCATCAAATGGATAGGGTTTTGTAACAAATTGATCCCTTGAGCATATTATTTTCTTGGGAGGCAAGGATCCAAGATGGGAGAGGATATATGATGTAATTTGGAGGCATTTAAAAGTATGTTGAGAATTTTGGAGGAGGAGAGAAGAAGAATTTCATGTGGAAAAACTGGGAAGACGTCTATTTCTTTTTGGAGAGACTTCCTAAGAGCCATTTTTGGTTCCTGTTTGCATCAAATGTTCATCATGTTGAGTTGGTTTCAGCTGTAAAGCCATCAAAAAGCTTTGAGATTGTCTAAATAACATTCCCTTGCTGATACATTTGATCAAATTCTTGGATCAACTGGTTTTATCTCTTGGCAAAGCTTGCATACACTTATATTTCAGTATGTTTTCAATTTGTATTTCATGCTCATGTTGCAATCTTGTGTTTAGGATCTCGCTGATCATACAGGGTCTCATTTCTGGTTGATGGTTTAATGACATTTGTAATCTTGTATTCAGAAGAGCTTTCATCTGATAGAAGATAAACATATTTAAAATCATCTTACTATCCTTGATTAATGAGACTGTATGTAAACCTTTGGGTGCACCTTAGGTCATGATTAAATAGGGATTCCTGGATGCTTCATTGGTATTTTTCTTCAATCCTTTGTGGTAGGTTATCAATTTTTTTATGAAATAGTGTAGATTTGGGCATCCATGTGTGCACACATCCTGGTTGAAAGAGCACTTCAGATTCATTGAAACATCTCTATTGTTTAGGTGTTGTAATTCATTTGCAAAGTTTCCCAAAGAAGGTGATGACTCTTAACTACTCTTGTCCCAACATGTCTCATCAGAATTTCATTCTAAAATAACTCATCCTACCTACAATACCCCTGTATTTGCATTGTGTGTCCACAAAAGAATTCAATCCTTTCACTAAAATGCACAAAGTTGATCAGGGTTTTATCATGTCTTTAGCAGCTCTAGCTTTGTTTTGTGAACATTTCCATCATTTAGTAGTGACAACTCCTTTGAGTTTGGATAATTGATACTTGATCATGTTTTCACAAATCCTCTTCCATATCATATGTAAAACACAAGGATATCTCCATCTCCTTACCATATAAGGGCTGCAGTATAGGTTCTCTTGCCTTGGTTGATAGGCACAACCTAAAATAGTGAGGGTTGGATCAAAACCCTCTTGAAGGTGCTATCCAATCCCTCGGTTCTTGAATGTAAACAAGTAGATAGGTGTGCTTTCTCGGCTACAAATGACATATAAAACATCTATCCATCCTTGAGTGTCTTGTGCAAATTTGTGATGTTGTTCAAGTTGTAAGGGAGATTAAATTTGGATACCAACAAAAAGAAAATGTTGCATCTAATTAACGATCCAAACAATGCTTCCTATGAGGTGTTGTTTTCTGATGTTGATATTGATAATTTTATTGGGTTTGTTGATGGAAAATAAATCAAGATGGATCAGTCAAAGTGCCTTGAGTAGGTAAGTTATCCTTGGACCTTACTATTTGATGGAGCTTGCTCCAAATTTTGAAATGGTGGTGGTGTAATTCTTATTTCTCCTACCTTGGAAGAATTTGTTTTTTCCTTCAAGCTTAATTTTGAAGGTACTAACAACATTGCTAAGTATGAAGCCTTGTTGTTGGTTCTAATAATTGCATAGAAGTATGGTGTTAAGGATATCATTGCAAAAGGAGATTCAGAGCTAGTTTTCAAACAAATAAGAAAATTGTACGTTACAAAAAATCAGTGGATGAAACATTACAAGCATGCAATTCGGGATCTGATTGAAATGTTTGATTCTTTTAATATTATGCATCATGACAGAAGTTTGAATGCTTATGCTGACAAGTTGGCAGTGTTGGGTTCAAGATTTGGAGATTTCACCATTTCACCTTATTATGAGTATAATGTTGAAGTGTTAACTAGACCAGCTATCGCTGATAATATCAAGCATTGATGAGTGTTTAATGTTGATGCTCAAGTTCAAAGGTTCTTACAAAATTAAGGTGAGTTTGCAAATCAGCAACATATTGATTGGGAATCAATGGTATATATGAATTAAGGAAGAGAGACTTTGTTTGGAAAGGATATTATCCAATTGAAAAATAACACTATTCCTAGAGGTCTTGTTGCTCTTGAGTCAAATTTTAGCAATGCTGATTACATCATCAATAGAAACATATCTACCTCAAGGGATGTGGAAGACCATGACTTGGGAATAAAGGAAAAACCAAGAAAATTTTGGTTGGGCAACAGTCTAAACAAAGAAGAAAAATAGTCCTACCTCCAATTGTTGAAACAATATAAAGACTGTCTTGCATGGTCATATTCAAAGCTGAAAGCATAAAGAGAAGACTTGTTTCAGCATGAGATTCCTCTTGAAACAAATGCCAAACCATTTAGAAAGAAGCAAAGGCCAATTAATCCACTCCTCTCCATGAAAATGAAAGATGAATTGAAGAAACTAAAGGAGGGAGGGATCATTCAGCCCACAAGGTATTCATCTTGGGTTGTAAACCTTGTGCCAGTAAGAAAGAAGAATGGAGATATCAGACTTTGTGTAGACTTTAGAAATCTGAATAGAGCTTCATTGAAAGATAATTATCCTTTTTCCAAAAATGGAGAACATGTTACAGTTAGTGAATGGATTTGAATTGTTTTCCACCTTGGATGGTTTCTCCGGCTATAATTAGGTTGTTTTCAAGGAGTCTGAAAGATTTAGAATCGCCTTTACCACTCCTTTGGGAACATATGTTTATGTGAGAATGCCTTTTGGTCTCATGAATGCTGGAGCTACTTTCCAAAGAGCAATGGATGTTGCTTTTGTTGGTTATATAAATGACTTCATTGTATTTTATCAGGATGATGTGACTCTATTTTCAAGGATCAGAAAAGATCACTTGCACCACTTGGAAAGAATGTTGATCAGGTGTAGAGAATTTGGAATCTCTCTCAATCTAAAGAAGTTTCACTTTGGGGTGTAAAAGGCCAAGCTACTTGGTCATATTGTTTCAAAGGCTGGTGTCATGATTGATCTGGAGAGAGTAGAAGCAATCAACAGGGTGCCAATTCCAAGAACAAAGAAGGGCATCCAATCTTTCTTTGGGCAGATCAACTTCATTAGAAGGTTTGTGTCAATTTTTGCTGAATTGACTCTTCCTATTACAAGCATGTTAAAGAAAGATCAAGTTATCAAATGGGAGGAGGCTACTATTTGGGCTTTTGAAGGAATCAAAGAGGCACTTAAACATGCACCTATCTTGGCAACTCTGAATTACAAAAATCCTTTCCAAATCTTCTCCTTTGCTTCTAAAAAGACTATTGCATCTGTTTTGCTCCAAAAGGATGAAGATGGGGCTATGAGGCCTATTGCCTTCTTTATCAAGGCTTTACAAGTTGCTGAGTTAAAATACACAATCATGGAGAAGCATGCCTTTGCATTGGTGAAAGAAACTAAGGCTTTCAGACCTTATATTTTGAGTTCCAATGTTGTTGCATATGTTCCTCACACAATGGTAAAAGATGTCCTATCAGAGATGGAAATTTCAAGAAAGAGATGTAGGTGGGTTAACAAACTACAAGAGTATGATATTGACATCCAAACCAAAAAGTTGGTAAGAAGTTTGGGTCTTGCTAAGCTCATGGTTGAGAGCAACTTGCAGACTGTGGAAGTGAATGAAGTAGAGGAAGAAAGGGCAGATGTTCTTGAGAAATTGGTGAGTTCTGAGTGGTACAAGGATATAATATTTTACCTCAGACACGTATGTTTTCCTGATCATTTAAATAAAAATTAGAAAACATCCCTCAAGTTGGCTGCTCAGAAATACATTATCACTAACTTTGGGCTGGCTTGGAAGAACCCTGAAGGTGTCCTCTTGAAATGTATAACTGAAGATGAAGCTCCCAAAGTAGTTTCTGATTTCCATGGGGGAGTTTGTGGAGGACACTTTGCTAGAAGGGTTACAACACACAAATTTTTGAGAGCTGGTTATTGGTGGCCTACTCTCTTCAAAGATGCAACCATGCTGATTAGAAAGTGTGAAAGCTACCAGCATTTCTCTAGAAGAATGAAAGCTTCAGGTTCCCTTCCTTTATAGCTTGTATCAATTGAAGCTCCTTTCAAACATTGGGGGATGGAATTCATTGGTGATATTTCAGACCCTTCTAGTGCTGGACATAAGTGGATCCTTGTAGCCACAGATTACTTCACCAAGTGGGTAGAGGAAATCCCCATCAAGAAAGCAACACACCAAGTTGTTATGGAATTCTTGTTGAATAATATCATATGCAGATTTGGTGTGCCAGTCAAGACTGTGGCTGATAATGCCATGTGTTTTAGAGCTAAACCTTTGATGGCAATGTGTAAGGAGTATAGAACCAATCTAACTTATTATTCAAACTATAACCCCCAAGGGAATGGAAAAGATGAGGTCCAATAATAATAATTTGCTAAATATCATTAGGAGGACCTTGGATTTGAACAAGAGAAAATGGGGGTGAACAACTGAAATTTACAGTTTGGGCTGATAGAATTACTGCTAAGAGAGCTACTGGTAAGAGCCAATTTTAGTTTGTGTATGGAAATCAAGCTCTTATGCCCTTACATCTACAATTATCTTCATTTTAGTTTGTTCAACAACTTGAAGATTAGGAGGGTCAGTACATGTAAGCTATGAAAAATACACTACTAACAAGGAAGTAAAATACCAATAATCATACCTCCTCCTTCGCGTTCCGTAGCAAACCTCAGAATGGGCTAGGAAACTTGGATTGAGCCCTGATTTTGTGATATGTAGGTGCTTTTCTTCAAGACGGAGCAAGATCTTCCTGCAACAACGATCCTCTTACTTTGCACTGGATGGGAAAAAGGATTATGAGGCTATTTTGGCATTAGGACAAGGCAGAATGATGTTCTTTGCTCAAAGGATGCAAGAACTTAGATATGGCATGAAAGCTTATTCTCCGTGTGTTTAGAGGGGAGGGGTAAGGTTGTATTTATAGCCTGAGGGAGTGATTAGCTTAAATTAATTTAAGTAATCATGGTTTGAAAATGTGGGCAAGATTAAGTGGGTGGTTTGAAAATGTGGGCAAGATTAGGTGGATGGTTTGAAAATGTGGGCAAGATTAGGTGGATGGTTTGAAAATGTGGGCAATATTAGGTGAGTGGGGGCCACGAAGAATGGGTGAGGATTTGAATTATATTTTTAATTCATAAGTGGAGGATTTTAGGTGAGTGGGGACCACGAATGGTGGGTGAGGATTTGAATTTGAATTTTTAATTCAATAGTGGAAAAACATGGAGAATAATGACATGTTGTGAGGATTAGATTATTTTTAGATTTGGAAATGGATAATTAATCAAATTATATTTGATTAATTCGAAGTGTATTTTTGTGGGAAATGAGGAAGGGAAATTAATTGATTTAGGATAGATGTGAAATTGGGGTGTCTACATTTGCCCCTCTTTGGAAGGGTACTATGAAAGTAGTGTCCTTTCAAAGAAAGTAGACGGTATGGGGGAAGAATTCAATCTACTTTTTAAAAGGTAGAGTGAATGTTTGTTGGGGAGAATAGAAAGTGGTGAGTGACGGATGTCATGGGTATCCTCCAAGACAAAAATGTCATGAGAAGATGTGATTATGGATAGATGTGGTGATGCCCCCTCGAGAGGATTGACGAGAATGAAATATACGACAGAACTCTCGAAAAGAAGGGAAATGGATTTGGTGGAGAAGAGGATGATAATGGAGTGGAAGAGACTGGAATGACCGCACGACGCAAATGGAGAAAGGATTCAATCGACCTTGAATGCTAGGTGTGAGGGTGTGTGGGAAAGAGAAAAGGGAATGGATAGGGTTGGGGGTTGATTATGAGAAGAGTAAGGGAGATAGGGGAGGGGAAAAAAAGGAATGAAAGAGGTAGAAATAAGAGAGAGGGATGATAGGGGAAGAAGGGAATGATGAAGGACAAACAAGGCAAAAAAGAGGAAAATGACAGAGTAGAGGGTGAAGGGATGAAATAGAGAGATGTGCAAAATGAAGGAAGCAACAGAGATAGTAAAGAGGGATACGTGGCAGTGAAATAAATGAGAGAGTGAAGAAAAGCAGGAAATGGGAAAGGATAAATAAGAAGGAGAAAACGAGGTGGGAGTAGGGGGTGAAATGGAGGGAAATGGAAAGAGGACAAAAGAAGAAGTAGAACGGAGAAAAAAAAGAAACTATGAGGGGCGAGGAAAGTGTGAAAAAGAGGAGAGAAAGGAAGAGAAACATATACAGAATGAACGAAAAGGTAGGGGTGGTAGAGAAAAGGGGAAGTGGTCAGAAGAAACGTGAAAATTAGGGGAGAGGAAAGGAAGATAGAACGAATACAAGGAGAAGATTGAAGGAATCACGTCATTGCGAGGAAGACCATGTGGAGAGTGGGAGGACGCTGAACAAAGAATAGTAAGAGAGAAAAGAGAATGGGGGATAGAAGAGGCAACGCCAATGAAATGGTAGGAAGGATGTTAGGGAAATCGATTGGAAAAGATATGGAGATGCCCTTGACAATGAGTGGTAAGAAGGGAAGGAGTGAAAGAAAAAATGAAGCCAATGAAAAGAGAAAGCGAATGAGGACTGGAAAGGGTAACGCCAACAAAGGGACGTTAGGGAAAACCCGTTGCCAATGAGTGGTGGGCTTAGAGGAGGGAAGGAATGAAGGGAAACTCTAGAAGGTCCAAGGGAGTGAATGAGGTCGTGCGGAATGAGGATTGATAATTTTTAGGGAAAACCCGTTGACAATTATGAGTGCGGGAAGAGAAGATGATGATGAAAGAATGATATAGGAGTATTAACAGTAATGGCGAATATGTGTGTGGGTAGAAATGTAGGGGGAATGTGAGAAGATGAAGGGGAAAGAGTGAAGAAGATGGGAGGGAGGAGTTAGCGACAAAGTGAAAGCGAGGAGAGGATGGGGGTGATGAGGATGAACGAGGTGAGGATGAAGAACCAATACATGAAAAGAATGGGAAGAAACGGTATGAAGGATGATGGATCAAGGAGGGGAAAATGGGGGAAAAGAATGTGATTGTAGGTGGAAGAGATGAGGTGTATGTTGTAAGAAGATGTGTGGAGAAAGGATAATAGTAGGAGGAAAAAGTGGGTAATAGGAGATACCAGGTGGAAGAAACGATCGATAAAGTGAACTAAGAATGAGGCGGGGGAGAAGTTCACGATGACAAGTTAAGTGTAGGGAGGACCCTGACATAAGATTGTCATATGATGGAAGTGGTTAAGTAAGATTGCCATGTGAGCAAAACTGGAGATGAAAAGTGGTCAAGCGAGAAGTGGTGTTTGCGAGAATCGAAAAGGAGGTGAAAGGATGTGATAATGGGGAATGCCGAGAAAAAATGAAGGGTGAAGGGTGGGTAGTGATGGGGAAAGGCAAGGAGACAGATCATGTAAGAGGGACTCTTAAGTGAGATCGCCATGCTGGGTGAGTGGTTAAGTAAGATTGCCAAGCAGAGGAGGGTGATAGTGGTGGTAAAAAGATGTGATGATGGGGAATGAAGAGGAAATATGGTGGTGAGATTGGAGAGTGATGGGGAGTGTAAGATGACATGTCATGCTTAAGAGAATCTCTTAAGTAAGATCGTCATATGCTGGAGAAGTTTCGTAGGGTCACCCAACCGGCAGGGATGATATGCAAAGAGAAAGACAAAATGATATTGGGAATTGGAATGGTAGGGTGAAGAAGATGATCGCGATGAGAGGTGGGAGAAATAAGATGGGCGAAATATGATGGGATGGGGGAAGGCCACAGGACAGATCAACCTTAAGTAGAAGTCTTAAGTAAGATTGCCATGCGGCTAATGGTTAAGTAGATCGCCAAGCTGAGAAGAAGAAGGATGATGTTAGAGTTGGTGGGAATAGGGTATGACAAAATGGACTGAAGGGGAACCCTCAAGTGAATTTTCCATACTACGAGAGCGTGTAAGTAGGATGACCTAGGCATAAGGTGGATTTGGGGAAGGATGAGAAAAGAGTGAGTGAGGTATGCCTAAGTGGTATATGATATGAGATGAGGTGATAATAAGAAAGAAAGGACACAAAGGAGTATAACATGAATGGATGAAGGAATATATGCAGTGGAGGGTGGAGAGTGTGAGGGGAATCCTTAATTGGGATGCCCACGTGGTGAGAGTAATGATGCAGGAATGGGAAGTAGAAGAGGTGGAGTTGGAAGATGTGTTTGGTGGTGATGGTTATTTGATGAGAGGGCATGTGGTGAAGAAGCTTCTACAGCGGGAAGATCTTAGGGAGAGGGTAAACCTCCACTGAGGATTCCATATAGAAGGGGTTATTAAGTAAGATTGTCAAGCGGGAAGAAAACGGGTGAAAGGAAAGAATACCAATGGGTGAGAGGGGACAGGAATGGTGAGAAGGGTAATATGGGTATAAGCGGCGGAGGAGTAAAAATGAGAAGTGAGAATGAATGGATCAAATACATGGTGATCATGGTGGGGGAGAAGGAGCTGCTGGATAGTGAATGCTACTTGAGAAAGATCGTCAAGTAGGATTCGCAAACTGCAACGGTGATCAAGTAGGATTCGCAAACTGGAGAATGCATTAGTATGGGTGAATGGATGGGGTGCAAAGTAAGATGTTGATCATGCAGGAAGATACTCACGTGACGAAAAGCATCTTAATTTTAATATAGCACATAACAGGATGCATCGTGATATAAAAGATCAGGATGACTAGACTGTAATATGCGTGATAGCATAGACAGGGGCCATCAAAAAGGTTTGATGCCCCAGTACGATATGCAAATGGAAGAGAGCATAGACAGAGGCCATCAAGAAAGTATGATGCCCCAGTACGACATGCAATCAGATAACATAAGAATATTACAGAGAACACCAGGATATATAAAATCAAGATGCCCCCTGTAATATATCAAGATACAAGAAAGTAATTAATAATTTGCCACTAATAATGCAACACAAGAACCAGTAAACATGTCCCTAACGTGTTCCACAGTGATGATTGATTAGATGTGCCCCCAAGCAGAGGTACAAAGGATTGGGCCAGTCTCCTCAAACAAGGAAACAATGAGAGCCGGATTTTCCCCAAGCGAGGATTCACGCGAGGAGAAGTGGTTTGAAATTGGTAGTCATAAGGTGGTTGGACCATTCGTTTGGGATAATAGTTCAAAGGATGAACTGTGTTACTTATTGAGTTTTTACAATTTTGTGGATGTTTTTGGTCTTTTGAAAATTTTACAAATGTTTATGTATTTTGGATTTTTTCTAATGTTTTTGTTTTTGGATTTTTTGATTTTCTAATGTTTGTTTTTGAATTTTATATTTTTTTTTTTGGATTTTCTAATGTTTTTGAATTTTTATGATGTTTACACTGTGTTTGGATTTTTGACGATTTTCAAATGTTTTTGGATTTTTGGATTTTTACACTGTTTTTGGATTTTTGATGATTTTCAAATGTTTTTTGGATTTTGAGAAATGTTTTTTGGATTTTTGACGATTTTCAAATGTTTTTGGATTTTTGACGATTTTCAAATGTTTTTGACGATTTTTGGATTTTTGGATTTTTACATTGTTTTTGGATTTTTTTACGATTTTCAAATGTTTTTTGATTTTTACATTGTGATTGACAATTTATGGACCAGAGTGCAGACTTATTTTTGAGAGACGATGTACCGTGTTCCGCATTGTAACTTATGCTCAAAATAACATAAATTCACTTTCCATTGGCATGATATGGTGGTGATGATATGATGAAAAGAATTCCAACTCCATTCTTGACTCCACACAACTAGTAAGATGTGTGGGCTCATCACCAAGAATCAAGAAGGACGTAGGAGGTAGATAATGAATATAGAGACAAATGCTAACAACAATCCCTTTGGGAAATTGTGACTCCATTCTTCATAATGGTACTGAACCGGTTTCAAAAATGGCTTTCACTTTATGAGTCACATGCTAGACTTAGACAGTTATGTGGCCTACTGATTGATAAGATATGAGGTTAAGGGATAGTTCTCTCTTCACTTAGGCATCTAAATTACGTGTTTGGGGATTCTATAATTTGTAAGCACTATAAGATTTTGTATTTTTGAAATGACTACCTATGCCTTGCCCCATGCTACTAGTGAGAAGCAAGGGCTCATCACCAAAGGCAAAATATAGGCGAGTGAATTCCTTTTTGTCTTTTTTTTTTTTTTTTTTGTTTTTGTTTTATTTTATTTTTTTGGAATATTTTGCAATGTTTTTATGCTTGTATGAGAATGACCCTCTACGCTTTGCCCCATGCCACTTGTAAGAGGCAAGGGTTTATCACCGAAGACAAGACGTAGACGAGTAAGGGCACCTTCCTCCATTCCCAGTCTCACACTACTAGTAAGAAGTGTGGGCTCAACACCAAAGACTATGAAGGACGAAAGATGTGACAATGAATTATTCATAAGTTATTGAATTGATGGATTTTTTTACAATAGTGCTTTGTATTTGGGAAGAAACATTTGCCCCCAATCTCAGCCCCACACGACTAGTAGGACGCGAGGGTTCAACACCGAAGACTGAGATGGACGACCAAACGAACTGGGTAACGAAGTTTAGAGCTTTGTTATGAAAGAGAGAATGTATTAGAAGGGGATATATTACCATCAGTAAGCTTCTAGGTATGACCATAGAGGAAAGCGACTGAAAGTGGAAGAAGTATGATGCTCACAAACTTAATAGGATTTATATTAGCACTTGTCTCATGATGATAAATATGAAGATGTGATTTTGATAAAGAAAATATCTGCCAATGGAAATGAATGAATTTAAATTATTCGGAAATAAGCAAGACAAAAGGAACAATGTACACGTTGTTGTTTCCTGGAATATAGAGTTATTTCAAGAATAAAATTTCTTTGAATGGAATGCATTCATGGGTTTTTCAAGGACTTGGCCGGTGTCAATGGCCAATTTATAAGCTCCAAACCCAAAACTATCTATGATTTCGTTGGGCTCAAATTTTTCTTGTTTGTCTCGTTCTTTGGGTGTGTTCTTTCGATTTTCTTTGAGAATGAAATGATTGACCTTAAATTTTCTAGGTTTGAATTTTTTATGGTAGCTATGTCGTAGCTGATTTTGATACACTTGAAGATGATCTAGGGCATTAAGTCGTTTTTCATCAAGAAGCTCAAGTTTATTAAGGCGTGACTGTCGATAATAATATTGATTGATTACATCTTTGAGGGATATTCTGAAGGATGAGAATTCAACCTTGACATGTAAAATAGCTTCCCAACCATAAATAAAGTAGAAGGGAGTGGCTCCAATAGGTGTGTGATAAGATGTGCAGTAAGCCCAAAGAGCGGGATAGATTTGGTTAAGCCAATAGCTTCCATGTGTGTTGACAATGATGGTTTGTGTTATTTGGTTTGTTGCTTCTATTTGTCCATTAATTGATTGTTTTGAGGATAGATTCATGATTAAAGATGAAAAAAGTGGCGTAAAGATATTCCTGGGTATACATACCTCGTAGAATGTATGCACATAGAAGTCTTGATAGGTGAGAATAATTAGTGATGAGATTCCTGTAAGATCGATCGTTGAAAGCATGATGGACACAATAGGTTGCATTGTCGCAAGTGGCCAAACTCGATGTGGTTGTGTTTCAACAACAAGGCTAGAGATGTTAGGCATAAGAGCCAATATTGGAATGATAGAATCAAACTTAATGGTACTTGTTGATGGAACCTCGTCTGTAGTGTCTACAGTAATATCAAGGTTTGAAAGTCTTGAAACGAGATCAAGTCGTTAGATGTTGAAATGTTGAGATCAAGGTCTCGTTAGATGTTGGAAGAATGTTGTCACCCAAAACAGGTTCAATATATGTTTGGGCTGAAAGAGAGTCTTGAAATAAGTTCAAGTGCTCAGTAGATGTTGGAAGAATGTTGTTGTCCAAAACAGGTTCAATGTATGTTTGAACTAATGGAAGGAAATTTGAAGAAGATATGGATTGGTTTGGAATTAGAGAGTCTTGACTGTTGTCGTCATGATCTCGTGGAATTTCAGTATATATAGGAGTTTCGACAGTAGTCAGCTCTTCATGGAAAGTTGTGGTATTGGATGTGTCGTTGGTTGCAAGAGCATTGTCATCAAGTTCTACAGAGATGACGTCGTCGTCAATTAAGTCTTGGACGTAATTCTTAAATCGTACACATTTATCTATGTGATGACCATCAATGCGATGAAAGTCACAGTATGTGTTAGGTTTGTACCAGCATGGCTTAGCTTCCCCTTTGACAAAGGGTTTTGTAATTGGATATTTTATCAGTTTAGCCTCTTTTAGTTGATGAAAAACACTAGAGAGACTTTCTCCAAGGGGGGTAAACTGACGTTGGACTTTATGTGAACTGATTTCTTCGTGAGGTTGTATGATCGGCTTTTTGGGTGATCGCTCACTGATTTGGGTAGCCATATGAGAGAGTTGTGTTGTCATCTTATTAATTTGTTCTAATAGCTCATTGTGTGATGTTTTTCGTGAATTCTTCATGTTTGAAAGAGAGGGAGAACGAAGAAAGGTGCGATGAAGAAATCAACCTATTGATTATGATCTTTATTTTGGCTCAATCGAGTTTTAACAAGTAAGGCTATAAGGAGTAAGCTTAAAAAACAAGCTACTCGGGATACAAGTGGGATATAACTCAAACAAGTTATGACGAATATCTTGATTGGTTTGGATTAAACAAGCTTAACAGACGAAAATGTAAGGAGTACACTCAAACAAGGTACTCAATACAAGTGGGATATAGCTCAAACAAGCTATGATGAATATGTTGATTGGTTTGGCTTAAACAAGCTCTGGATTTTTGATAGGAAGAGTAACTCAAACAAGTGACTCAACACAGTTGTGAACTCAAAATGAGTTTTGAAGGGATTTGTGTCGGATGGGATTTTGTTAAACTCGACAGCTGATGAAATAATGAGTGAACTCAAACAAGTCACTCAATGTCATTTTGATATAGCTTGAAACAAGCTAGAAAGAATGTTCTGACAATTGATGAGATAAGGAGTGAACGCAAGTCACTCAATATCTATTGGATATAGCTGAAGACAAGCTATGACAGATGTATTATTGGCTAAAGTGAGCTAATGAAATTGGTGTGATGTTTTGGTCTATGTTGTTGGATTGTTTGGATGTTTTCGCTTGGTATTGAATTGGTTGAGAACTGATTTTTTTTTTTGTGGAACACAACTAGGGTCTGAACTTTTACAATGAACACATTGATATCAGCCAAGTTTTATGATAAAATAATGCTAAACTATTGTGTTTTCAAACAGCAAGCAGTCATGTGGATTCAATTGTTTTGGCTTATGAGGTAACTTCTTCAGGAATGATCATTGTTTCATGCAATCATACAAGTATGCTGTGAAATGGTGGATGCAGGCTCTTATTACTCCAAGAAGATGCGTCCTCCGATATACCCTAGTCCTGATATACCTAATTCTGTACGGGGACAGAATTGGTACGGGGAACCCTTAGAGCACTGGAGGAGACTCACCAATTCTTACTTGCCTGTTTCGGAGTGAATCACCACGTCCAGAACAGGTTTTGTGAAAAGGTGGAAGGTGATGGAGGGATGAATGTGTATGGTGTCCTTATAACTCCCCGAAGATTTACAGGGACGATGCCCAGGCTTCGTTGTTACAGCTATTTAGGCGTGACTCGCATGCGCTGCACGACAACATTACCTGTAAGTGAAGAGCAGCGGCGAGGTAAATACCGAACGCTGTGATGAGACTAGGTCTCAAAGTGCAATGCAAATGCAAATGCTGTTGGTGCGTGGTAGTCAAGTCCACGTCACCGGTGTAGCTTTGGTGGTGATGAAATCCACCTCGTCTACGTGCAAAAACAATATGATAAAGTGATTAAACGCAGGGTTCTTTCCAACTTGAAATAAATCACTAGCAGAAAATAATTGCGTACCTGAGCGTCCTTTTTTTTTAGTTTCAGCAATTGTCTTTAAATGGTGGTATTTTTGCGGGATTTTTGTTGTTTTTTTTTTTGTTTTTGTTTTTGACAATATTCCAGCAACGCGGTTCTACAGAAAACAAATTAGTAGTTATCCTGCAAATGAAATGTTAGAAAAGTGATCGTGGTTGTTTTTGATTTGCCAGATCGCTCAAAGGCGCAGGAAAAGAGCATACACAACCAACAACCAAACAAATATTAAGAATATGACAAAGGAAAATAATTATTAAAATGACAGTTGAAAAACAAAGCTAGAGGATCCTGCAATGTTAGAACAAGAAACTAAAAAAAATTGTGACCGTTTCTGATTTTCTAGATCGCTTGAAGGCGCAAGAAAAGAGCATACGCAGATACAATTGAAATAGTTTTTTTTTTTAAATATTAATAATTATTGCAATTAATCATGATTGCGAAATAGCGATAATGATTATGTTCACAAAAAAGAAAAATGATGAAAGAAGAGGGTGAAAACGTTACCGAGAAGTGTTTCGCGGAAAATTTAAATGTAAGGCAAAAAATTAAAAATAAAAATTATTTTCTAAAGCTTGAGTGGCCTCACGTTTCTGATTTCCAAGATCACTTTTGAAGTGCGAGGAAAGAGCATACGTGTGAGGATGTTTCGTGAAATAAAAATTAAAAAAATAAAAAAAAATAAAATTATAATTTTGTTGTTTTTTTGCAAAAAAGATAGGTGTTAGAAGAAATGAAACCAAAATTTTTCTGTAAGTCTAAATCTAAAAATTATTTTTTCATTGCATAGATCTTTTCAATACCTTTCTGTTAAAAAAAAAATGAAGTCATTCCGAGTTCGGGAGCAAAAGTTATGGCTTCCGGAAGATGGGCTACGAGAACGCTCTGAATGAAAATTTTAAACGTGAGAAAAACGTCCCGGGAGCTGGTTTTTTTTATTTTCTGACTTCTATACTTCACCTGAGAAGCTAAAATTTTGACAGCAAGGTTAAAAAATAAAAATAAATAGAAAGAAAGAGTTAGATCATAAAATGATTGACTAAAATAAAAGAAAGAAAAAAATAGTAAATGATTAACTTCCTACAAAACAGTTATTTTAGCAAAAGGAAATAAATAAATATATTTTCCGGATTGGTTGTCCCATGACAGTAAGATGATAAACTAATGATTAGTGCTTATGTTTTTATAGATTACGAGTGAATAGAAAAGCCAAAACTGTCAACTAAATACCAAGCACCGAGGAGATCAAAGACAGGATGAGCTGCAGAGTTTCATTATTGCTATAACCTGCAGATACACCACAAGACACCACACAACAAAAACACTACCCAAAGTGTGAAGGTTAACCAAAGAAGACCAAAAGGAACAGAAAAGAAATAATAATAAACAATAATAAACAAAGAACGGATAAAACCACTAATTGAGAAAGTAATGGTAACAGATCGAAAGTAACCGGGCGTGCCAGAATGTAAGCTAGGAAAAATACACTACTAACAAGGAAGTAAAATACCAATAATCATACCTCCTCCTTCGCGTTCCGTAGCAAACCTCAGAATGGGCTAGGAAACTTGGATTGAGCCCTGATTTTGTGATATGTAGGTGCTTTTCTTCAAGACGGAGCAAGACCTTCCTGCAACAACGATCCTCTTACTTTGCACTAGATGGGAAAAAGGATTATGAGACTATTTTGGCATTAGGACTAGGCAAAAGGATGTTCTTTGCTCAAAGGATGCAAGAACTTAGATATGGCATGAAAGCTTATTCTCCGTGTGTTTAGAGGGGAGGGGTAAGGTTGTATTTATAGCCTGAGGGAGTGATTAGCTTAAATTAATTTAAGTAATCATGGTTTGAAAATGTGGGCAAGATTAAGTGGGTGGTTTGAAAATGTGGGCAAGATTAGGTGGATGGTTTGAAAATGTGGGCAAGATTAGGTGGATGGTTTGAAAATGTGGGCAAGATTAGGTGGATGGTTTGAAAATGTGGGCAATATTAGGTAAGTGGGGGCCACGAAGAATGGGTGAGGATTTGAATTATATTTTTAATTCATAAGTGGAGGATTTTAGGTGAGTGGGGACCACGAATGGTGGGTGAGGATTTGAATTTAAATTTTTAATTCAATAATGGAAAAACATGGAGAATAATGACATGTTGATGAGGATTAGATTATTTTTAGATTTGGAAATGGATAATTAATCAAATTATATTTGATTAATTCGAAGTGTATTTTTGTGGGAAATGAGGAAGGGAAATTAATTGATTTAGGATAGATGTGAAATTGGGGTGTCTACATTTGCCCCTCTTTGGAAGGGTACTATGAAAGTAGTGTCCTTTCAAAGAAAGTAGACGGTATGGGGGAAGAATTCAATCTACTTTTTAAAAGGTAGAGTGAATGTTTGTTGGGGAGAATAGAAAGTGGTGAGTGACGGATGTCATGGTATCCTCCAAGACAAAAATGTCATGAGAAGATGTGATTATGGATAGATGTGGTGATGCCCCCTCGAGAGGATTGACGGAAGGGTGAAATATACGACAGAATGAAAAGAAGGGAAATGGATTTGGTGGAGAAGAGGACGATAATGGAGTGGAAGAACTGGAATGACCGCACGACGCAAATGGAGAAGGGAAATCGACCTTGCCAATGAGTGGTGGGGTGTGGGAAGAGGAAGGAATGGAGGAGTGGGGGTTGACTCTAGGGGAGGGGAACAAAAGAAGGTCCAAGGGAGTGAATGAGGTCGTGCGGAATGAGGATTGATAATTTTTAGGGAAAACCCCGTTGACAATTATGAGAAGCGGGAATGAGAAGATGATGAGGCAAAGAATGATAAAGGACAGTGTTAAGGGTAATGGTGAATATGTGTGTGGGTAGAAATGTAGGGGGAATGTGAGAAGATAAAGAGGGAAAGAGTGAAAAAGCATGGGAGGGAGGAGTTGGGGAAGAAGGTGAAAGCGAGGAGAGGATGGGGGTGATGAGGATGAATAGAGGTGAGGATGAAGAACCAAGACATGAAAAGAATGGGAAGAAACGGTATGAAGGATGATGGATCAAAGAGGGGAAAATGGGGGAAACAGAATGTGATTGTAGGGATGGTAAGAGATGAAGTGGTATGTTGTAAGAGGATATGTGGAGAAAGGATAATAGTAGGAGGAAAAAGTGGGTAATAGGAGATACCAGGTGGAAGAAGCGATCAAGAAAGTGAAGGGAAAAGAATGAGGAGAGGGGAGAAGTTCACGATGACAAGTTAAGTGTAGGGAGGACCCTGACATAAGATTGTCATGTGACGGAAGTGGTTAAGTAAGATTGCCAAGAAAAAGAGTAAAACTGGAGATGACAAATGGTCAAGCGAGAAGTGGTGTTTGGGAGAATCGAAAAGAGAGGTGAAAGGATGTGATAATGGGGAATGCCGAGAAGGGAAACTCTGAAGGGTGAAGGGTGGGTAGTGATGGGGAAAGGCAAGGAGACAGATCATCCTTAAGAGGGACTCTTAAATGAGATCGCCATGAGGGGTGAGTGGTTAAGTAAGATTGCCAAGCAGAGGAGGGTGATAGTGGTGGTAAAAAGGGGGAATGTGATGATGGGGAATGAAGAGGAAATATGGTGGTGAGATTGGGAGAGTGATGGGCGAGTGTAAGATGACATGTCATGCTTAAGAGAATCTCTTAAGTAAGATTGTCATACTGCTGGAGAAGTTTCGTAAGATCACCCAACCGACAGGGATGATATGCAAAGAGAAAGACAAAATGATATTGGAGAAGGGGTGGAATGGTAGGGTGAAGAAGATGATGATAATGAGAAGTGGGAGAAATAAGATGGGGGAAATATGATGGGATGGGGAAGGCCACAGGACAGATCAACCTTAAGTGGAACTCTTAAGTAAGATTGCCATGCGGCTGGAATGGTTAAGTAAGATCGCCAAGCTGAGAAGAAGAAGGATGATGTTAGAGTTGGTGGGAATAGGGGTATGACAAAATGGACTGAAGGGGAACCCTCAAGTGAATTTTCCATACTACGAGAGCGTGTAAGTAGGATGACCAGGCATAAGGTGGATTTGGGGAAGGATGAGAAAAGAGTGAGTGAGGTATGCCTAAGTGGTATATGATATGAGATGAGGTGATAATAAGAAATAAAGGACACAAAGGAGTATAACATGAATGGATGAAGGAATATATGTAGTGGAGGGTGGAGAGTGTGAGGGGAATCCTTAATTGGGATGCCCACGTGGTGAGAGTAATGATGCAGGAATGGGAAGTAGAAGAGGTGGAGTTGGAAGATGTGTTTGGTGGTGATGGTTATTTGATGAGAGGGCATGTGGTGAAGAAGCTTCTACAGCGGGAAGATCTTAGGGAGAGGGTAAACCTCCACTGAGGATTCCATATAGAAGGGGTTATTAAGTAAGATTGTCAAGCGGGAAGAAAACGGGTGAAAGGAAAGAATACCAATGGGTGAGAGGGGACAGGAATGGTGAGAAGGGTAATATGGGTATAAGCGGCGGAGGAGTAAAAATGAGAAGTGAGAATGAATGGATCAAATACATGGTGATCATGGTGGGGGAGAAGGAGCTGCTGGATAGTGAATGCTACTTGAGAAAGATCGTCAAGTAGGATTCGCAAACTGCAACGGTGATCAAGTAGGATTCGCAAACTGGAGAATGCATTAGTATGGGTGAATGGATGGGGTGCAAAGTAAGATGTTGATCATGCAAGAAGATACTCACGTGACGAAAAACATCTTAATTTTAATATAGCACATAACAGGATGCATCGTGATATAAAAGATCAGGATGACTAGACTGTAATATGCGTGATAGCATAGACAGGGGCCATCAAAAAGGTTTGATGCCCCAGTACGATATGCAAATGGAAGAGAGCATAGACAGAGGCCATCAAGAAAGTATGATGCCCCCAGTACGACATGCAATCAGATAACATAAGAATATTACAGAGAACACCAGGATACATAAAATCAAGATGCCCCCTGTAATATATCAAGATACAAGAAAGCAATTAATAATTTGCCACTAATAATGCAACACAAGAACCAGTAAACATGTCCCTAACGTGTTCCACAGTGATGATTGATTAGATGTGCCCCCAAGTAGGGGTACGAGGAATAGGATTGGGTCAGTCTCCTCAAACAAGGAAACAATGAGAGCCGGATTTTCCCCAAGCGAGGATTCACGCGAGGAGAAGTGGTTTGAAATTGGTAGTCATAAGGTGGTTGGACCATTCGTTTGGGATAATAGTTCAAAGGATGAATTGTGTTGCTTATTGAGTTTTTACGATTTTGTGGATGTTTTTGGTCTTTTGAAAACATTTGCAAATGTTTTTGTATTTTGGATTTTTCTAATGTTTTTGGATTTTTGGATTTTCTATGATGAATTTTATAACTTTTTTAGATGATTTTTAGATTTTTGACTTGGGAATTTGACGATTTTCAAATGTTTTTAGATTTTGAGATTTTTACACTGTTTTTGGATTTTTGACGATTTTCAAATGTAGATTTTTAGATTTTCAAATGTTTTTGGATTTTTACAATTACACTGTTTTTTGGATTTTTGACGATTTTGAAGATGTTTTTGGATTTTGACGATTTTTGTTTTTAGATTTTTGACGATTTTCAAATGTTTTTGGATTTTTGAAGTTTTACACTGTTTTTTGGATTTTTGATGATTTTCAAATGTTTTTGGATTTTTGATTTTTACAATGTGGTAGATTTTTTTACACTGTGAGTGGCAATTTATGGACCAGAGTGCAGACTTATTTTTGAGAGGCGATACAAAACATGGATATTATCCGTATGTACCATGGTTCTGTGTTGTAACTTATGCTCAGAATAACACAAATTCTCTTTCCATTGGCAGGATATGGTGGTGATGATATGATGAAAAGAATTCCAGCTCCATTCTTGACTCCACACAACTAGTAAGATGTGTGGGCTGATCACCAAGAATCAAGAAGGATGCGGGGGGTAGATAATGAATATAGAGACAAATGCTAACAACAATCTCTTTGGAAAATTGTGACTCCATTGTTCATAATGGTACTAAACCAATTTCAAAAATAGCTTTCACTTTATGATTCACGTGCTAGACTTAGACAATTATGTGGTCTGCTGATTGGTAAGATATGAGGTGAAGGGATAGTTCTTTCTTCACTTAGGCATTTAAATTACGTGTTTGGGGATTCTTTAATTTGCAAGCAGTGTAAGATTTTGTATTTTTGAAATGACTCCCTATGCCTTGCCCCATGCTACTAGTGAGAAGCAAGGGCTCATCACCAAAGGCAAAATATAGGCGAGTGAATTTCCTTTTGTTTGTTTTCTGGTTTTTGTTTTTTTGTTTTTTTTGAATATTTTGCAATGTTTTTATGCTTGTATGAGAATGACCATCTACGCTTTGCCCATGCCACTTGTAAGAGGCAAGGGTTTATCACCGAAGACAAGACGTAGACGAGTAAGGGCACCTTCCTCCATTCCCAGTCTCACACTACTAGTAAGAAGTGTGGGCTCAACACCAAAGACTATGAAGGACGAAAGATGTGACAATGAATTATTCATAAGTTATTGAATTGATGGATTTTTTTACAATAGTGCTTTGTATTTGGGAAGAAACATCTGCCCCAATCTCAGCCCCACACGACTAGTAGGGACGCGAGGGTTCAACACCGAAGACTGAGATGGACGACCAAACGAACTGGGTAACAAGTTTAGAGCTTTGTTATGAAAGAGAGAATGTATTAGAAGGAGATATATTACCATCAGTAAGCTTCTAGGTATGACCATAGAGGAAAGCGACTGAAAGTGGAAGAAGTATGATGCTCACAAACTTAATAGGATTTATATTAGCACTTGTCTTATGATGATAAATATGAAGATGTGATTTTGATAATGAAAATGTCTGCCAATGGAAATGAATAAATTTGAATTATTGGAGATAAGCAAGACAAAAGGAACAGTGTACATGTTGTATCCTGGAATAGTGAACATCTCAAGGATAAATTTCTTTAAATGAACTGCATTCATTGGTTTTTCAAGGACTTGGCCGGTGTCAATGGCCAATTTATAAGCTCCAAACCTAAAACTATCTATGATTTCGTTGGGGCTCAAATTTTTCTTGTTTGTCTCGTTCTTTGGGTGTGTTCTTTCGATTTTCTTTGAGAATGAAATGATTGACCTTAAATTTTCTAGGTTTGAATTTTTTATGGTAGCTATGTCGTAGCTGATTTTGATACACTTGAAGATGATCTAGGGTATTAAGTCGTTTTTCATCAAGAGCTCAAGTTATTAAAGCGTGACTGTCGATAATAATATTGATTGATTACATCTTTGAGGATATTCTGAAGGATGAGAATTCAAACCTTGACATGTAAATAGCTTCCCAACCATAAATAAAGTAGAAGGGAGTGGCTCCAATAGGTGTGTGATAAGATGTGCAGTAAGCCCAAAGAGTGGGATAGATTGGTTAAGCCAATAGCTTCCATGTGTGTTGACAATGATGGTTTGTGTTATTTGGTTTGTTGCTTCTATTTGTCCATTAATTGATTGTTTTGAGGATAGATTCATGATTAAAGATGGAAAAAGTGGCGTAAAGATATTCCTGGGTATACTTACCTCATAGATGTATGCACATAGAAGTCTCTATAGGTGAGAATAATTAGTGATGAGATTCCTGCAAGATCGATTGTTGAAAGCATGATGGACACAATAGGTTGCATTGTCGCAAGTGGCCAAACTCGATGTGGTTGTGTTTCGACAACAAGGCTAGAGATGTTAGGCATAAGAGCCAATATTGGAATGATAGAATCAAACTTAATGTACTTGTTGATAGGAACCTCGTCTGTATGTCTACAGTAATATCAAGGTTTGAAAGGGAGTCTTGAAACGAGATCAAGGTCTCGTTAGATGTTGGGAAGAATTTTGTCACCCAAAACAGGTTCAATATATGTTTGGGCTGAAAAGAGAGTCTTGAAATAAGTTCAAGTGCCTCAGTAGATGTTGGAAGAATGTTGTTGTCCAAAACAGGTTCAATGTATGTTGAACTAATGGAAGGAAATTTGAAGAAGATATGGATTGGTTTGGAATTAGAGAGTCTTGACTGTTGTCGTCATGATCTCGTGGAATTTCAGTATATATAGGAGTTTCGACAGTAGTCAGCTCTTCATGGAAAGTTGGTGATATTGGATGTGTTTGGTTGCAAGAGCATTGTCATCAAGTTCTACAGAGATGACGTCGTCGTCAATTAAGTCTTGGACATAATTCTTAAATCGTACACATTTATCTATGTGATGACCATCAATGCGATGAAAGTCACAGTATGTGTTAGGTTTGTACCAGCATGGCTTAGCTTCCCCTTTGACAAAGGGTTTTGTAATTGGATATTTTATCAGTTTAGCCTCTTTTAGTTGATGAAAAACACTAGAGAGACTTTCTCCGAGGGGGGTAAACTGACGTTGGACTTTATGTGAACTGATTTCTTCGTGAGGTTGTATGATCGGCTTTTTGGGTGATCGCTCACTGATTTTGGTAGCCATATGAGAGAGTTGTGTTGTCATCTTATTAATTTGTTCTAATAGCTCATTGTGTGATGTTTTTCGTGAATTCTTCATGTTTGAAAGAGAGGGAGAACGAAGAAAGGTGCGATGAAGAAATCAACCTATTGATTGTGATTTTTATTTTGGCTCAATCAAGTTTTAACAAGGCTATAAGGAGTAAGCTCAAACAAGCTACTCGGGATACAAGTGGGATATAACTTAAACAAGCTATGACGAATATGTTGATTGGTTTGGATTAAACAAGCTTAGCAGACGAAAATGTAAGGAGTACACTCAAACAAGGTACTCAATACAAGTGGGATGTAGCTCAAACAAGCTATGATGAATATGTTGATTGGGTTGGCTTTAACAAGCTCTGGATTTTGATAGGAAGAGTAACTCAAACAAGTGACTCAACACAGTTGTGAACTCAAAATGAGTTTTGAAGGGATTTGTGTCGGATGGGATTTTGTGAAACTCGACAGCTGATGAAATAATGAGTGAACTCAAACAAGTTCACTCAATGTCATTTGATATAGCTTGAAACAAGCTAGAAAGAATGTTCTGATAATTGATGAGATAAGGAGTGAGCGCAAGTCACTCAATATCTATTGATATAGCTGAAGACAAGCTATGACAGATGTATTATTGGCTAAAGTGAGGCTAATGAAATTGGTGTGATGTTTGGTCTGTATTGTTGGAATTGTTTGTGATGTTTTCGTTTGGTATTGAATTGGTCGAGAACTGATTTTTTTTGTGGAACACAACTAGGGTCTGAACTTTATAATGAACACATTGATTATCAGCCAAGTTTTATGATTAAATAATGTTAAACTATTGTGTTTTCAAATAGCAAGCAGTCATGTGGATTCAATTGTTTTGGCTTATGAGGTAACTTCTTTAGGAATGATCATTGTTCATGCAATCATACAAGTAATGCTGTGAAATGGTGGATGCAGGCTCTTATTACTCCAAGAAGATGCGTCCTCTGATATACCCTAGTCCTGATATACCTAATCCTGTACGGGGACAGAATTGGTACGGGGAACCCTTAGAGCACTGGAGGAGACTCAACCAATTCTTACTTGCCTGTTTCGGAGTGAATCACCACGTCCAGAACAGGTTTTGTGAAAAGGTGGAAGGTGATGGAGGGGATGAATGTGTATGGTGTCCTTATAACTCCCTCGAAGATTTACAGGGACGATGCCCAGGCTTCGTTGTTACAAACTAGTTAGGCGTGACTCACATGCGCTGCATGACAGCATTACCTGTAAGTGAAGAGCAGCGGCGAGGTAAATACCGAACGCTGTGATGGAGACTAGGTCTCAAAGTGCAATGCAGATGCAATGTGCTGTTGGTGCGTGGTAGTCAAGTCCACGTCACCGATGTAGCTTTGGTGGTGATGAAATCCACGGTCTACGGTAAAACAATATGATAAAGTGCTTAAACGCAGGTTTCTTTTCAACTTGAATAATCACTATCAAAAAATATTGCGTACCTGGGTACTTTTTTGTTTTTTTTCTATTCAAGCAATTGTCTTAAATGGTGGGTATTTTTGCGGGATTTTTTGTTGTTTTTTGTTTTTGTTTTTGTTTTTGACATTTCCAGCAACGCGGTTCCTACAGAAAACCAATTAGTAGTTTCCTCACATGACTGTTAGAAAAAGTGATTCGTGGTTGTTTTTCTTAACCAGATCGCTCAATCAAGGCGCAGGAAAAGAGCATACCAACCAACTACCAAAAAATATTAAGAATCTGACAAGGAAAATAATATTAAAATGAAGTTGAAAACAAATCTAGAGATCCTGCAATGTTAGAAGAATAACAAGACCACTAAAAAAGTGACCGTTTCTGATTTTTCCAATCGTCGAAGGCAGAAAGAGCATACGCGGATACAATTGGAATAGTTTTCTTTCGTTTCTGATTTTCAACTTTTTTTTTTAAATGTGAAATAATTCATTGAATTTAATCATATTCGAAATAGCGATAATGATTATTTTTCACAAAAAATAAACACGCTTAAGAAGAGGGTGAAAACGTTATCTTAGAAGTGTTGTCGTGGAAAATTTAAATTGTAAGGCAAAAATTAAAATAAAAATTATTTTCGAGAGCTCGAGTGGCCTCCCGTTTCTGATTTCCAAGTCCCTTTTGAAGTGCGAGGAAAGAGCATACGTGTGCGGATGTTTCGTGAAATAAAAATTAAAAAATAAATAACTAAATAATAATAAAACTGCATAATTTTTTGTTTTTTTTGTTAAAAATACAGGTGTTAGAAGAAGAAACCAAATTTTTTTTAAGTCTAAATCTAAAATTATTTTTTCATTGCATATATCTTTTCAATACCTTTCCGTTAAAAAAAATGAAGTCATTCTGAGTTCGGGAGAAAAATTTATGGCTTCCGGAAGATGGGCTTATTCCGAGAACGCTCTGAATGAAAATTTTAAACGTGAGAGAAAAACGTCCCGAGGGAGCTGGTTTTTTTATTTTCTGACTTCTATACTTCACCTGAGAAGCTAAAAATTTTGACAGCAAGGTTAAAAAAGAAAAATAAAACAGACAGAAAAGAGTTAGATCACAAAATGATTGACTAAAATAAAAGAAAGAAAAAAAATACTCCTTTTCTTCCTTTGTTTTTTTTTTTCCCCAATAACTGATTAACTTCCTACAAAGCAGTTATGTTTAGCAAAAGGAAAATAAATAAATAAATTTTCGGATTGGTTGTCCCATGACACTAAGATGATGTCAAATAATGATTATTGCTGGTGTTTCTATAGATTACGAGTGAATAGCAAAATCAGAACTACTAAACACCAGCACCGAGGAGATCAAAGACAGGATGAGCTGCATAGTTTCATTGTTGCATAACCTGTAGATACACCACAAGACACCACACAACAAAAAACACTACCAAAGCGTGAAGGTTAACCAAAGAAGACCAAAAGGAACAGAAAAGGAAATAATAATAAACAATAATAAACAAAGAACAGATAAACCACTAATTGAGAAAGTAATGGTAACAGATCGAAAGTAACCGGGCGTGCCAGAATGTTAGGGTCCTGGGTCTTTATCCCTTCATACCATTTCTTCATCTGGTGGCATAAGAGCTTGGTTATAATTTTGCTATAACTCTCCGTCTTGAAGAAAAGCACCTACATATCACAAATCAGGGCTCAATCCAAGTTTCCTAGCCCATTCTGAGGTTTGCCTACGGAATGCAAAAGGAGGAGGTATGATTATTGGTATTTTACTTCCTTGTTAGTAGTGTATTTTTCTTAGCTTACAAAGAGGGGCAAAATGTAGACACCCCAATTTCACATCTATCCTAAATCAATTAATTCCCTTCCTCATTTCCCACAAAAAATACACTTCGAATTAATCAAATATAATTTGATTAATTATCCATTTCAAAATCTAAAATAATCTAATCCTCACCACTGTAAGCTAAGAAAAAAATACACTACTAACAAGGAAGTAGTAAATACCAATAATCATACCTCTCCTTCGCGTTCCGTAGCAACCTCAGAATGGGCTAGGAAACTTGGATTGAGCCCTGATTTTGTGATATGTAGGTGCTTTTCTTCAAGACGGAGCAAGACCTTCCCTGCAACAACGATCCTCTTACTTTGCACTAGATGGGAAAAAGGATTATGAGGCTATTTTGGCATTAAGGACAAGGCAGAAGATGTTCTTGCTCAAAGGATGCAAGAACTGGTAGATATGGCATGAAAGCTTATTCTCCGTGTGTTTAGAGGGGAGGGGTAAGGTTGTATTTATAGACTGAGGGAGTGGATTAGCTTAGATTAATTTAAGTAATCATGGTTTGAAAATGTGGGAAAAATTAAGTGGGTGGTTTGAAAATGTGGGCAGATTAGGTGGGTGGTTTGAAAATGTGGGCAATATTAGGTGAGTGGGGGCCACGAGAATGGGTGAGGATTTGAATTATATTTTTAATTCATAAGTGGAGGATTTTAGGTGAGTGGAGACCACAAATGGTGAGTGAGGATTTGAATTTGAAAGTTTTTTAATTCAATAGTGGAAAAACATGGAGAATAATGACATGTGGTGAGGATTAGATTATTTTTAGATTTTGAAATGGAAATAATCAAATTATATTGATTAATTCGAGTGTATTTTTATGGGAAATGAGGAAGGGAAATTAATTGATTTAGGATAGATGTGAAATTGGGGTGTCTACATTTGCCCCTCTTTGTAAGCTAAGAAAAATACACTACTAACAAGGAAGTAAAATACCAATAATCATACCTCCTCCTTCGCATTCCGTAGCAAACCTCAGAATGGGCTAGGAAACTTGGATTGAGCCCTGATTTTGTGATATGTAGGTGCTTTTCTTCAAGACGGAGAGTTATAGCAAAATTATAACCAAGCTCTTATACCACCAAGCTCTTAGACGGAGAGAGAATCTTGCAAGAATTTGTGTATGGAAATCAAGCTCTTATGCCCTTACATCTACAATTATCTTCATTTTAGTTTGTTCAACAACTTGAAGATTAGGAGGTCAGTACATATGAAGCAAGGATTAATCAGATTGTGGAGTTAGATGAAGAAAGAAGAGCATCACACCAAAGGCATGTTAGATTTAGAGAGAAGTTGAAAAGATTGTTTGACAAGAAGGTCACTCCTAGGGCCTTTAATATTGGAGATCTAGTTTTGTTGTGGGACAACCGAAATGAAGATAAGGGAAAACATGAAAAATTTGATGCATTATGGATGGGCCGTTACTCCATTGATATCAGAATTGGTGAGAATACATTTTTTCTCAAAGGTTTAGATGGGGAATTGCTATAAATTCCTGTTAATCGTAGGAATTTGAAGTATTTCTTGGATTAATCCCCAAAATTTGAGGTATGCACCAACTTGTATAGTGTATAGTGTTTGGTTTTTTTCTCAGTTTTTGGTGTTTTGTCAGTTTGTGGTTTGCCTTGGCATGTGGCAGCCATTTTTGTTGGGTTCTCAGCTAGTTTTTGATGGTTTTGGCTCATGAATCCTTTTCCCAATGGATTATTTTGGAACTTAGTCTACGTTGTTCTTGTGGCATTCACTGGGAGTGCCCATCCTCGAGTAGGAGCCGATGTTGGTGCCCATTTTGATCCTCTATTAATTTCCCATCTTTCCCCTTGGTTCTATGTGCTCTAAAAATGTTTTTATTTGAATTTGGTGGTCTGTAAGTTTCCCCATCTAGATTGAATGATTTAAATGGCCCATAAACTTATTATTTTGCCCCAACTTCAAAGAAAAATACATGCAGACTCTATTTTATGCCCTAAATTTCTGAATCCAAATGCCTCTATCATTTTTTATGTATTTACCTAATAATGGAGGTATAATATTCATTTGTACTTATTTTCCCTCAAAAATCAATCCCCATGGTCGAAAATTTCTTAAAATCATTTCCCCTTTATTTTTTTACCAAAAAACATTCTTCACCCACAAAGAAAAAAATGAATTTGGGCACTTCTGGCAAACTCTGTGTTTTTTGATTGTCAGAAGGGTGTCATTTTCCCATCAAATTTATCTTCAGTGTGCTAGGGCATTGCTGGAAAAATTCTATGTAGTTTGATGGCCATACGGATGTCCTTTTCCCGTCAAATTTAAGTTCAAAAGGTTCCTCATACGTGGTCGCATTTGGTTGGACGAGGATCGACAATATTTCTTTGAAAAAATTAGTGTTTTCTTGGCTTCGGGAAAAAAAATCAAGTTACCCCCCGTGCACCCCAGGAGAGGACACGTGACAAGCATGATGCAAGGTGGAGGAGTGGTGGGGAACTAAGGCAATTTTTACCTTTTTTCCAAAGGGGAAAAAGTGTGTGGAAAGGCCCACGGGTCTGAATGAAGCAGAGGGAGACATGTGGCGAGCAAAGAGGGAAGTACGTGCCAATGGAGGCAAAAGGGAAATTTTTCCCTTTTGCAAAAATGAACTTAGAGCACAAATTTTAGGCATGGCCCCATGGCGAATCAACGATGGACATGTGGCTGGGAAGGAATTAAAGTCGTGAAGCGGCGGAAGAAAAGGGGAAAATTTTCCCTTGGCTAAAAATGAAGTTAAAACATGAAAAAATCTCGTTGATTCTCAATGAATCACAAGGTGACACATGGCAGGGACAGAATCAGAGGTGCGGGCTCGCGGGGAAAAAACTAAAAAATTTCCAAAATTCAAAAAAGGTAAAAATGTGCAGAATGGAGCTGCGATTTCAATGGGACCCACCATATGCCACGTGTCATCACCAAATTTCAAGGGCGGAGGGGCGAAGAAAAAATTCAATTTTTTCCTTTTTTCCAAAAATGTTGAAAAGTCAAAAAATGAGCCCGAGTTCATTCCCAATCATAGTTTGACATGTGGAGGGCCCAGATTGAAGGAGAAAGTGCAGATCAAGGGTAACTATGCATTTTCATTTTTGGCCACCATTTTTGCTCTAGGAAGCTTGGAGATGCAAATTTTGCATCAATTTTAATCAATTTTTTGGCAAATGCATGTCGTTTTTACTTTCCAGGATCAATGGGATCAATTTGAAATTTTAATTTGCAGATTTGAGGTGTTTTTGAGATAAATTTTACTCAGGCCTGTGTAAAATGTGAAATATGAAATTAAAAAGTTGCAGAGCCAAATTTGGGAAAGGATAAGATGAAATAATGAGAGAAAGGGGGTTTGCATGCCTTGAGGATGAAAAACGTGCCTCCACAATGGATAATGATGAAGATTTTTAATGATTTACCTTTTTGCATGCCTGGCATCTCCTTATCGTAGAATTGGTTAAATGTCACTTTCAGAATGTCATGAGTGAATTTGTAACAAACTAAGATGTCATGGCATATTCTTTTCTTGGGAAAGAAGGATCAAATGTAATTGAAAGATATATAATGCATGTTTTGAGACATGTAAAGGGTTGGGAGATTGAAAATCATGAGAATTTTTTTGAGAGAAGCCCATCTTCTGAGAAACTTTCTAGGAAACCTGGTTAATGTTTTTTACGTTGGATCTTCATTTATGTTGAGTTGGTTATAAGTGTATAGCCATCAAACAGCTCTGAGATTGTTTAAATAACTCTCCCCTGTTGATGAATCTAACAAGATTTTGAATTAATCTATGTTATTTTGGGCAATATGATGTCTGTTATCATTTTTAAATGTGTGCAAACTAATTTTCTTGTTCTTGTTGCAATCTTGCATTAAAAATATTTAGGAATCACACAGATCTCATTTCTTGTTGATAGGTTAGTGGTATTTGTAGTCTCACATTCAGAAGAGATTTCATCTGATAAAGAGACAAACAAATTTAAAATCACTTTACCTTCCTTGACTATAAATATTGCTTGTAAGCCTTTGGGGGTACCGTAGGCGTGATTTGATCAGAGATCTTGATGTTTAACTGTGTCCTTCAACTCAAGCTTTTGTGTTGAAGTTTAAAAGATTGTGTGAAGAGTGCATACCTAGGCCTCTAATTTTGTATCTCTTCTGATTAAAAGAACATCCTGACTATTTTGAATCATTTTATCTGATCGTTGTTCAAATATTGTGGAAGTTGTCAAAGATATGGCATAGTCAACTTTGTCTTATCAATATCCCACCAAAAAAATCATTCTAAACAACTTATCCAACCCATACTACCCTTGCATTACATTATGTGTCAATAAAAGAATACAAATCCATTTACAAAAATGCATAAAGCAAATCAGGATCATACCATGTCTCTAGCTAAAGGAGATTAAATCCAGGTACCAATAATGTGTATCAAGATCTAAAAGATGATAAGCTCTCATGTCCTCACAATACCCTACAAATATCAAGGGTTTACTCTTCTTATTGAAAGCTTTCCTTTTCTTCTTTGGCACAAAGGCCCAAGCATGGCTCCCAAAGACTCGAAAAAATGAGACATCTAGCTTAGTGTTAGACAAAGCTTCCTTTGGAGTCAAATGCTTAAGTGCTTTGTGTGGTGTTTGATTCTGAATGTAGTTAGCACAATTAACTTACTTATGCCCAATAGATAGGAGGTATATCTCTAGAATTCATCATATAGTAGCCATTTCCTTCAAAGTTCTATTCTTCCTTTTTGTTAAGCCATTTTGTTGTGGAGTATGAGGAATAGAGTGTTGGTGAATAATGACTTGAGTTGCCAAAAATTTAGAAAACTCATTGTTGAAGTACTCCCCCCCATTATTAGTATGAAGGTTCTTTATGCAACTAGAAGATTGTTTCTCTACCAAAGCCTTGAATAATTTGAAGTGTGAAAAAACATCAATTTTGTACTTGAGAAAATAAAACCAAGTATGCCTCAAGAAATTATCAATAAACGTAAGTGCATACTTAGCTCCATTGAAAGATGGGGTAAGAAAAACCATCAAGTCACTATGCACAATCTCAAGTGGTGAAGAAGCTCTCTTAGAAAAATTCTTAGGAAGAGGATCTTGATGTTGTTTCCCTAATGCACAACCATGAAAAACTCCCTCAAGACAATAAACTCTGGGAAGACCATCTACCATACCATGAGTGCTCAACTCCTTCAAATATCTGTAATTGAGATGTCCAAATCTTTCCTGCCAAAGCTTACTCTCCGAATCTACATGAGAAACAAATCCTAACCCTATAGAAGAAGTGTCATCAAAACCCTCAAATTGATATAGTCTAGAACTATGATCAACAATACCCTAAGCAACCAGTGAATGAGGCTCCAACAAAGTTTGTACTTCTGCTCCATGTGGTGTAAAAGTTATTGTTTTTCCTTTACCAGAATGACAAATTTGATATACACAAAGAAAATTTGTAGTGATGTTAGGAACATATAGTGCATCTTAGATACTGCCACCATCAAGTTGTATATCACCTTTTCCTTTAACAAGAAAGAAAGGAAGAATCTCCAACCTCAATTTTGGAAGTAGAACTCAAACCTAGAGAAACAAAAGACTCCTTGGAAGAAGTCATGTGATGAGAAGCACCAGAATCTATAACTCAACTGTCTGCAAGTGCTGACTAAGATCTCCCAAAAAAATTAAGTGCTTTGCCATGATGATTAGAAGGAGGTGGCATGGAGATAGAAATTTTTTGTTTCTTGACTACATCCTCTAAGGATTTCATTCACTTATAACACCTATGTTCTTCATGATTACTACCCCCACAAAAATAGCATGAACGGCTAGACTTATTCTTGGATTTAGAAAACTCCTTGGGTTTTGAGTTATTTTCTTTGGGTTTAGGAGAATTTTGAGATGGAGAAGGTGTGGATTTGGTTTTACTATTTGGTTTTCCCTTGCCCTTAGGATTATATGCAACTAATTCCTTTTGAGAGGTGGAAGACTCAAGGTGAGACAATTTGGATTCTTCCCTAGTAATTCTTTCACAAAATGTTTCTAAGTTAGGCATTTTGAATGTGTCACCTAAGGCATGATCCATGCTAGATAAAAATGTAGAAGCAATAATTTGGAATGGTCCTCTCAACTTGGATAGAATCAAGTAAAAACACTCTTCATCTTTCTTATCTCTTCCACTCCCCTTCAATTGTGTCAAAAAATGCTTGAACTTGGTAAGATAGTCTATAATTGTTGGAAAATCTTCAGGATTAAGAGAGGTGATCTCAATTTCAAGTTGCATGGCTCTCATATGATCCACCTTACCAAATTAATCCTCCGATTTCTCCCATATGTTGAAAGGAGAGTCACACTTTTTCCAAATGAAACAAAAGACTATCACTTACATAAGTTCCTAGCAAACCCATACACTCATCAAATTTGCACTAGTACTGATTTTTTTTCATATTCTCTAGTGAAAATTGGTTGTTCTGAAGAATTTAAAGCCCATAATCCTTTCCGCTTAATTATTGTTTCCATTCTTAGTTTCCATGTGTGGTAATTATGTGTTGTTAATGGCTCAACTTGATCTAATGCAAAAGAAGATAAAGATGCCATCCTCAAAAAATCACCAAAAGAAATGTAAGAACTAAGCAATGCAACAAGAGCCCCAAGTAATGTAACAAGAGCCCCCCAGATTTTGGCACTTTATAATGAGTGCGTGTTACAATATGGAACTTTATAATTATAGTGAGATTCTCAACATAAATATTTCTAATGGAAAGAGCATAAAAAACACAACACTTTTGCAAAAAAATGACACTCAAAATTGAGTTACTGATCAAAAGTTACAAGTTTTTCAATATTATGCTCTACTATTTATTTTAGCTACCACTATAAATAGAATAAAATGCTCTTCCCTTCACCACAAAAATAAAATGAAAGGGGGATGGGGTTAAGCACCTACTAGTAGGAATCATAAGCTTTATGCCCTCATATGACCAGGGGCTAAGGATTTCAGTGGGTGTATGTCTTTTCTGAAATGGCCTGCTACACGCCGACTGAGGATATGATCTCCAAAAACCTGAAAAATCTAGAAAAATATTTGATGGTTTTCGTTCCCGGATGACACGAATCCAAAGACAAACCACCACGTTTCTCTGCATAACAAAAAAACCAAAAAAATGACTATCTCCTGAAATGGTCGAGTTTACAGTCGATCTTAAGGTTTTACTGCCTTCCGAATCTAATGAAAGACTCTATTTTGCAAAAAAAAAAACACAATGACAAAATACGAGAAAATTTTGAATATATAAAGAATTTATTTACAAAATAAGACTTACAAATGAATGTCAATAGCAATCTTCTACTTTGATACCATAAAAGGTATGATAACCAGATCATACCAAGCCAAGAACACAGATGTTAATCAAACACCACGATCAATAAGATGAAAGAAATTGACCAGAATAGCTTTACATAAAACCTTTAAAAACAAATGAGCAACAATATCACATATTATTATGGAACTCAATGAAATAGAATGAGAATGGGCCTTGCTTATATAGGAAAGGAATAACAATCTAAGAACCAGTCAAGGTCGTAGATCAAGCCATAAATCATGGGAAGAACTAGTTATGTCCATAGATTTATGAGAGAACTAGACATCAAGGATCTAATCAATACCATAGATCAAGGAAAGAACTATACCTAACAACTAGATAATATCCCCCTAATATCTAAATAAATAAAAAGAAATATTCACACACATAAGTGGGTGAGGATAAATACAATAAAGGTAAATAAAGTATCTAGGTGAACATGAGCTAAGATAAATACCTTCTCTAACATGGGGTTCATCCTATAGGGTCTCTTTTTGACTAGGCGCAAACCTTCCTTAAGATTTATCTTCATATCTCCTAATGATTCATGCACGCCTTTGAGTTTATGGTATCCCCAAGGGAATAAGTCTTGATAATCCCATAGTAACTCAATGATTTTTACCACTTCAGATTCAAACCAATAGTCCCCAATTATGGCCTCCTTAGGCTCAATATCTGATCCAATATTCACTTTGTTTGTCTTCATAGGTCCATGATAGGCGTGTGTGGTCTTATCTGCACTGTCCAAAACCTCATGCCTACCTGTTGAATGGTTTATATCCATATTTTCCAAGTTCTTCATCATCCAATAAGTCGACCATTTGTCCTTTTTGTTTCTGCAAGGAAAGTAGCACTTAATCAGTCGTGCCGTGCAGGAGGGCTATTTCTTCAGTTTTGGATGCTCCTGAGTCTCCTTAATCCAACTAGACTGCTAAATCTAGTACTTCCACCTGGGTGCATTCTATTTATCCATTGGATATAAGCACTTTGTAACCTTCTAGATGCATTCTTTTACCCTCTGGATATTTTGGTTTTGAGAAAAATGCAAATGTCTAGGTTATTCCTACAATTAGATCCTGCCAGATTTCCTGTACTCTCTCTGGAGTTGCATTCTTTTATCCATTGGATAGCAAGTGTGCAACCTTCTAAAGTTGAATGCATTCTTTTACCCTGCTAGACATTTTAGGTTTTGGGCGCAGGATTCCTATCCCTTTGGTCACAAGCATGTATCATGTGGATGCACTCTTTTACCTTTTGACATTTGGTGCTGAACATGTTGGTTACCTTTAAAAAAAAGATCAACATTAAAATAGGTGCATTACTAATAGCAAGAACCTAGTAGCTAGAGAAATCATAACTTTTGATCTGTAGCTCATATTAAGGTGATCCTTTTTTTTTACCCATTGTGTACGCTTCGAGATCCTACGCATTGGTGACATGTTAGCATATACACATATTTCAAATATAAAAGGTCTATCCAATGTCTACTCCATTGTACATAGGAATACCATAGCATCTCAATCTATAAAGTGTCGAATTTGAGGTAGGGCGTTGTGACTCATTCTCCTGATGGACAACTAAGTCTTCGGTTGAGCCTGACTTCCTAAACTTTTGGGTGTTGCATTCTTGTATCTATGAGTGCCCTACCAATTTCATAAGTACTCTGAGCTTCAATTGTCACAAGATATTCTGGATACTATCATTTTCGACACTTTTTGGCATGTTGACAGTCTCTCCCATTGGGGGAGCTCCTTCTGGTGGATGGCCCAATGTTAGTTTGTTAGTGTCCCGAGTAGTTGATTTTGACAACTCATACAGATCCTATTTAGGTATTCACTCTACTCAAATTCTTAACAGTATGGGCATAGATTTTCCATCTGTTAAAGGTGTTGATATAACTGCTTTCTTCGGGTTGTTGTGTCCTTGCCTTGATATAACCTTGGCTTTTCTTGGATCGTGAAGCACTCCTAGTATTATTTGCATATCACCAAGTGATGCCGCCTTGTTGAGCTTGGTTGCTATGTTTTTATACCAGAGTCTAAGACCTCAACATCTTCAATGAACACAGCTCCCTGATACAGGTAATAGATGCATCCATGATAAGTACATGATTTGAGTAGGCCTTATTCATTGTTAGCCATGTAGCAATACATTAGATGTTAGGATGCAATAGAGGTCTCTACATTTCATTACTCATGCATTTACAAGTATTATCCTTAAATTCCGTGACCTGTACCAACCAAGTGCATTATTGTCCCGCGTAAGGGTACCTATGCTAGCATACTCCTTCTCTCCAGTGATTTCCTATGTCACCATATCTTCCATGAGTGCATGGGAATATTTACATGCAGGATCTCCTTCCGTTCGGTGTCAACAAGGGTACCTGGAGTTGTTTACCTATTCTCCTGATTCCCTAACAGTGGAATGATATTGTCCTTAGTGAAATATGTTACACACTTATCTCAAGTGCATCCCTAGCAACTCATGGACCAGTATTATGATGCCCAATTATCATAAGCAACATCTTGTAGTTATCGCTCCTTCAGATTATTGCATCCTCACCACTGAAGGATTCCTTATTTACGTGGCTAAATCACCTCTGGATCTTGGATGACATGTACATAAACCTCCTATTCATGGTCTTCTTCACTCAAGGGTTCAACATAGAATGTAGAATTTACCATCTATTAAGTGATGGATAGGATAACTGCTTCAATCCTTGTTTGGTGCAAAACTAATATAACCCTGTGTTGAACCAAAGTTTATCGACATTATTTGCATAGCATTCAAGTTCCACCCCAATAGAGCATGGGAAGCTGATCTAACTCATAGTCAGTGCTAAAACCTCAACCAGTCTCTAGTGCAACTTTGGCTCCTTGTATGGTAATGGATGCATGCTTTCTAAAACTGCTCGATGGGAGTCTGAACTTAGTCCTCATTAGCCATGGATTCAATCCACAGAAAGAGGATGTAATATTCTGAGGGGGTTTCCCCATCTCTAGTGTCCCATGAGATCTGCAAGTAAGAACATTGACTTCCTCATGAGGGTACTCACCTTAGTATATTACTCACCATAGTATCCTCTACCTCATACCACGACCTAACATTCAAGAGTTATTTCCTTGTCCATAATCATAGCACTATTGAGGGGGAATCATGATCCATGCAGGATCGTATCTTTCCAATCTCAGTACTTACACGCAGAGTACTCCTATCCTGTTATACACCAATATCCCTAATAGTGGAATGATATTCTAACCTAGGATCAACCAGATTTACACACTTGTTCTCATGAGTCATCTACCTATCAAATTTGGACTGTAACAAGAGATGCTCTTCCTTATTGCTCCATCTTCCATGATTGCTCTTTTAAATATTGTATTTCACCCTAGAGATTCATGAGTACCTCCCTAGTTTCTTGGTACACCTCCTTCTAATGGGCAGGATCTGGGTACCGTGCATGTAGAACCTCCTCTTTAGTGATGGTAGGCTTCTGTTGTAATGCTTCCCTAGCATGCACTGCTTCAGCGTAGGTTGAGATCTTTACTAATATGCCTTGGATTCTGGTTCCAACTTGGGCATCCACTAATACCCCACAGAGCGTTATATCCTAACCATCCCTGCGCCTTTGTTTTCCTATTTATGTTGCTTGCTAAGATGCTCATACAGGTCAGGGAATTAAGTCATAGCTATGATTATTTCCATAGAAATAACATGTAATATTATGAGCACATTCACGCCTGTAGTTGTCAATAAATCCACATGTATAGCATGTTCCGCAAGGGAACTCGCTTCTTCCACCACCACAGCCTCATCCTCTAAATCCACCATGGTATCCTCGACCTCGGCCACAGTTGCCTTTAAAATGCCCTTCATTCCAATCATAGCGCACCTAATTGTGATCCCAATCTTGATGCTCGTTCTTACCTTTAGAGTTATCTGAAACTCTTGTCTATCATACACCAATATCTATAGCATCATGGATCTGACCAATCAGGCGGCAGTCTTCCATGTCATGAGTTGTGGACCTACAGATTTTGCAGTAGCATGAAACGTTCTTCCTTATCGCACATTGTAGTAATGGGCAGTGGCTAACATCATGGTTTAAATGGCATATCTCACACTCTAACAGCAGGGAGCGCACTGATTTGTGGTGAAAACTATCATTTTTGTGACCTTCCACTTCATAATATGTGCAAAAAATCCCTGTGCATGTCTCATGTACTAAATTTTTTGATAGTATCTCCAACCACTTTGCCATAGCTGTGATCTCTACTTCTAAAAATGGGCTCACCCCAGTGTCTATACTTCTAACTACCTCAACACGTAAATGCTGCTTCAAGTGTCTCGCACGGATCAATGTATGTTTTATGTGATAGCACCCTCTTCTAAAAGGTGTAATCAAGACCTCTAAAGAACCATTGTGCATGCTGGCTTGCATGAATATCATAAGAAAGCTTAGATAATAAGTGTTTTGAAATATGGGCATGCATATTTTCTAACACTCTCAGGTAGTGCCTTGTTTAATATCATTTGTGCACACTTATACTCTTCCGCTTAAACTTGGGGATGTGAAACTCTTTAAGGAAATGCATCTTTTAAAGCTGACATAGTCTATGCAAGTCTGATCAGGGTCAAAAAATTCTGTACCAACTGTGTGTCACACCCTTGTAATGTAGTAGACAAATTGACTTTCCCTGCGCTCAGAAGTCATGATTCCTTTTGCGCACCATAGTATTTCACACATATGCACGTGTTTAGCAGCATCTTCTATGCCCCCATACTCTAGAAGGTGAAGAGACATCTCCATGTAAATATGTCTGGGGTTGGTGCAGACCCTTGCCCACCTGATCCAAAACCTCTTATGTTTCATCTACCTCTAAAACCACCAGATCCACCAGAGCTAGAGCCACCTATACCTCCTGATCCTGAACCTCATAGTACTTGGGGTCATACCAAAATATGTACTTCCCTGTGTCCCAACTAGTAGTACTAAAATGTACCCCAAAAGTCTGTGAGGTGTTACTACTCCCAGAAGATGAGTCCAAATATATGCTACGCACTAGAATTATGTGTAGATGATATAGTCCAAAAAATGTACTCTCCATATAACAACAAAGTCATTTTCACGTGGCCATCATTGATATGCCTCTTATAATGACTCACTCCTACTCTCCCACTAGCTTGAATTAGCTTGTTAAATGTTTGTTGTACTAGATACTGGAAAACCAAGCACAAGAGTAAGGTTTCTAGGTGGATTTAGATGCGTGCTCGTGGCCCAGGATGGTCTCTATTGGTGCGCTTCTATGTGAAGCCGAGGAGGGTTCCCTGTCATGCTTACCCAAATGGGGGAGTTCCTGATGCTCAGGTTCCACATCTTCTATGTGAACTTCAACTCCTTCCCAAACTATCTTTCTCCACAACGCCATTTTCTTTGCAACCTCTCTGCTTGCTTCTCTACCTCCCTCTCACACACCTCATTATACTTAAGACTACCTTTCCTCTCTCTAACTTTCTGTTGTTAGGTATACCATATTTCACCAAACCTACTCCTGCCCCCGCACATGGGTGGGGTTTAGTTCAGCCATCAATTTGCTTTCCAAATTCAAAGTTTACCATCAGGATCTTGATCCCCATTGGAATGCCTTACAAGTGAGTTCCCCTTGGGATATCGTAAAAACTAGAATTCTAGCTACCTCTAGGCACGAATAAGTGGAAATTGAGTACTCCAAGAGTATAACTGTTTAAGACACCATGGAACCACGTCTCCACAACGCTTAAGTCCAAATCAGATCAGCATCATAGAGGGTCTAAAATTCTTCCTACATCTAGACAAGTGTGTGATACCTCTAATTCCTTTTAGATACATAAGCAATCAGTCACTCGTATATAGTTCTACTGGAAAGATAGTCGAAGAAGCTCTCATATAAACCGTCATACAGATTCTATTCCACTCATACACGTGTGCGTTAAACTTAGATCCGGTGCTGAACCACCATGTGTATTCTTCTTCCAGATCACATATCCACTCCTCAACACTTGTTAAGGTCAACCAGTATGTCTTCATCACGAACCATCCTAAAAACAACTAGAAAAAGAGGTCCTGGCAACGAAACCAATGATGTAACCTAAAATTCACTAGTAAAAGCCCAGGTGCATTGGCACATCACTCAAGCCTAGACCAAGTGCTCACTCGAAGTGCATGCAAAGGTGCCATGCCCCTCTTTAGTGTTGTTGTTGTGGGATGTTAGCATGATGAAGACTTAAAGCATTCAGATCTATGACTAATATATCATTCTACAGTGCATGTTCAGATCTAGATCTAAAGAATAACATGTTTAAACAATATCCATATGAAATGAACCATGCAAGAAGCAATTATACTTAGGATTAATAATTTGATTCATCCAATACACTCCATTATATTAAACACAATAAATAAATAAAATCTCATTACAATAGATAATACCATATCTTATGCGCATCATATTTGGCAGCATAACTTAAGAGTAATTTAGTTCTCACTTTTTCCTCCTATTCTATGCAGATCGTTACATATTTATAATGGTGGGGAATTTCCCTTCACCACTTGCATCACTCCAAAAATAGGTCATATGCTGGAAATAGCCATGTGCCTTTACAATCATAGCCACACATGTAAGTGCGCTAAAATTGACCTCTTCTACTAAATTGGAAGTAGCAATTCTATTCTTAACCTACACCCATGCAAAGTGATTAGTAGCCACTCTTCTAAAAATAGTCGATGTATGTCACGTAAATCTTTACCCGTTTTGTGTGCTCTACACGCTATCTCAAAAAATAACTCGCTCGTGTGAAAATGGCTAAGTCCTGAATCTACCCTTGTCTTTCTTGTGCATGTCCTTCCCTATCCTTCCATGCCTTTCAATGTGCCCTAACATCACACATGAATCTTCTATGTGCCTTGTGATAATTATCCCAATTTCATCTGCTTAACAATCTCCACTGATTAGCACGTAGGGTGTAACGCGTATGGCTAACTATTTTCTTTCCAAAGTCTTCATTCCTTCCGGTGACACACATGTTTTGAGAAACACAACAATATCTCCTAAGTTAGTGGGTGCGCGTTGCAACCTAAATGGTTACACATCTAACATAACATCCTCAATGCTTTGCATGTCCTTCCCTAAGTCAATCCTTGACAAATGGTCAGGCCCTGAGTTACTCTTTCTTGGCTTCACAACAAATTTAAGACCCACCAACATATGCGACCTTGCAAAACTAGCTTGTTCACCAAGTACTTCAATGTCAGAATATGAAGGGTGTTGCCAATAGATATTTCCTAAATTTTTTTAGTGCATAGATCATTGATAGTGCTTCATGCTCGGTGGTAGTGTAGTTTTTCTTTGTTGGTGTCAACTTCTTACTTGCAAAGAAAAGGGGGTGATCAACATTCCCCTCACTAGGTTATGATAAAACTTCCCCAATCGCCATTCCTGAAGCATCAACATGTACATGGAATGGTTTATCCCAAGAGGGAAAACATAATATGGGCATAGTGATAAGCCAATTCTTTAATGTATCAAATGTATTTTATTATGCCTCTCCCTATGAATTGCACTCTTGTGTTTCAGTAACTTCCTAATAGCATGATGATATTGGCATAACCCTTAGTAAATTTCTGATAGTACCTCATATGTCCAAGGACTCCATGCACTGTGTTGTGGCTGGTAGGATCCCCAAATCCCACAATAACATAAAATTTGGAAGGATCCACCTGTAAGCCTTCCTTATATATGATGTGCCCCAATAGGATTCCAAATAGAGTAGCGAAGAGAGACTTCTTGATGTTGATGGAATTGTGCAACTGTCAACATCTTTCAAACATCAAGCACAAATTATCACAATGATATTTCATTAGTCCATACACCGTCCAGTCATCAAGGTAGACCTGAAAAAACTTATGGATGAAGTCTTGAAATGGCTGTACCACAATACGTGAAAACATAACAAGCACATTCTTCAGTCCAAAAGGCATGATTGTATAGGAAAACATTCCCCATTCAGTGGAGAAATTTGTCTTTTATTGGTCTTCATTTTCAATTCTAACTTGATATCTTGAGAATCCATCCATGAAGGAATAGATCTCGCGCCTAGCTACTCCTTCCAAGATTTCTTCAGTGAAGGGGGTTGGAAAAGGGTCAATGATACATACTACATTCAGGTCCCTGTAGTAAACACATCTCCTTATCCTTCCATCCCTTTTAATACTGATGACCATGGAGCTTACCCATTTCAATTCCTCCACAACTTCAATGATGCCTGAAGTGATCATTTTGTTTATCTCCTCCTTGAATTTGACACGAAGATTCAAATTCATTTGATAAGGCCTTTTCTGATTTTCATTTCTCCCAAGGAGTGGTGAATTCCTTTAATCTCATGGTATCCACGTGGAAATAAGTCCCGAAACTCATGTAGTAGATCAATGATCTTTGAAACATCCTTCACTAACCAATAGTCTCCAATAGTGGCCTCATTAGGTTATATTTCTAAACCAATGTTAACTTTCTTTGTTTTGAGGGGTTCATGGTAGGTGTGTGCTTGCTCATCAGCACTATCAATAACTTCGCATGTAACTTCAGTATGGTTAGCATCAAAACCCTCCATATCTTCACCATCTATCACATAGACCATATTTCCCTTCTCTTTCTCCACACATGTGTGCTCAAGCTACACTTCTTCTAAATCTTCCTCATCAAAGTGCGGTTCTAAAATAAGTTCACCCAATAACTCCAGTATTCTATCCTCTGTCATGGAAATGTCTCCCATTGTAAGGTGCTTACCAAACTAAACCACCCTATCCACATATGGCTTAGTACTATGATATTCGAGGGATTGAAGGAGGTCATCCATCAACTCCTACAAATTTTTTGTTTGACGGCGCATCTATGATTGAATATACCATACGTGTGCACAACCTTGTAAAGTGGAATACAACTTATGCACCCATAAAGAATGTGGAAAGGCCTTTGTGCCTTCCATCCATGGTTTTTCACATGCTTGGACGTGAAATGAGGTGGGTTCCTTCCCATGGTAATCTTGTAGTACAGTGGGTGCATTACTTCGAGAAAACCTAACAAAGAACGTGATTCTTACCTTGCACCACTCTAGAAGGTGATCACGATGTGTCACACACCAACGAATTGTGGTTCCAAGCAAGTTATAGCTAAGAATCCCTTTTCTTTCAATCTCCTTCTTCCATTAAGCCTTCATTTCTCATAATAAATCATCAGGGTTGGCTCCTCTAGAATAACTTGGTAACTTCTTTCCTCTCAGGCACTTGACTGAGTGTGCCTTTGTCATTCCTATAAATAAGCCTCTTAACTGTCACCTAATTAACTCATAAGGCCCGTGCTCCCAATTTTCACATGCTACACTAGTTGTATCACTCATGGACTGAGAATCTTCAAACTGAATAACTCCTTCTGTAGGGTGAATCACCTCAGGGTACCTAATAGAGAACACATAGATCCTACCAAGAAATTCTTCTCCCAAGGGCTCAGTATAGGGCACTAATTTCCTATTAGTCAAGGGGATGATAACCCGTTCTTCCTTGTTTTCAAAGCTTATGTATCCCTTGTTGAACTGTAGGTTAGAATTATTATTTTATCACTAGGGGCACCCAAGTAACGTTGGAAATTTGTCTGCCTCAGCTAGTGCTAAGACTTTGAAACCCCTAGTGAACTTTTCCCCTTGGATAGTGATAACAACATCCTTCAAGAAACCAATGGGAATTGCCTTTTTCTTTTTAGCCATATACAACACATTTAAAGATGGTTGTAATGGGGGCTTTCCCATTTCATGCCATGCATCTAGAGTGAGGACATTGATTTGTAAACTCTTCAACTTTGGAATTATCCACAGAATCACAATTAATCGCTACTGTTCTACTTTCTATTAGAAAATAATAGAGACAACTAGTGAATGAATTATACTTGTGCTTAGAATCAACAATTTGTAGAAAGGGAAAGAATATAGACTCATACACCAACAATTTTATCGTGGAAAACCTCTAGAGGAGGAAAAACCAATCGAGAAGGGAAATTTCTCTTTCTTCCCACTTTTATTGGCCGATTCAATAATAAGTACATAAATTACAATAAGTATGCAAAATAAGTAGGTAATATCTCACACTTCCTCCCAGTTACTTGCTTGCTCTATCTCAATTACTCCTTGCTTCTAAAAATCACAATTCCAACACTAAGAGCTTCTTACTCACTTGCTTCATGCTTTGATGCCTTTGTTCTCTTTCATAACATCCATTTAGAACCTTTCTCATGTTCTCACATGAACTGGAGAATGGGAAAGGTCATGCAGAAGAAGAGACATGGATACCATTTAGAATTCTGGGATTGTTCATGTCATATTTTATTTTATGTCCACAAGAGCCAGAACCACTACCCAATGCAGACCGGCAGTCCCAAGACAACCACCCTAGTGGGGCAGTGGTTCTATAACTGTCACCCTACACAGAGCAATGGTCATGTCACTAAATAGATAGAACCTCTGTGTATCATTTTTTTCTTCTTCATGTTGTCTGATTTGATAAAGTAGAATCATTTTAGATCCCTATGGATCACACCTCCCCTACTTAGGAGGATTTTGGTCCCACAAAAGATTAGTGGGGGAGTAGATGAGGAAATAATTCCATCACTCGCTCCTTTAGGTACCACCGGGCATGCCTTGGCATCTTTCCTTTCAGTCTAATCTGCCAAGACTCCTGTGGACCTCTCCTAGTCTCTTTGACCTTCTACTGTAGTACTACATCCTCCTCTAATTCACCTGGCGAGTCCAAGACGCAATCCTCAATGGAAGGTAGCAACTATAGTTCTTCATCTTCATCTAGCATGAATGGCTCATATAGGTGCAAGTTCTCACAGTTTACTACAAAGTACATCCTCATGAATGATGGAAAATCAAGTCGAAAGGCATTTTCTCCAACCTACTCCAATATGGTCAAGGGTCCATATCTTAGTGGATTAAGCTTCTGTGCTTGACCTTGTAGTCTCTCCTTGCTCAAGTAAAGCCAAAATCTATCTCCAACACAAAGCTTATGTTCCCTTCTATGTTGATCATGTCTAGCTTTATACTTGGCCTAAGATTTTTCTAGCTATTCCTTGAATTTCAGATGGATTTTCCAGATCCTATCAATGAATTTTTTTCTCTAGTCACCTCAGTGTCTCTTGTATCCTTCTCATCTTGTTGTCCAACTGCTATGTCCAGTGGATTTGTAGGTAGATATCCCAAGCATGCTTCAAATGGTGACTTCATAGTGGATGTGTGTACTGCCCAGTTATAGGAATGATGAATGTAGGCTAAGGACTCATCCCAAGTCCTTGGGTATTTGTTGTTATACCCTTTGATCAACTATACCAAAGTCTTGTTTACCACCTTTGTTTGTCCATGTCTGTGGATGGAAAGTTGTGCTCCTCTGTAACCTGGTATCCATCTTGTCCCATAAAGTAGTCCAAAAATTCCCCAAGAACCTAAAATCCCTATCAGAAACAATAGACTTTGGCAAACCAAAATGAACCCATACATTAGCAAAGAAAAGATTTGCCACCTCATGTGCTTTTACTATCTTTTTACATGCCATAAGAATACACATATTACTAAATCTGTCAACAACAACATAGAGATAGTCATGGCCATGTTTAGACATAGGTAATCCTCCTACAAAATCCATATAAATGCCCTCCCACAGATGAGTAGGCACTAGTAAAGGCATATACAAACCTTCCTTCCTAGTATTAGGCTTGCTAGTATAGCAAAGTTTACATTCCCGTATAAATTTTGATACTTCTTCTTGCATATTGGGCCAATACATGTACCTTTGCAAGTGGGCTAGGGTCATACCAACACCAAAATTTCCCACTACTTTCAAGTTATGTGCTTCCCTCATTAATAGAATTCACTCTTATTTTGGCATGCAAAGCTTCCCCCATCAGTAAAGCAGCCTTTCTTTGAGATAACAATCTTCAATCCATGTCCTTTCAACCCTTGGGACCGCAACTGCTAAAATGTCACCCCAAATTATTTTTCCTTGGGCATATGCCTCTCTGTAAGCTTCCTTTGTGAAGGGCTCAATCTGAGAGATAGTGGCCAAACAGGAAAAATACTCCTGTGTGGGTGGCCTAGACAACATTTTTGCCACCAAGTTTTTTCTACCCTTCTTATATTTAATCACCAAATGGAATTGCTGAAGGAACCCCATCCATTTGTAGTGCCTTGCCTGTTGTATTTTAGACTATGCTTGCAAATAATGGAGAGGTTTGTGGTTAGTGTGCACAATAGTTTATTTACCCAACAAATAATGCTTCCATTTATTAATTTCCTGAATTAGTGCATACATTTCCTTATCATATACTGAATGTCCTTTAACTACTGAAGTGAAAGTTTCAGAATGATAAAATATGGGTTTACCTCCTTGAAGAAACACTGCGCCCATGGCGTAATCACTGACATCTGTCTCTACTTCAAAAGGTTATTCTGTAAATTAGGAAGAGCAAGTACTGAAGCATGACTAATCTTGTATTTCAATAACTCAAAGTATTTTTCTTATTCCTTGTTAGGAAATAAGGGATAAAATATGCAGAATAATCCCTTACAGAATCACAACAGTAGAAATTAATATGCAAAAAATATTACAGATCTCAAATAAAACTACAGAATAAATAACACAACACAAAGAGACAAGATTTAATGTGGTTCACCCAATTTGGGCTACGTCCCCCAAGAATCACTTGCTTACATTTTATTACAAGCCTCCACTCTCTCAATACAATACCCAGATCCATTTGGAGCTATGCTCAACAAACTCTACAGAATTCACACCCGAATTCAAAACACATCTGCAATACATTTACTTATACATTTATCATATGCATAAGACCATATAAATAGACAACTGCTTAAGCTGTTTTACAAAACCGTGGGTATTAAAACAGTGGGGAAAAATGAAATTATCACATAAACCTATGGGTAACCGAAGAGGCGGTTTTAGAAAACAATGGGTACCGAAAAAACATGGGCCCAAAAACAGCCCATAATGGTTACCCATTACCCATGGGTTAATAAACCACCCATGAAAATTTGCTTCGTGGGCTTCGTCCCGGAACCCCCTGACCTGCTCACCGGTGAGCGGAATTGCCATAAAAAATACCTGAGTGTAACACATAGAAGGTGTACCACACTCTAACATGAAAATAGGCTCCACAAACATAACATTCCTTACCCCAGTCATAACTCTTACTCTTTACCTCCACTGTGTGTAGAGGTGCTGCGATCACAGAGAATCCTGGAATGAAACTTCCGCATGTATTATACTACTCCCAAAAAACTCCTAGTTTTTGTGGCTCCTGTTGGTGTAGGCCAATTATTGATAGCTTCCACCTTCTTTGGATTCACTCGTAGCTCTCCTCCCCAACTATGTGCCCAAGATAGACAAGTGACTATTTGGCACATTCACATTTCTTCATATTACAAAGAAACTATTTCTCCCTGACAACTTGCAAGACTTGCTGCAAATGAGTTAGATGTTCTTCCCATGTGGCACTAAAAATCAAGATATCATCTAGATATACAATGACACATGAATGTATGAAATCCCGTAATACATAATTCATTAATATCATAAATGTAGCGGGAGCATTGCATAACCCAAAAGGAAGTACTAACCATTCATACAAACCCTATTTTGTCTTTGAAGGAAGCCTTCCATATATCCTCCTCCTTCATTTTGACTTGGTGATAACTTGACTTGAGATCCAACTTCGTGAAAAATTTGGCATGTTGAAGCTGTTCCAAGAGATCATCTATGCGGGGAAGTAGATATCTATTCTTTATGGTGATCTTGTTGAAATCACGGTAGTCGATGCACATTCTCCAGGAACAATCCTTCTTTGGCACCATCACAATACGAGAATTGCATGGTAAGGTGCTCAGACATATCACCCCTTGGTCTATTAGTTCCTGAAGTCGTTTCTTTACTTCAGTACTCTCAAGCAAGGATTACCTATACAACACGATGTTCGGTAGAGGGGATTTTGGAAATAGCTGAATCTCATGATCTACTTCCTGTTTTTGTGGTAACCCACTAGGATCCTAAAATACTTCTTGAAAACACTGAATAATACTATCCAAATCATGCTTTCCCTAGTTAGAAATCTCTGCAACTTCTACCCCATCTTTTTTATCCTTTAATAAAAGTAAACAAAACTAATTATGATTTTCCTGAATAAGTCGTTTTGCTTGGTTAGCACTTACCATAATAACCCATGTCTTACGTTGGTGTGCCCATATGTTATAGTTGATCCCATACTTGACCCATCTGTACCAGTTTTCCCTCCTCATAAATATAGCATTCCTAACATACAAGTAAGGAATCCCAAATACAACATCAAAAGCATCAAGTGGAATAACTTTAGCTTCAAAAACATCAATATATTGGGAATTTATCCCAAACTTGACCTTACATCTTCTTGTTACTTGAATTTCAACACACTTCTTCACCCAACCCAAAGGATAAGGGTGTGGATGCTCGTAAGTATCAAGATCAAGCTTCTTTACAACTGCTTCAGAAATCAAGTTAGACCGAGAACCGGTATCAACCAAAGAATTTACCTTAGTTCTCTTGATCTAGATTTTGATCTGGAATAGTATACTCATCTCCTCTTCCTGGTTGTCCATGTTGGTGGCTGTGAATCCAAGCCTCTCATCTACATCAGAGTCATCTTCGATTTCCACCTCCCCTTCTGTTTTCACATCTGTCATGGACTTCTTTGAGTCCTTGGTTCGGTTCTTCAGATGTAACTCCGGATGCAACTTCCAACATGTAGCGTCTGTATGACCATTGATATCATAATTCTCGCCAAAAATTCTTGGGATATTTACAAGTATTCAAAGTAGTGGTAGCTTGTTTACCTTTCCCTTTCCACTTACCCCTTGTTATTTTTTTGCCCAAACTCTTTCTTCTACTAATTTGTTGACAACTTTACCCTTGGATCTGCTTCTCCTTGCTTCTTTTCATCATCTATGTAGTATGCATGTATGCATGCTTCATTGAGATCTTTGGGCTTTGTGGAGATGAATTTTCTTCGAAGGTGAGTGTGAAGTCCTCTCAAGTACTTGGTCAGAATATCCTCATCCTCCAAGTCCATGTTAAGAAACATGGCTTGCCTCTGAAACTTTGTAGTATAGTCCTACACACTTTGACCACTACCTTGTCTAAAATACTGCCATTTAATCATTTGGTCAGTCTTATGGCCAATAGGATAGAAGTTAGCTCTAAGTAATTCTTTAAATTCTTTCCAAGATTTCACAATAGGATGATTCTTCTTTTCACAAGTGGCTAGATGGGTTTCTCACCAAACCAGAGCATGTCCCTCCATCTTGAGACATGCAAAGGTGATCCTCTATGCCTCAATGACATTATTGATGCTAAAGTAGACTTCTAACTGTTTTAACCATTTATCAAGCAACTCTGCATCTACTTTTCCTTCAAATTTTTTAATATTAACTTTCGTTTCAACTTTAAAAGGAGTATGATAGATTTTACCTTTTCTCTTGTGTTAGAAGTCTCTTCTTCATCCTCTTCCCCATAACTTTCCTCATGGTGCCCTCCTTCCTATGTCAAACTTTTTAACTAAGCCCTGAACCACTGAGTCTATGGAGTCTTGTTTGACAAAAGTTGTCTTCTGTAAATTAGCAAGCTCTTCTTTCCTTCTAAACATCTATCCATCATGTTCTCCAAAATCTCGATTCTATGGACCAAGTTCTCTTCCTCCATTTGTCCTCGAATTCTCTGTTTCCACTTTTTTGTAGAAATTTCTGGATCGCAAGGTAAAGCCTCTTCACCTTTAGATCTCGTCACTGTCATACAAATCCAAGAATGAATACCACAGTCCTGGATAATTGTTAGCTCTGATACCAAAATGATCTATAAAATCTTTAACTTTGGAATTATCCATCAGAATCATAATTAATTGTTGTTGTTCTACTTTCTATTAGAAAATAACAGAGACAACTAGTGAATGAATTATACTTGTGCTTAGAATCAACAATTTGCAGAAAGGGAAAGAATATAGACTCATACACCAACAATTTTATTCTAGAAAACCTCTAGAGGAGGAAAAAACTAGTCGAGAAGGGAAATTGCTCTTTCTTCCCACTTTTATTGGCCAATTCAATAATAAGTACAAAAATTACAATAAGTGTGAAAAAGAAGTAGATAATATCTCACACCTTCCTCCCATTTACTTTCTTGCTCTGTCTCAATTATTTCCTTGCTTCTACAAATCACAATTCCAACACTAATAACTTCTTACTGACTTGATTCATGCTTCGATTCCTTTGTTCTCTTCTATAACATGCATTTATAGCCTTTCTCATGTTCTTCCATGCACTGGAGAATGGGAAAGGTCATGTAGAAGAAGAGACATGGACACCCTTTGGAATTCTAGGACTATTCACGTCATATTTTATTTTTTGTCTGTAAGATCCAAGACCACCGTCCAATGCAGACTGGTGGTCCCATGACTGCCACCCTGGGGGGTGGTGGTTTTGTAACCGCCACCCTGCATAGGGTGGTGGTTGTGTCACTAAATAGATAGAACCTCCATGTATCATTTTTTTCTTCTTCATGTTGGCTGATTTGATGAAGTAGAGTCATTTTTAGATCCCTATGGATCAAACATTAACTTCCACACCCATGTCAATTAGAATATTGCTTAGAAGCCATCCATCCACAACTACATTCAAGGTAATATTTTTATCATATTCAATTTTGTAGGGAGGAAATTTGGCATGTAGAACCTTCCTTTCGCACTCTTCTCTGGCGTGTGGTACCTTCTCCTGTAACCATTCCCCTAGAAAAAGAATGATATTCTCCTACCTTAACATCTTGAATATTTCCCTGACTTCATTGAGATCCTTTTGTGGGGCCTCAACACTCTTCGTTTTCTCTAAATTCCTTGACAGTTCCTCCAGGCATTGGATCTCTCCTTGTAGGCTTTGAATTACATCCATGGTATATTGATACACCATATTTTGATGATTAGGGTCCAGATACTTCCCATGCACCACCTCTTCTCTTATAACCAGTGGTTTCTACCTTGGTATATCCCTTGCATGCACAACTTTAGCTCACATTGTAACTAGTACAGGCTCTAGTTCTGACTTGCATGCCACTCCTAGCATCCATTATGAATCGACCTTCTTTATGCTTACCATGTCGCTGCCTTTTTCCTTTCAGTGTTGTTGGCTCATATGTTATAATAGCTCTAAACACTCCTCATACTTATGTTTTTTTCCACATCAAGAGCATTGTAACATGTCAGGGAATTTGTGCTTATGTTACTTCGTAGACCCATAATTGTAACAAATTCCATGCGGGAAGTCACTTTTTTGTCCTCTGCAGTTGCCAAAGCCATGAAATCATCCTCTAAAATCTCTTCCATGCCCCACTCCATTTGCGCGCCCTTCATAGTGATGACCATCATGTTTGGAATTGTTTTCGAGGTTGGTTTGGAACACACCAATATCAATGGCATCATGTATCTGGTCAATCAATCTACAATCCTTAGTGTCGTGAGTATTAGAGGTGAAGATCTTGCAATAACAAGACACATTTTTATGGATTGTGCACTGCAGTAGTGGACACCTACTTACATCATGATGCCCATGGAAAATCTCACATTCCACTGTCATGGCACGTATCGATCTCCTAGGGAAATTGTCATTTGTATGCCTCTCTACCTCACAATTTGTGCACCATAGGCCACTACAAGTCTCATGTGCCAAGTTTGCAGATAGATTTTCCAGCTGCTTGGCCATTGTAACAATATTAGCCTTAAGAAAAGGGAAGATTCCAACCTCACGTGGGTCCATGAAAGTCTTATGTGAAAGTGTTTTACTAAACGGTGCTATCAATCCTATAACAAACCACTGAGCATGCTGAGAAGGATGAATTTCATAAGACAGTTTTGAGAAGAGAGTCTTAAAACACACATCATACTCAAGCACACTCACTACCATACCTTGTTAAATTTCCTTCAGCATGCTAATGCTCTTTTGTTCAAACCCAAGGATATGAAATTCAACTAGGAAGGCATTCTGCAGTGTGCTATAATCCACTACTATTTGATGGGGGTCATAATTTTGGTACCAAATATGCATGTGCCCTTACAACATCGTTGTAAAATCAGTCTCCTTCCACTTTGGGGTATTGATCCCCTTTGCACACCATAGTATCTCACACTTGTGTACATTCTCTACAGTATCCTCAACACATTTTTAGTCTAGTAGATGCAAGGACATTTCAATAAACATATGCTGAGATGGTCGAGGCCCTTGTTCACCTGATCCAAAACCCTACTTTCCTCTGATATTACCTCCACCACTAGATCCACTAGATCCATTGGGTCTTGTTCCTCGTGATCTACCAGATCCACCAGATCCACCAGGTTCACCAAGTCCTCCATCTCCTATACCACTAGATCCACATCCTGTAGCTAGTAATGGGCCTAAAGTGGTCACGCCCAGTGTCCCCCATGTCCCACTAAACTACGTACCAATAATTTGTGATATTACACTACTAACATATATGTGTGTCCCTCGCCGCTTCCAGATGTGATACCCAAGATTTTTGTACCCATACTTTGCCCAAATTTCATTCCAAACATTATTCCTCCATAAACAGGGAATGAGTATGCAGCCATAGATGTACCAAATGAGAAATTCTATCTCCTAGGTGCAGATTAGTCACTCCCACCAATACCAACTGGGTTAAAAATACTTTTCTCTTGAATTGGAAAACTAAGCACCAGGGGTTGATGACCAGGTGGATTCAGATGCACACCAAAAATTCTCCTTTCTCCAAGTGAATAACTCTCATCAGAAGCTAAAGGGGTCTCTCTCCCACATTTTCTAAGATGGGGTAGCACAGACTTCTCAGGCTCCACTTCTTCTACATGAACCTCAATTCCTTACCGCAATATCTTCCTCCATTAGCCAACTCCCTTTCATGAGCCTCAATATACTTGATTCATCTCTCATCTCTCTCCTTTTTAGTCGCAATGTCTGCCATCTTCCTCCACACTATCTTCCTTTCCCAATAATCAAAAGAAGCTTAACTAGCCATACGAAATGCTTCTAGACTTAGTGTAATGACCAGGATCTTTATGGCTAGAGGGATAACACGCAAAAATAATCCTCTAGGGTCCTTTAAGAAATCAAAATCAGCAACCTTGGGACAAGAATATGTAGAGATAACATATTCAAAGGTATAATTGGTTAGCACTCTTCTCCACCAATGATAAACAACATGTGTCCAAGGAAGATCAACATCCTGCAACCTCTGATACTCATCTTAGATCCACACGTAAGATCTATAATACCAGTTTAATCTGGATGCATATTCCAAAAGCCCTTCATACAACTCTACTAGAAAGAAATAAAATAAGGTATCATATAGCTCATGATACAGGTGCTCTTCTACCCATTTATGTGCATCAAAGTTAGGTCCAGTACTAAATATTTGAGCAAATTCATCCTTCGTGCTCTTAAACCATGCTTTGACACTATCCAAGATCAAGCACTCCATCATCATGCATCATTATCACAACAAATTAAAAAAGAGATATGGAAACAGAACCAAGATGTAGTCATTTAACCCACATACTAAATTATAACCCCGTCCACGCTGACCTATCACGTAGCGGGCACTGGGTGCTCACCTGAGGCACAGTCAAGCACCGAGCCCCTCCTTTATGTGAGTGTTGTGAGAATATATTCCCACTGTTGAAGGATTAGTTGCAGAGAAATATATATTCATGTAAAAGCACAACATGAGCTATCAAATCCTTATACCCATGCATAGAAATGAGAGAAACAATTCAACATGGATTATGAAGAACAAATCTATTCATAATATGAAGAAATGACACTAGGGTTTGCAGCCATGAAAAATATATCCAGAACACACACACACACACACACACACACACACACACACACACACACACACACACACACACACACACACACACACACACACACACACACACACACGTGTGTGTGTGTGTGTGTGTGTATTGATCAAGAGTGCTAAATAACCACATTACATTCAAAGGCCGTGCTAGACCGAATATAGTAATTGCCAAGGATATGACCCATACAATATATGTTAAAATAGAGATCCAACTCATATATCAGGAGTCCTAGCCATGTCTCCCTTACTACATAAGTTTTACAGACCCACCCCTTAGATATGATGACCTTATTTTAATTACCTAATGAAAACACCCAACCCTAGGGCCTCCTAATACTTTCTACAGAGCTTCACCTTCTTCCATGCTATATGTCTATCCATAAAAATATTCATTTCTTTTCTTCTACCCAAACATCTCTTCTAATAGGTCCAGTATCCACCACCATGCCTTCCTTTAGGATCATATTACATGCCAAGTGTCAATGTGGTCCTCCAATAATACATGATCATCTCCTTGTGAACCCTCCACCTTCTGCAATGATGTCTTCTAAGAATATTCCATGCATGGAATATTCTTTTCTTGACCTCCAAGGTTCCAGGCTGGCACCTTACCTAGTCGGGTCACATTTTTCCTCAAGTGCCTCCAGAACACTGAATATGGCTAAGTCCTTAAATCCTATATATTGTCTCCCTGTGCATGCCCTGGTCTCTCCTAAGCCCTTCTTAAACCTCTTTATCATGTGCACTTCTTCCTGTGTTCCGTTCTTTGTATTTCTCCTATGTGTGTGTGCCTTTTCGTACTCAGCCAATAATTTGGGGACCAACAACCCTTGTGGTGATGGGAAGAAGAGTTTGGGGTATAGAAAGGACCATATTCTGAAAGGGGGTATAAGCTATTGATGCCAGTGGCAATTGAAAATTTATAGGTACTAATGATGTGGGGATACCTATAGTAGAATTCTATGGTGCAATAAGTGACATTGACGCATGATTGGGTAATGTTGAAGTAATTTTCATAGATATTGTAGGGGGAATGGAGGTAGGCATACCAAATAGTGGTTAGCCTGATGAATCGCATGTACAAGATTGGTTGAGGTAATGCTTCAAAGCCAAGAGGTTGTGATCAAGGAATTTAAAAAAATCCTCGTCACCTATAGGTACACTCATGATATTAGGATCCATCAGATATGAGCATGAGGGTGGTGAAGGAATAGTGGGAAAGGGTACATAACTAACATGAAAAGTGATGGATCACGCGTATTGTGAGTCCAAACTATATGAAAGGAGAAAAAAAGGTATTCTAGGTTCTACAAAACTGACAGAACTCATAAAAAAATGTTTTGTGAAGTTTGAGAATAAAAATAAGTTATTGTTTCTGTTGAAAATAAAAAACATAGTGACCGACGGTGGCCAGTAAACTGGTGTCGGTCAGTAAACTGGTGTTTGTTAATCAAAAAGACTGATGTCGGTCACTATACTAATGTTGGCTAGAAGGTAACTAATGTTGGTTATTATGAAAATAAAGAAATTTGAAAAAATGAAGAAGAAAAGTGGAAAACGGGTATAAATGGGTCCTGTTAAGGGTGACAGAGACTCAGAAATAAGTGTATTGAAATATTTTGAACATAAAAGGTTGGAATTTAAGAAGAGATTGTTGTTTTTGCTAGAATAATGAAAAACACAAAGAAAGCGATGGTGGTCAGTTAAATGGTGTCAAGATGATGATGGAATCAATGACGATCGCTTGACCGATGTTGGATTTTGAGATATTTGAGAAGATGAAGAAATTCTCAAATTTTGAAGTGAATTAAGTAAAAATAAGCCAACACAAAAGCTATGTATAGTGTAAATATGTCCTATCACACTCATAAAAACTAGAATACATCAATTGTGATCGTGGAGTGTGAAAGAGAAGAAGAAGTGATGAATTGTCCTCACAACTCAAAACACAGAAGAAAAAAAAGAAATCAACAATCCCAAAAGTAAAAATAGCAAAAAACACGTCAATCCTAGGTATTATATTTTAGTGTTGAGTGGATTATAACTTTTAGAATAACTATGAATGAAATAAAATGTTTGGATAATGAAGGTTCCCTAGAAGCAAGCTATGGCTGGTTTTAGGTTAGTTTTGGATAAAGTGTCCTCAATATAAATTTTGGTACATGAGGTCTGAGCTCTGATATGATAAACCAACCAGAACACCAGACAGGCCCCACCATCAATGGGTTTTTGAATCCTTGATGAATTCTTCTTGGAAAGGATATGTTTAAGAAATTTATAAATGGTGTAAGTGGTTTGTCTTGTGTGTGAAATGTAAACTACGCTCAATCCAATCCAATCACCAAGTGGTCATGACCTCCATCGTGTGATTGCTAATTAAATCTATGTGATCGAATGTAACACTCAAAGGATGAAATGCACATATTTCAAAACCATAATCGAAAATGATATTCGATGTAGACAATAGAAGAACAGGAAGGGTAATGGTTTTCACTAGTGCAATACAGAAGAAACAAGAAGTGTTATTTTTAAGAACCAAAAGACAAATTTCCTTTAAAAAAATAGAAAGGAAGGAAGATTTACCAAAGAGATATTTTTAGTGAATATTTTAGGAAAGAAACAAACACAAAAATGCACCCTATATGAAAATAAAAAGAACCCACAAGATGGGGTCCCACTAGGCATTCCAAAATGTTTCACCACAAAGTTGCATACGAAAAAAATAAGGGTAAAGGTGAGGATGCATACCTATGATAGTCAAATAAGGTTATGCACCATCTAATGTTGACCAAGATGATCATGAAGACTTACCTTTTTTTAGGAGGAATGACCTCTAGAAGAAACGCAATACCACCAAATAATATTTAACAATATATGACAGTGGGCTGCATAGTGTATGCTTGTTCTAGGAAGCGTGTAACTTCCTATAAAGGTTGTCAATCCACTATTTTTAAAAATTTAATGCAAGGAAAGAGCATAAACAAATGAATCCTACTATAGTTAAAATTCTTTAGGCATCTCATCTAAAACAAAATAAGAAAATCCAATCTAACATGAAAGTTATGATTAAATTTGGAGGACTCGTAGGTTAGTCTAGGCTTACAAGTCTTACAAAGGCTAAAAATGAGGTCTGGGAAAGATTTGGTGAGTTTCTAGGTCATTGGGAAGAATCTATTAGCTCATTGGTCTAGGATAAATTACCAGTCACAGAGACCGGTATCGATTAGGTGACTGATGCTTTTAGTTGGTAATGATCGATGCCGATTGGGTAACTAGTGTAAGTAGGGGCACTAAGGTAGAAATATGGAAATTGGGAGCTTTTGCACTCTCTAATATTGTAAAGAGTATGATGGAGGCTTAGGAAAGGTTGTAGGATTTTTATGAAGACCCAGAGATAATAAAATAGGTATTTGGACGAGGTATGAAGGTTATTTGGGTAGATAACTGGGTGAAGGTATTATGGAGAAGATATGGGTATGGTAGAAGTTGGAAGGAAGAAAATAACTTATAAACAACTAATCTACTGAAAGAAAATGACAAGGAAGAAGATTACTTGTGAAATGATGGTGAAGCAAATGGTGGTGGTAGTTTAAGGAGAGGTTAGTCCTGATTGAACACAACAACAGGAGGCATGATGCTTCCCTGTGAGTGCACCAAAAATCTTTGGAATAACCTGTTGGTGATTGGTATGATGTCTAGATGTTGTAATGGTCTTTGGTGTGTCGCAAGATAGCTAGAGAACTCGAGAATAAGGATGTAAGGATACAAAAGATAGAACACAAGATTACCAGATTTAGGAACATGAGTGATGCAGCCTAGAATTCTTAGTTAACACCTAGTCGTGTTGGCACATCACTCAACCTAGGCTGAGTGCTCACTCGAAGTGCGCAAAGGTATTAGGTCCCTCTTAAGAGTTACTATAGCAGAATGGTGGCATGATTAAGTGGTACACATATTTTTTTAGTAGCTAATCCATCTATTCATCATTATACTGAACTAGATCTATAAGTTCTTAAATGTAAATCATCATGATAACAACAATATACATTGACAAAACACATCAGACATTGTTATTGGGCCAATATTCTTTATATATTCATCACACCAACAGTACAAAAGCTTCATACAATACTAGACATGCATGCATGGATCTGTTACAATTATCTAGTCTCATATATTCATGTATCTCTCTTTACTAAGTAATTCATTGCATATATATAGGGTGGGGGAACTAGCCCTTCACCACTTAACTCTACCAGAAATTGGTTGCATGCTAATAACAACCACGTGCCTTTTACAACTATAGCCATACATACAAGTATGCTATCTATAGATCACTGACAGTTAACTAAAGTGGTGGATCTATTCTTAGCTCATGCCCACGCAAGAGTGAGTTGACATGTTCTTCAAAAATCTCCATGAAGAGTGGTGTGCAAGTCTCAGCATTGCTTTGAGTGCTCCACACATAAATCTCTAAACATAGACATGATCTCCAAAATCAGCTAAGTTCTGAAAGTTTGACTTTACACCTCCGAACTTGACGCCTACCTATACCTTTGCACCTTTGCTCCTGTGTTGTTATTCCATGTGGACTATGTGTGTAAGTTCGGCTAAGTGTTTTCTCTGATGAACATTACCCCACACTAATCTCATTGTCACCTCGACAATGACGATGTCCAAAACTTACACAAAGAATGGATAAATAAAGAATGGTTGAATAAATAAATAATGGATAAATTTTGAACAAGGTATACACAGCTAACAAAACTATTCAAGGCTCAGGCCCCTCCGTTTCATCCTGAAGCAACAACTCTGGATATTCTTCTTTTAGGGTTTTGTTTTCTATATTTTTATGCTATAAGTTTTTCATGGTTTGCTTCAAACCCTACTTGATCCAACCGTGCCCTAATTTGCAATCACAAACTTGTGCACCCTATCTTTGTTTTGTTACTCTACTTCGTCAAACCCTTTTCCTAGGGGATTTAAGCCCTTCTAATAAACAAATCTCTCTTCTGCACCTGGTTCACTTGCTTCGTACCTTAAATATCTTTACTTATCTCTTCATGTGTATTTCTTTGTTGAATTCTCATATTCACAAGGGTAAAATATAAATCACATCCCCTCCTTATATAGATTTCCACTTTTTGCTACACTAATTACTCCTCCACCTACCAAATTCTCCTCATTTATTACCTGTTTTATCATTTCCATGTGGTATATCTTCGCGCTAAAAGCTATAACCTTCTAGCACACCATTTTACCCTCTGTCACAGACTTCTCTTCAATACACGCTCTAGCACCTGAGTACCTCATCACTACACCATCTCTTGGTAATTACCATGGTTGTCGCTTACCTCAAGTTATAATTTCCCTCATCCATCTTCATCCTTTCTTATCTTGAGAAGCAATCTTTTGTTAGTTACCCTTAGCAACCTTCTTTCTCAACACCCACAGCATGACATCTTCACAGCATATACTTAAGAGTCACCAACAATCCACCCCACATGAAAAGGATGTGCAGTCCACTACGCATCAACATGATTCATATTGTAGTTAGCTTCATGCACGCAAGTGTGCTTATTACACAAACAAGAGCTAAAATTGACAAAGCATAGCGACGATGAAAGAAATACATTAAGGAAATGCATAAAGGGAAACCTAATGTATCTGGAAATAATGCCTTATTACAAGCACCAAGAAGACTTATTTATAGTAGGGCTTCAACCTACTGCCGTTAAAGTAACTGGGCAACCTGGTGCCATCAATTGTTTCTAACTGGCAATCACCTAACTCAAGTATATGAGTGATAACATATGGCCCTAACCAATGTAACTTGAGCTTTCTTAGATGGCACAAAAACTTGGAGTCATACAGAAGTACCATTTATCCCACCGCAAGTTTCTTATCTCTGATGTGGTGATCATGCCATGCCTTTTGGCACGCTTTCTCCTGTTTCTGACTCCAACGTGTGATGGTTTGGCACTCATATATTTGAACCATCTTCTCAATATATTCTTCCAAGGCTTGATCATCAGCAAGACCTCCATCACGCACAATGTGCAAAGAAGGTAACATAAATTCTATAGGAAGAATAGCTTCCCCGCCAAACACCAATTGAAAAGGTGTGGCTTTCTTTAATATTTTGTATGTTGTTCTATAAGCCCAAAGAATAGTAGATATTTTATCATCCCAATCTTTCCTTTCAACATCACAAATCTTGGTCAATGTGTGGCTCAAAATCTTGTTAAAAGCCTCATAATTCCCATTTACCTGAGGGTGATAGGGTGTAGTTTTATGGTGGGCAACCATAAACTCGTCTAAAATAATTTGTATTGTCTCATTTAAAAAATGTGTACCTCTATCACTTACTAAACTTAAAGGACAACCATACCTTGCAAGAACATTCTCCCATAATAACCTTACTGCTATAGCCATGGTACAGCCCTTTGTAGGTGCTGCTTTGGCCCATCGGGTAAGATAATCTATACAGGTGATGATATAGCGCGATCCAGTGCTGCACACGACAAGTGAAATAGGCCTGACAAAGTCAATTTCCCATTTCTCAAAGGGTTCTGCACTTGTAATTAGGCGTAGAGGCATCTCATCCCTTTGTCCTAGTCAACTGAGGCATTGACAATGGTCATAGGTCTTACAATACTCTTTACAATCCTTGTACAATGTTTCCCACCACAAACTAGTAAGGAGGATCTTGCACATTGTTGCATCACCTGCATAGTGGCCACCTACAATACCACCATGTGCTTATTCCATAATATCTTTTCGTTTATGCTCCAATACACAATAGTGTAACACCTCATCTCTGCCTAACTTGTAAAAATCACCACTGATTAACATGAATGGTGCCGCGCGAATAGCAAGTTGTTTCTTCTCTAAATATTTCATGCCTTCTGGTGTCATACCAGTCTTGAGAAAGACAGCAATGTCCTCTAATTCTGATGGTGCATGTTGTAACCTATACAGTTGTGTATCAGGAATGGTCTCTTCTATTGTTTGTGCCTCTTCTCCTGATTGAATTCTAGACAAGTGATCCGGTCCAGAATTTATTTTACCTGGTTTTACCACAACTGTAAAGTTAAACTCTTTAAATAAGAGTATCCATCGGCATATGCGCCCCTATAAGATGGGCTTGTTCACCAAATATTTTAATGCCATGTGATCTGTATAAAACACAAATGGTGTAGCCAAAAAATACTGATGAAATTTGTGCAAGGCATAGATCATGGACAAGGCTTCGCACTCTGTAGTGGTATAATTTTGTTCTATAAGGGTCAACTTCCTACTAGCAAAGAAAATGGGATGATCCACAATATCTTCTCCTGGTTGAGCTAAGACAGCACCAATAATTGTGCCAAAGGCATCCACATGAACATGAAAAGGTTTATCCCATGAAGGAAAGTGCAAGATAGGCACGATAGTAAGTTTCTCCTTTAATATCTCAAACGCGCACTACTGTGACTCCCCCAATAGAATGTACCTTTTCCCCTGAGAAATTCCTCCAAGGGCACGGAAACTTTTGCATACCCTTTTATAAACTTCCTGTAATACCCTGTGTGACCCAAAAATCCACACACCTCATGTTGACTGGCTAGCGCTTTCAAGCCTATGATGACTGCAACTTTAGCTGGGTCAACCAGCAACCCTTCCTTACAGATAATGTGTCCTAAAAGTGTGCCAAAGGGAGTAGAAAAGATGCACTTCTTGATGTTCAATGAGATACTCAAATGTTAATAAGCACAAATTGTCACAATGGTCCTTAATTAGCCCATAAACAGTCCAATCATCAAGATAGACCTATAAAAAGTTATGAATAAAATCCTTGAAGGCTTGTACCACTATCCTTGAAAATAAAATAGGTGCATTCTTCAATCCAAAGGGCTTCACAGTATAGGCAAAGCTTCCCCATTCAGTAGTAAAGGTGGTCATCTATTGATCTTCTGGGGTAATCCTAACCTTATTATACCCTAAAAACCCATCTGTAAATGAATATATCTTGCACCCAGCTACCCCTTCTAATATTTCCTCCGTGAATGGCGTAGGAAAGGGATCTGTAACACATGATTTATTTAAATCTCTATAATCAACAAAAATCTGAATCCTACCATCCTTTTTATGATTTATTACCATAGGACTGACCCATTCTGATTCATCCAATGGTTGAATGATCCAAGATTTCAACATTCTTGTCAATCTCCTCTTTTACCTTCTCGCGTAAATTGGGATTCATCCGATATGATCACTTCCTAACAAGGCATGCACGTTCCTTGAGCTTCATCTTCATTTCTCTAAGTGATAAATGCATGCCTTTAAGTTCATGGTATCCTCTTGGGAATAAGTCCTCATAGTCTCAAAGTAACTCTGATCTTTGCTACCTCTGGTTTGGACCAGTAATCCCCAATTATCACCTCCTTAGGTTATTCTTCCGTGCCTATATTTACCTTTGTTGTCTTCATAGGTTCGTGATATGTGCACACATCTACATCCACACTAGATAACACTTCACGTGTCCCATGTGAATGATCCACGTCCAAGTGCTCAACTTCCTCCTCATCAATTTATGTAAACCATCTTCCCCTTATCTTTTTCCAGAGAAGTGCACTCAAGTAGTATGACATCATCTTCTTCATCCGCAAAATGCACCCCTGTCTTTATCTCACCAAATAATTCCTGAATAAGTTCTTCCACTTTCCCACTATCTCCCATGGTTAAGCACTTGATAAATCTTAAAGCTTTGTTCAGTGGTGGTGTAGATGAAAATAAGTCAAAAGTTTGGATCATCCATGCAGTTAAAGTTTTCCAATTACCAGTGTCGCGATGTAATTCAACATATACATACCAAGCATGCATGTAACCTTATAGAGTAGAATAAAATATATGCACCCAAAGTGAGGGCGACAATGCTTCCTATCCTACCTTTCCAGAGTCTCTCACACTGCTAGATATGATTCTGAGTAGGTTGATCACCATGATAAGGGAAAATCTTTTGTAGGTGAATTACTTCTTGAAAACCTAGTTGATAAGGTGGTCCCAATCAGTCCCCATTCTAAGAGATTATCCCTTTGGACCACCCACTAGCATGTGGCTATCCCGCCCAAAGTATATAATAGCATAGCATGTCGTTTAAGCTGGTCAACCCAATTTATTTTCCATGGCCCGTAAGAACCAGCCAAATCTGCGGATCCAGTTATTGTGGGTTACTGAGTGACCTATACATCGAATAGAACAAAAACCCTTTTTGCAAGAAACTGTGTGCTTAACTTCATGCCCCACCAGTTCATAAGTGCTATGAGCCCAATTAACACAAGCAACACTGGTAGTATCATTGATTGACTGAGAATCTTCCCCAATGAAGGATTCCTTCCTTAGATGGATCCTGGACCTCTGGGTCCCGAATAGCGCATATATAAATTCTGTTCAAGTCCTCTTCACTTAAAGGTTCCACGTATGGCATGGATTTCCCATCAGTCAACAATATTATAACCCTTTTCTCCTTGTTCTTGAAGCTGATATACCCCTTGTTAAACCTCAAATCAGCATTGTTTGCATAACACCAAGGGGGCCCAAGAAAAGCTAGGAAGTTATCTGCTTCCACAAGCGCTAGCACTTTGAAGTCTCCTGTGAACTTGGCCCCTTGTATAGTGATAGATGCATCCTTCAAAACTCCTATGGGAGTAGATTTTGTTCTATTTTCCATGAATAATACATTAGATGATGGCTGAAATGGGGGTCTCCCTATTTTTTCCCATGCATCCAATGTAATTACATTTACTTCCGCACCTGTATCAATCAAAATATTGCTCAACAACCACCCGTCCACAACAACATTCAACATGATATCCTTTTCGTAATCAGTGCTATCAGGGGGAAGATTTCACATGAATTATTTTGTATTTTAGTCTTATTTCCCACACATAGAGTATTCCCTTTCAAATAATTTCCTAATAAAGGAATAATATTCTCCTGGTTCAATTTTCTACACACCTCTCTGATGTCGTCAATATCCGACGGGGCCTGTTCTATATCTTTTTACTCTAATTTCTGAGACTACTCTTTCAAACCTTGTATCTCACCTTAGAGGCTTCTAAGGACCTCTATCATTTCCTGATAGACTTCTTTCTGATGAAATGGATCTGGATACCTAGCATGCAAAACCTCCTCCCTAGTGATTGTTGATTTCTGTTGCAACACCTCTCTTGCACATGCCACCTCAGCTCATGTGGCTATCTTGACTATTACTGCCTCAGGTTCTGGTGTTAACTTGGGCATCCACTGATTCTCTATCATGCATTGGATTCTAACCATCCCCGCGCCCTTGTTTTCCTTCTTGTGCTGCTTACTGAGATGCTCATACAAGTCCAAACACTCTTCATAACTATGCCCCTTTCCACAAAATGAACAGGAAATATTCTGCGAGCATTCACACCTATAATGGTTAGATGAACTACATGTATAGAAAGTTCCTCGAGGAAATTCACTCCTTCCTCCACCTCGACCTCATCCTCCATAGTTGCCTCGGTATTTGCGTGTCCTTTCATGAACCCCTTCAAACCTTTTGTCATTCCTATCATAGCACGTTTTATTATAATCCATATCCTGATGCTCATTCTTCCCTTTAGAATTATCATCCACACTCACCTGTCTGACCCCAATATCAATGGCATCATGAATCTGGCCAATCAATCTACAGTCCTCAGTATCATGGGTCATGGACCTACAAATTTTACAAAAGGAGGATACATTCTTTCTGATTGCGCGTTTTAGTAGGGGGTAGTGACTAGCATCATGATTTAAATGGAAAATTTCATAGTCCAACAACAACGAAATACAGTTCTGCGGGGGCAACTATCCTTAGCATGGCCTTCCACTTCACAATCTGTACACTAAATTCCTGAGCATGTTTCATGAGCTAAGTTTTCCGATAATTTTTCTAACTATTTTTCCATAGCTGCTATCTGAGCTTCCAAAAATGGACTAACTCCTGTGTCAATACTTCGAACTGCTTCAGCACATACGGCCTCCAATGCTTCGTGTGGGTTAGTATAAGTTTAATGTGACAGTTCTCTTCGAAATGGGGTAATCAATCCCCCAAAAAACCATTGTGCATGCTAACTCGCATGAATGTCATAAGAGAGTTTGGATAGAAGAGTTTCAAAACGGGAATTGTACTCACGTACACTCTTAGTAGTGCTTTGCTTTATATCCTTGAGTGTGCTTATACTCTTCTGCTCAAACTCTGGGATATGGAACTCTTTTAAGAAAGCATCTTTCAATGCTACATAGTAAATACAAGTTTGATTGGGATCAAACTTCCTATACCAGCTGTGCATGTGTGCCTATAATGTAGTAGTAAATTGACTTGCCTTGCACTCAGAGGCTGTAATACCTCCAGAGTAGCATCCTCAATACCCCTGTATTATGGGAGACGAAGGGACATCTCCATATAAATGTTCTGGGGTTGCTGCGGGCCTTGACCACCTGAGCCAGAACCTCCTTGGTTTCCTCTTCCTCCAAAACCACCCAAACCACCGAAACTAGAACTTCCCATACCACCCGATCCTCCTTCAAGATTTGGAATAGGGCCCATGGATGCACTCCCTTATGTCCCAACAGTGGTACTATACTGGACCCCTATATTCTGTGAAGTAGTCCCAGTTCCAGAAGTGAATCCCACACTTGGCACGCTCATAGTCGGTGTAAATGATGAGCCTAAAAACATACCCCCAAATAATAATGAAGCTATCTGTGCTGCCATTGATGTAATTGTGGTCTAGCCTATTTCTGCACTTTCACTTCCTAAATTAAAACTGTCTTTGCCTATTGTATTAGATACTAGAAAACCAAGCACAAGGGCTAGGTTAGTAGGTTGGATTAGATGCGTGCCCACGGCCCAGGTCATATCTACTGGCATGCTTCCATGTGAGCCCGAAGAGGTTTCTCTATCATGCTTTCCTAGATGAGGGAGTTCCTAATGCTCTAGCTCTTCTTCCTTCCCATGAGCTTCAAATCCTTCACGAGCCATCTCTCTCCATAACACCATCTATTCTGTATTTTCTTGTCTCTTGCATAATTCCCTCTCACACGCCTCATCATACTTCAACCACCTCTCTTCCCTTTGCCTTGCTGCCACTAGGTCTGTAATCTTTCACCAATCCTGTTCCTGCCCCCGCGCATGGAGATTCTTTTAGCTTTCCATGGGTTTAGCTTCCAAGTTCAACATTACCATTAGTATTTTGATAACAAGTGAAATACCTTGCAAATACGTCCCCCTAGGATACCATAGGAATTGGAACTCCACTACCTCCAGACACGAATAAGTCGAAATTGAATATTCCCAAATATAGTTGTTTAGGACACCACAAAACTAGGTATCTACTGCACAAGTCCAGCTCAAGTCAACATCATATAGTGTTTGAAATTCCTCCTGTGTCCAAAAAAGTGTGCGATACCTCCAATTCCACTTAGATGCATATGCAGTTAACCATTCATACAATTCCACTGGAAAGATAGCAAAGAAGCTTTTGTATAAACTATCATACAGATTCTACTCTATCCAAGTGCATGCACTAAATCCAGATCTAGTGTCAAACCTCTGTGCGTATTCTTCCTCCAGATCATGAATCCATTCTTCAACGCTCACCAAAGTTAGCCAGTATGTCTTCATCGCGAACCATTATGAAAAAAACTAAAAAAAGAGGTCCCGATAATGGAACCAATGATGCAGCCTAGAATTCTTAGTTAACACCTAGTCATGCTAGCACATCACTCAGCCTAGGCTGAGCGCTCACCCAAAGTGTGCAAAGGTACTGGTTCCCTCTTAAGAGTTGTTGTAGAAGAATGGTGGCATGATAAAGTAGCACACATATCTTTTTAGTAGCTAATCCATCTATTCATCATTATACTGAACTAGATCTATAAGCGCTTAAATGTAAATCATCATGATAACAACAATATACATTGACAAAACACATCAGACACTGTTATTCGGCCAATATTCTTTATATATTCATCACACCAACAGTACAAAAGCTTCATACAATGCTAGACATGTGTGCATGGATCTGTTACAATTATCCAGTCTCATATATTCATGTATCTTCTTTACTAAGTAATTCATTGCATATATATAGGGTGGGGGAACTAGCCCTTCACCACTTAACTCTACCAGAAATTGGTTGCATGCTAATAACAACCACGTGCCTTTTACAACAATAGCCATACATACAAGTATGCTATCTATAGATCACTGACAGTTAACTAAAGTGGTGGATCTATTCTTAGCTCATGCCCACACAAGAGTGAGTTGAAATGTTCTTCAAAAATCTCCATGAAGAGTGGTGCGCAAGTCTCAGCATTGCTTTGTGTGCTCCGCACGTAAATCTCTAAACATAGACATGATCTCCAAAATCAGCTAAGTTCTGAAAGTTTGACTTTACACCTCCACGCGTGATGCCTTCCTATACCTTCGCGCCTTTGCTCTTTTGTTGTTCTTCCACGCGGAATCTGTGTGCAAGTTCAGCTAAGTGTTTTCTCTAATCAACAATGATTAAAGGTTTTGAAATCCTTATTTAAGGTAACCAATGATGGTTAGGTGACCAGTGCCAGCTAAGGAATAACCTACATCAGTTAGGGATAAAAGTTCTAACCAAACCTAGAATAGCCTATTTCTTCCCAATTTTTGTGTGATTCAGAATTACTGTCGGGTCAAGAGTTTGGGTTATTACTAAATGGAGTGGGAAATTAGTTAGAGGGATAATAAGTAATTAATATTAGGGTTATTATGAGTCCTAGTTGGTTAAGGGGAGTGGGTAATTAGTCTAGGTTAATTAATAAGCTTTGAATAGGTCTAGGATGAGGTGGAGAGATGAAGTGGCTAGGTGAGGTGGAAATTAATTAAATATAGGTAATTAAATCAATAATGATGTGAGGGGTCATGGTTAGATGTATGTTAATCAAAGGGGACTTGGGAGGGTCTAACCTAATTTTTGTGTCTACACCCCAATCACTCAAGCCACTCCATTCCAAGATGTGCCCCATCCCACATCAAGGCCCAAAGTAACTTTTTCTCATGAGTGGATCCAATTAGGTTCACCATCCTCTTCCCCATACGGATCATATAACAAGGGTAAAAGGATGAGGGGGAGTGTTTCACCAAATAATCCAAGGGTGGTCCATCATTGGAGCTCATATTTGAGGAGGTGGGGGGAGGAAGATCCCATTAACCAAGCACTTTTTGAGGACAAGGAGCAAAAAGTTGCAACACTTGAATATAAAAAAACCACAAGTACAACCATGCAAGGAGGTTCCTCGAGCCTTTAAATGCTCTCCAAAGTTTTAGAACTTCCCAAGGTAGTTGATATTACCACACTTTCATTGTCAAAAAAGTCTCCTATTTTAATCACAAATTTTAAGGAACTAGAAACATTAGTTGAAGTTGTGGGGTAGGGGGTGCATGATTCATCTCATGAACATTTTTTACTGACTTTTTGCATGGATTGGGATAAGATGTGGGAGCATACATTCACTCTAAGGATGTATAATTTTCACCTATTCAAGTTGCATCAATTGTAATGGAGAAAGAACCCCTAATATCTCATAAGGGATAGACTAAGGAAGAAGCAGTAATGATAAAAAAATCAAAGTAACCAAGTAATAAAGAGACTTCATTGATAGAGGATGAGAATTCAAAAATCATAGATCATATTCGAAAAAAATTGGAAACAATGGAATAAATGATTTCAACTCGTGAAGTTACAAAGAAGGTTGTATAAGTTGAGGCTCAAGAAATATAAGAAAAATAGGATGAGCCATCCAAAGAATCTTTATCATCAAAGGATAAAGATGAAAATTTTAAAGTGGTTAAATAAGTAGTTACAGGTACCTTAAACCATTCAAAAAAATAAAAAATAGGAAGTAAAGGATTAAGGGGAAGAGGAGGAGGTGTAAACAAGGAAAACTAAAAGTAAACGAAGAACTAAACATTATTAAATAGATGTAAACCTTCCTTTGAGTCTTCTTATAACCTCTGATAAGATAGCTTAAGTGTTATTATACTTGTTTGATCGATTTGGTTATTTTGATTGTGGATGCTCCAATCTTGTCTCCAAAAAGGAGCTATGAGAAATTGAGTGGTCATGAGGACAATCTTTTAGTATGCAAATTCAAATGGAAAATGGGAAGAGTTCTACTGCAAATTCTTAAAGCTTCCAAGGATGAATTATAAAGGATTTAGCCTCATATTTATAGATGAAGGAGAGGCCATGGATTGTAGATCAAGGTTTGAATGAGTTACAATATCATGGATGATTTTTTTTTTAATTATATAGTTGATTTAGTATGTGCAGTTGGATGGCGTGAATATTCATTTTAGGGGAAATCAATATTTGGTTGGTTTTTTTAATTTTATTCGAGAAGGTTTTTCTTCATGAATATTGTTTCTTACACCTTTGTAGGGTTCTATAACTTGAGTGGAGTGATCTAGTTAAAATTGTGTGAGTTGGATGGTGAAGTGGAGATAAGTGGAGGGTGAGTTGATAATTAGTTGTTTATTTATTTAAATAGCTAATTAAATTAGTCAAAGGATATCACTATATGCTTTAAGCATGATAAAATTAATTAAATTAATTCTAAATGGATGTGGGTGAATTCTAATTAAATTTAAGATGGTAGTGACCTAGAATTCATTCTAGAACTTGTTGGTGCTCATTTTAAGCCATGTTCGTAACTAGGTTGAGTCTTCTAAGAAAATTCCTCGTACCATCTAAAGGACCCATATTTACATATGTTATCTAGGCACCGGATCCTTTTGAATTTCTAGTATCCTACCTTCCTATGAAATTTAATAAATTAAAGGATGGACATGACCATTCAATTCTAAGGTGACCACAATAACCTAACTTAGAAATCGACGGAATGAAGAACTTAATATTCCGTTGTTTTCTTTAAACTATGAAAGGATAAAGATTAGATCATCACTACGGAGGAATTCTAGAATGATTGATAATCATTCAAATTAACTTAGTATCACAAGTTAAAGTAAGAAATAATACCGTGGGATGACTGGCTATAAGAAATGAGGGAGTATGGTTGTATATAAATAAACCGTAGAAAACTAGTTTATTTTTTTGTGGGTTTTTCAAAAAGGGTTGGCACTCTGTGGATTCACAAAGTCATGGGACACTTAGAAATCCAATAAAGGCCAAAAAACATAGAATAAATTTTTTTAAATGGACTTATCCATTTAAAGATATCTTGGGAAATTTAAATGGCAATAAAATATCTACATCAACAAGAAATTCAAAATGCCCACGATGCAGAGGACACATGGCAAGATTTTGGGCCTCTTTAAACCATTTAGTTGTCAAAGACTTCAAGTCTACAAAATTTATTGATTTTCATAAATATTCGGGTCTGTGAGGAGGTAGACAAAGTCAGTGCAATTAGATAGATGAACAATGGTGAACATTTGTCACCATTCCGGTGCAGGGTGATCATACGGGCTCTGGCGGACCTTAAGTCCATGGAATGAACTGAGTTTCATAAGGCTTCTAGTATGGGTAGTCTCACTGGTCAATATGGATACGTGAAAACATTTATATGGATCCAAAAATGAAATCTTCCCAAATAGAATTCATAGTGTGAAGGTTGGACCCTGTAACCAATGAAAGGAAAACATGAATGAAAAAGAGCTTGACATTTCGAAATGTAAAGGTGCATAGATATATTTTAGTAGTTTATCCTTCAAAATTTAAAGGTCCTTGTAAATGAAATTGCATGGTGATAAACATAGAGCTTTCCTATTGGATCAAATTTAACATCAATCAACCAAGGTTATCAATAAGTTTGAATTGTGAAGGATCATGGGGGATTCTCGTTGGCTCACGTTTCACTGGGGTCAGATCAAGGATATTAAACAATCTGAATTGCAAAGGATTGTGGAGATTTTTCATTGGATCACATTTCAAGGTGGCTAATTACAAGTAAAATAAAAGTATGGCACCGTGAAGGAGGGTGGATTTTTTTCATTGGCTCACGTTTCACAACGGGTAGTCAACTACGAGAAAATTCTGTGAAGGAAAAAATGTGTGGCATTTTCTTATTGGATTGTATAGAAAATAAAAATAAAATAAATGCACACATGGAAGAAATTCGAAGCCAATTAAAAGCTATCACGTGTCACTCTCTTATTCATCCCAACAGGAAAAATTAAAATCACCATAAATTTTGATCCAAATCTCAAAATCAAGAAAAAATAGTGTCATTGGAAATATCTCCTCAAACTCTTCAAGTTGGCATCATCTGATTCGGTAATTTATAGTTTTTGGTGGGATACAATGAGAAAATAAAAATACAAATATGTACCTAGCACTATCAGCTAACTATTTTTTACGTATGTGGTAGTGAAGGCATGGAATCAATCTCAAAATGCTAACATAAAATCATATATTTTCAGTTAGATAAGTTACATTACCTCTCTAATTCAAAATATCTTTATTTGTGAATAAGGAGAATATTTTTTTCATTTTTTGGGGGAGGGGGAAATCAAATTGTAAGAAATCAGCAAAATTGTATAATTATGAGGGCTTGTTCTCATAAAAAAAAGGACCCAATTCTTCTGTTCTCCAAAATAGGATCCAATTCTTCTCTTCTCCAAAAAAGGAGCCAATTATTATGTTCTCTTAAAAAAGGAGCCAATTCTTGTATTCTCTTATAAAGGATCCAGTTATTTTGTTCTTTAAAAAAGGATCCAGTTATTCTATTCTTCAAAAAACGAGCTAGTTCTTTTATACTCCAAAAAGGAGTTAGTTTTGGTATTCTAATCAAAGGGGATTAGTCTTTCTATTTCTGAAAAGGTCGAAGAGATATAATTTTGAATAGTGCATGATTCCTTTGTGAAATGCATATACATTTTTGTTTCACATACTTCTATGTCAAGGTGGTTGAAATTTATAGCCATTGAAAAAGTTTGAGAGCATTCTCTTGATGTTCCCTTATTAGTAAAGTCAAGATTTGAATGAAATATGTTCACTTTTGAGTTAAATTTAAGTGTTATGAGTTTCATATGTCAAATTGTTGGTTAATGAGTTATATTTTCTGCTACATTCTTGTGTTTATTACTTCTCTTTTTCGTACACTAGATCAATCCTCACTGGTTATGCTCTGGTTATTAGTTTAATATTATGTTGTGAGCATTTACTCTATAATTATGGACTTTATTATAAAATCCTTTCTCTAACCATTTTTTTGAAGTGATTTTTGTTATCCTTTGAGTGTATCTTAGGCGTAGAAGGGAAGAAGAAATAAAAAATTTGTTAGAATGCTTGCACAAGCTCTTGAGTTTAGTATTTTAGAGATTAAGTTGGAACTTTGCATCTATTAGCTATCAATGAATGTAAATATTCCTTTGTAGAAATTGTCACTACTTAATCCAGTTTTCTATTCTTTCAAGAATTATAGGTTTCTCTAAGTGTTAAATGCTCTATTTGAAGGAATATATCAACATATAATCCCCCCTTTATGAAGTTACAGATACCATAATTGATCCCACATGCTCATATTTACTCCCATTTGTTCCATTTACTACCTTGTTGCTATGAATATCACTGAAGGTTCCTTGTATCCTTAATTATTCATTCAAATGCAAGAATAACCAAAATTTACTATCTATAGTAACATGTGTCTAGTATAGTAAGCATATGCAGCATATTTTGTGAAAAATCATGAGAGCGAGTGTTGTTTTCATGTCCATGCTTACCCCTTATTAATCCATCATTTCACAAGTCAAGAGGAATAAATAATTAATCTCCCCCCTCTACACTTAGGTTACACTATGGGTTCTCTCACCCTAGTTCAAGGAAGAACCAAAAGTAGAAAAAAAATGCCATCTCCTTTGTACTTTCCCCTCAATCATCTGAAGACTTGATCTCAAGGAAATTGTCAAACTCTTCCCTAGCTACAAAATGATATATTATCTGGTCTATCATCATTCCAAGCATCCCCCTTCCTAAAGAATTGTTGTCAGGCCACCAAGGGGTGTAGAATTGAGGACCAACATGCTTTAGGTGCCATTTCCATAGACATAAAATTTATCTCATTGGATCAAATTTTGGGTTAAATTTTGTTAGGATATATGCATTGCTAGTATTTCTTGATATAAGTTGATAGGTATTTTTGATTTCAAAGTTTGAATGCTCATCAACATGCTTCTGGCATAGTTTCCATGGAATATTTACTCCAGGAAAGGTTTAGAAGACATACCTTTATAGAGATTTTCCAAAATTAGGAAAATACATATTATTATGAAAATATTGTCCAAATTTTTCTGATTATAAGTAGGATTTCCATAAAAACTGTCTCCATTGGAAAAAATATGGGAAAATTCATAAATATATACAAAGCTTGACCTCCCAGTTTTTAAAGCTATCATTTCAAGAGTTTTTTGAGTTAATATATACATCTAAGGTGCAAGGCCTTAGTGGTGGTTCCATATTTCAAAGAAAAATTGGATTATACTAGTGCAAAATCTTCTACACCTTGCTGATTAACTCTCCCCTTTACAAAACTATAAGGAAGAATATCCTTTTTAAAATTTGATCCTACGAGAAGATTATTCCCAGAGTTAGAGAATACACAATCAAGAAAGAAGAATATCTGGAAACTAGTGAGTGATAAAAAGTTAGAATAAAATATTGTTCAACTTGTTGAATTTGATCCACCTTTGGTGGAGGATTATTCTAGCACACCTGATGGCTCTGATTCAGGTAGTCCTCAATATAATTTACATTCATTTTTTCAAGAAGGTTCAACATCTGCAAGTAATATATCTATTCTTCATCTCCCTTATTTATTGACTCATAATAATCAAGTATTTTGTGAAACCGAGTCCCTGAAGGATTTCCATTTTGAAGATAATATTTGTCTACCTCAAAGTTTCCTAGTTCCCCACTATTTCAACATTTCTTTTTAAACACCACCATAAAATAATAAGGAAGAATCTCCACCAAGGGTTCTGTTTGTAGTTATCACTTATAAATCAATAAGGTTTTAGGGAATGGTGAGCTATCCAAATGAAGTAACAAATGAAATTAGAAGCAAATTGCCTAGATTTCAAGGGAATAATGTTATAAGTGGAGAACAAAAAATTAAATTTTTCAAAATGTAATGGATTACTATGAAGTAGAGAATTAATATGTTTATGTCAAGATATCCATACATACATTAGAAGAATATTCCAGTGAATGGTACAATTTAGTGCCTGTAAATTCAATTTATTCTTGGTTAGAAATGAAGAATGCATTCAAGCTCCAATATGGTGATAAGACTGACCCTAGGTTTCTCTTTTTAGAGTTTGAAAATATAAAAAATAATCCGAATGAGTATGTGTAAGAATTTAATACTAGGTTCAATAATTTTTTTAATAGATTTCCTATTAGTCCAAGGCCTAGTGATGATTCTTACTTGATTAAGTACCCAGATGCTTTTGATAAGAAGGTAACTTATTATTTGATGGGAAAAATCCTATAACTCTAAGGTAGGATTTATCTATGGCTTTCCAAATTTAGAACAATATTAAAGCAATCGAGAAGCCCCCCAAAAGGGAAGGTGGCAAGTTGATTAATCTAGATAAGCCACATGCAAGTAAGGTAGTGGACTTAGAAGAAGTGGTTAAAAATTTGGCTAGGGCAGTAAAATATATCTCATACAAGCTTGCTAGATTAGAGAAATGATTGGTATCAAATCCTCAAACCAAGCATCAAGCCCAAGGAAAAAAAATATTTGGGAATAATCCCAAAGGATATCATCGGGATGATGACAGAGGAAAAATAACTACTAGTTTAGGAAACAAGCAACAAGCCTTCAGAGATAATAAGATAGTCTCAAACCCATTGACAATAAGGGTATTATTAGTAGAAGAAGACCACATCACTGGATGGTGTGATAATTTTTTTTTGCCACATTCCCCTTGTGAGAAACTTGTTGGAGATGACGATGTTGCTTATGAAGCTAGTTTTTATGACACATGCATGATGGAATGTCTAAAAGAGTCAATGCCCAGATTCACTTCAACTGATCTATTATATGCTAAAAATTTGGATTAATTTTGGGCTTATAAAAAATCAAGTATTAACCCTCCCTAATATTGTTAATGTTGATATAGATATGGCTTAATCCTTTAAGCTTCCAAATCATGACTTTGAATATTTAAGAGCTTTAATGAACAAAAATCATGATCCTGGAATCCCTTTTGTAAGAGGATAGGAAGATATTAATGAATTCTATGGTTTCTCAAGAAAAGGATTATAACCTTAGGAACAGGCAAGTCGAAGGACCTACCCCTGTTCCTAAACCAAAGATTCCTCTCTTGAACAATATCCATAAAGATGGTCCCCAAAAAAAATTCTTGACAAAGGTCCATTTATATTTTTCAAAGAAAAGCACTTCTATTTTTTCTCAAGTAGTAAAGGACCCTATCCCATTAGAAATTATTGTCACCCTTGCCTCAAATACAACCCTAATAAAGTATGTTATATGTGATATGGCTCAATGGTGGTGAAAATCAACTTTTAGTAATTAGTATGTTGTACATTGAGTTATAATCATTTAATCATCAAACCAAGGGATGTAACATTTTAATAATTTTTTTGTATTATATGCATAATTAAAATTATTTAAGTGGTTGGAAAGAAATAACTATCACAATAATTCTTGAAAGAAAAAAAAACCTTAGAACTGAAAATGAATGGTTTTCTAAATGCTATTTTTAAGATAAAAGTTTGTAGATTCAGAATGCATATTAGAAAGTAAATTGTTCCTAGGTAAAAAACATGCAATAAAAGAAGACAATGGAGGGGTTATAACAAAACGCAAGTGGGCCCTAACTTGGGGTTCTAATCCCTCCTAAATTATGTAACTTTAAACTAATGAAAAAAAACTTAGATCTTTTTTAATTTGCACAAAACATTACATCAAGGAACACAACAATCTCCCTTCTAAATTAGACTATCGAATGAATTCTATATCTATCTCCTCTATATCCTATTACCAACACTAACCCTTTCTTTTAATAATTATCATTTATAACAAGACATGATAAGAATAAGAGTACAATAAGGAGTTTTAACAAACTAAGTGAAAGATTTTCGATCAAATACATGAAATATTTTTAATAGAACAATGAGAGATTCAACACATACTAAAAAACTTATAACATGTGTTAAACTAAAAAAAATTGTTCAGGTAATCAACCAATTCATTCAATCACGTGTTAATTCAATCAATCAGTCCTTCACTATTTTACAATGAATGATAAGATCAAAGGTTGAGTTGTTTCCCAGTTCTACACGTTCCCGATTGTAACTACTTCTTCAATGACATGTACAGACTTGAGTGTTATTCTTCATGCCTTCCAAAAGATCTTCATAATGTGGAATCCTTATTGTAGATGATCTCCTTTTGCTGCAGAGGAGTGGTTGCAAACATGTTCTTTGGATGTAGATGAGTTGCTACAGACGGCTCCTTCATTGTATATGGAAAATTTCTTACAGCTGAGAGTGACATCACACATATCATCATGCAAACAACTTTTTGGGATAATAATAATAAATTCACAAAAAATACTACATAATAAAGATAAATAGATGTAACTATATTAAGTAGTAAACATGCCATTATTTCAAGTTTGTAATAACAATGGTTTAGCAGTATGCTTGGAAAATATAGGGACATAAACTACAACGGCTTGATCAAAATACACAAGATGAGTTAATTTATAAAAGGTAATTAACACAAACCCATCATACCCCCATGATTAATCTCTTAAGTGTCCTCATTCAAGGGCTTCATATCTCTGCTGCCAAAAAATTGCATTCACACCTGAAACCAATTGGGGTATATGTTCCTTATTTCTCTAATAAGAAATAGCCATCTTTTCTCATGAATCTTCTCTAGATTCTATCTTAGATCCGATGAATAAAATTATAAAATTACTTGTCCATGGTGGGATTGGTAAGTGAAATATTGGAGGGTGATATCCTAAAGGAAACCATTCATTTTATATATCCATGTAGGTGTTCACCCTACGGAGTGTGGGAATTATGTTGGGATATGACTGCATTTACTTTCTTTGTAGTGAAGATGATAGTTTTTCCCCATCTGAGTCTACATGTTGTAACAACTTGAACTCCATGTTCCCTTTTCATTTCTCTAACTTCTGTGTGGGATGTTGTCCTCATTTGCAACATTCTATTTTTTATCACATCCGTTTTCCATATAATTGTTATATACTTCTTTAATTACATTTGTATTGGTTTCCTCAACTCTACTAAATAATGGTTGGACCTTCTCCAAATTTCTATACTATTCCATATGCATGGCTCCATCTAATTCATTTTAAAAATAAAGAGCATAGGGATTTAATTTGGATTTCTCCAATATAAAAAATTGGAATCCTAATCTTTGTTATATTGAAGGGCATAGTTGTGCAAATAAAGATCACATAACAAATTGTGAAGGCCATGTGTACTATTCTGATATAAAGTAAAGAATATTCTAGCTGAGTTAATATCATATATCATGTCAAGAATTAATGTAGGTAAGTTTATGTTACAACATATTTTCTTTTAATTAGTTAACATAAACACTTAATTGGTGGCCCACATTTCAATATTTCATGTGCTACCTGGACTATTTCTTCTTGTTTCCACTTCATCCTCTTAATATATTTATCCTTTTCCTCTAATTATTCCTTATGTTTAGAGATGAGGGCTTATTTATCCTTTTTCCCATTTTCCTTTTAGCATGTTAACATATGTATACAATTGTAGCATCTAATTGTCAATATCCGGTCCCATAGTATGTGTTGCCATCTCACTACAAGATGGTTTTCAAGGTTAACTGATAATTTCATGAATAAAAATTATGGGATGCAATGGTGTTACATTTTCTTCATTCCACACTATCATGTTGTGTTTTCTCAACAACTTGCTCAATTAATTGGTCAATATCTACAGGAATTTGTTCTTGTTCTTGTTACTTCATGACTTTTTTAACAACTAAAGACATTTTTTGGTATTCATTTCCTCTTCCAACTTCCTCTTCTTCTCCCTCTTCATGACCTTCCACTTCATTAATTTTGTCCTCATTCTGAGTTGGCTTCTCTTGTAGACACCTATATTCGGTATCTATACCCTTGTATGCCCGTGTATGCATATTTCACATTGGTCTTTTTCTAGGCCCCCCTTAATTTAATTCATGCCCCCTTTTATTTAATTAAAATGCCCACCTATTATCCCATTACCTTATTATTCTTTATTCATTAACATTTAATTAATTAATCAATATCCATTCCCATCACCTTTTAATGACCTTTAATATTTATTAATAAACATTAATTGATATATGTTAATTAATTAATTAATTAAATAACATCCATTATGCGCTAACCAATTTTTCATTTGAGATTCGCTTTTATTCTAAAATTTGCATATTCCATGATTTTCTATAATTTTTCTAACCTATCTTTATCCCCAACTCATCAATATCACATCCCTTCCCACCTGTTTTATTTAAAGTAACTTTTTCCCTTCATCAAAACACAAAATCCCAATCAAAAACACAAATCACCCACCATTTGGGAAACTTTCCCCACAATCAGGCGGCGACCCTTCCCAGTCACCATCGACCCTATAAAGCTAAGTATCCTTTCTCTCCATAATCAATTAGATGCATGCAAACATCCATGAACTCCCTTGCAACCTGCAGAAGCTTTATCTCTTTCTTGAGCATTCCTACAACAATTACAAATCTCCCGAACATCATTTTAACGTGCTTTTATTCTCATGATCATCATTCATGAGACTTATTGGTATATTTGTGTAGGTTTATTCATATTTATCAGTGGATTACATTTGTATTGCTTGTGTCTAATATTTTTAAGGTTCAGATCAGCTTCAGTAACACTCATAGCTTCTACAACAACCTTATTTTCTAGTATGTTTACTTGCAGGTTTCCTTTTTCATCAAACCATCCTCAGCCTTATCTAGTCCAGATCAAGTTGGTGCAGACCCAGATCTAGTTGGCGTAGACCCAATTATGTTGGTATAGACCCAGATCTACTCGACCCATTATGTCAACCCGTTCCCAATCAACATCAACTCATTCCTAATCAATGTTGACCCAGTCCAATCGGTGTTGACCTGAACCATCTTCTAAATTTAGATCCAGACACAAAATCTTACAGGTTTGTTGCAGGTTCCTTTCAATCCGATCCAGTTGGCACTTAGTGACCTTCCTATGCACAGTCTGGGTCTGTTGTTGACCCAGACCAGGTAACCTTTAATTTACATTTATTCCAATCGTAAATCAGCTTCTAGATCTAATCTTAGCTCACTTCTCAGATTCAGTATATTCCTTGTTTCTGCATGTTATCTTGTTATTCATTTATATCATTTCAATATTTATAAATGCACGAGGGTTGACATCCATGAAATCAAGCTAATAGATTCTTGGATCCAACATTATTCAGGCAACCCCTACATAAATACTATCTAATTAATCATGTTTCAGTTTATCTTATTTGCAGTTATCAGCTACAACGAGGATCCATCATTCACTTTGCACCCATATCCATCACATCTCATTCAAGGTACCTTAAACCCTCCATGTTTTGAGTTGTGTAATGTATTTAGTATCTAACTCATTAATTTGAATCGAATAAGAAAATTACATCAACATTCATCGGCACATTCTTGGGATTCACCCTTTAGGTGATCCCTTTTCATTTTTTTCTATTTCTGTCTACTAACACTGTAGCACAAGGCTTCACTTTTTCCTTTCTCGTGTTAGGTTTGGCTACTTAGATTGCTCTTATCCTAAAGTTTAGATTAAAAGGAAAATCTATATCTAGGTATTCCTCTTTTTCTCTTATTTTCCCTTTTTTACATCGTATTTTTCCTTTTCCTGTGTGTGTCCTCATTAAAAGATCACACTTCAATTTGGTTTAAAAAGAACCTTCCTTTTTCTACATCCTTGTTTTCTCACATAGCTTAAGTAGGGGTTTAAATTGTTGCATCTCACATCTTATCACACATGACCTAAATCTCACCCATCTAAATAACTCATCAAAACATCTCCTTACCTAGTTAACTGATTGGGATTTCATCACCCAACATGAAATCTGCCCAAGAATTCCCCAGCCAAAACAATACTTAAAAGCAGACATAGACTGTCATTTATTAGGTACCTTTGTTATCCACTTTTCTTTCTTTTCACATCTTTTAATTAATCATGATGATAAGAAACTTGTTGCTTGATTTATTTGTTAAAAAAATTACATAAACAAATGTTCATCTATTTCATGCCTATTATTACCCTTTCTCAAGTTAAAAAAACACAAAAATCCACTTCATCCAATGACATTCCTTCCTCTAATGATCTCTCCCAACAAGATTTTAAACTTGAGACCACACCTTTAGTTACCCAACCCCTTGTCTCCATGGTCTTTCCTCATGAGGACCATGTCATCCAAAATTGTTCCCACCTTAAAACCAATCCTCATATCTCTCATCAATCCAACCTTTCTAAACCAAATAAACCCCCATCTTCGACTCCTTTAGAAACTCTTTAGCATCCCTCTAGCCCTATCTATGAATTCTTATCTTGTATAACCCCCTAAAATATCTCAATCCTATCAATCTACTCAATTGGTGGATCCCATTCCACCCACATCACTGTAAATCAACTCTATCTCAATTCCATCCGCTGACTTTTGCTAGTATGCATATCCAACAATCTCAACCTCTTAACACCTATATTCCCACTCATCATTTACCACAACAACTTGCCCAATACTCAAAAATCATACCACGTCCCTATTTCTCAACATCAACCATTGCAAAAACCTATCCAATCTCAACCTATGACATATATTAATCCTTATCAAATGATTCCTCAAACACCCACACATCCACAAACTTATCAACTACCTTATCAAGCTATCTTTCCATGCCACACAACCAATACAATCCCAACCTATCATCACATCAAATGATCCTATTCATGCCCTAATGAATAGAGTTGGCTAGTCTAGAGGTTACTACCTTGGGACCCAAGGTTACGTTATCTTATGAAAAAATTTGTAATGAACCCATTCATCCATTGGTTCTAATTAAACCTTACCCCCTGCATTGGGATCTTCCCAAGTTTACCAAATTTAATAGCAAGGAAGATCCCCAACAACATCTCCACACTTTTAAACATGCATGTTACCTTATCGCACATGATCAAGAACTTATGCTTCACACTTTCCCTATGTCCTTGGTCTGGTCCAACATTGGATTGGTACAATGGGATTCCTCAACATTCCTTATTTTCCTTTACCCAGCATGTGCAATTGTTCCTAGAGCATTTTTCAATTAATATTGTGCCTAAAATCACTATCAATGACTTATACGCCATTAAAAAGTTTGATGATGATTCTATCATATATTTTTTCGCTTGATGGCATGACATCATAAGCCAATTTTCATTTACTCTTCCACAAGATGAACTCATCGAACTCTTCTCATGCTCATGTGCGAATCATATTTATTCTACTTTAAAAATACAATATTTTCAAACATTTGAATAAGCCTTCACCATGGCTTGTGAAATTGAAACTCACACCCTTGAGGAAGGTCAACTCAAGATTCAATCAAACAATCCCAAGACCAAGTTCATCAAACCCACTATATATAGCAACAAGTCTAAAAATACCTCCAATACCATTTCAGTTCAATCCCTATCCACACATCCCTCTCATACAAATTCTTCAAGACTATCTTCTAGCTAAACCTCATTAGGGGAATCCTATAGTTCGATATTTGACAAGTTGTTGGAAGTACACTCCATCCAACTTCCTCCTTTACAACCTGTGGATGATTTGTGACCCAATCCTATTTGGTATCATGAAGGCCACTATTGTAAATATGATCAAGTCAAAGGTCACGACATTGATAAGTGTCATTCCTTTAAATATTGTATTGAAAAAATTATAGATCAGGGGGATATCCAAATAGATATCTCCACCACTTCACCTAGTCAACCAATGACGAATCAAGCCACCCCTTTTGCATCTCAATTACCAAATACTCACACCATTAACACCATTAATCAAGATCTCATCTCATAAATGAATCCTATTACCTTAGAACTTATTCCCACCTCTTATTCACAACATATCGTATCCACAACTATCACACCTATATAAACTTTTACTACTTTTCGTATACCTATACCTACTTCTACCCTTTCCACATCCACATAAAATTTTAATATACCCCCTACTTCATCCGCTTCAATCATGCCCCACTCTATTACATCATATTCATATTTAACACCTATTTCAGTCCCATTGATATCTGCACCAATTCCTACTACCTCTCACATCCCATTATTTCACCCACATCTACATCAAACAAACCTATTACTACATCTACATCACTCATTTCCACATCAATCCCAACTACACTCATTTCTACCACATATACCTCTACAACCCCACTTACAGCTATCCCAACACCTATCTTAATGCATGTACCTACATCTTTACATATGACTTCATCATCCATTCCATCTCAATATTTTACACCCACTCCTCCTCCAACATCCATTCCTATATCTACATCTATATCTTTTATCTGCACCAATCACATCCTCTCGAATTTGAAAATACATAAATGATACCCCTTGCAACATTTATGAAGTAATGACCTCCATCAAAAATGAACACAAAGGGTATTTTTTCTCCTTCTTCAAAATCGATTGTTTCTACATCAACTAGTCCAAAACTTACACCACAACATTCAAATCCACCGGTTGAGATTATAGTTACCCCTGCCAAGGGTAAAATCTTCTCAATCAAAATCTATGATTAGTGTGTAAATGTTCCCAAAGGTATCATAGGCATCCTCATAAAATGCTTTATCTCTCCTTGTCTCATCAATTCAACATAAAAAATCCATACCAGAAACAAACTCATCTATTTTAGGTCTAGCCCCTTCAACTAAGATGTCACGTAATAATAAAATCCAATCTAAACAATCTAACTCTCCTCCCAAAACTATTTCATTTCAAGAAGTCTAATTCATCCATCCAATTTACATCCACACCCATCCAACCTAAATCCAAATCCAAAAAATATAACTCTCCTCCAAAAACTGGTTCATCCTCCAAGACACCTAATCCACCCATCTAATCTACATCTTCACCCATCCAACCTAAATCCAAGTCAAGATATCCTATTAAAACCTACAAAATACCATCTTCCTTCCAATACCTCTATTGGATCTTACGCAAACATCCTTAGACATTTAATTCAAATATCTTCCATCATGTTTCCTCCCATTAGATCTTTTAATCCCCATCATAAGAAGCATTCATGGTTCAATCCCAATTGCATTTTCACCTATCATCATACCCCGGGTCATTAACATTGAGCATTGTAAGGCCTTATCAGACCATCATCTATGACCTTATTGAGAAAGATGATTTCCTCATTTAGAGGGAAGCATCCTTCTCCATCCAAGGCCAATCCATCTTGTATCCCATCCATTGAGATTTCCTTCATCCACCCCTTTGCACATCATTTCCCCTGCAAAACGTCCTCACTTCTTCATTGATATTGTTTTCCTTTCTAGATCACACCTATGACCCCTAATCTTATATCCAATCCAAATTTAAAACAATTTCATCTAAACTCCTTCGACATTCACTATCTCATCTACATCTAAGTTTCCCTACCGTTGGGGGGATCATCCTCGCTTTCTTTCTGATCTCCTTCCATCTTCTTCGACCATACATGTTAGGGGAATTAATTCTAAGATCATTCCACTTATGGATTAAATCCTTTCCATCCTTGGTATAATTTTAAGCCTACATTTTATGGCCATTTCTTAAAACACATATTTCTTGATCCCTCGCCACTGAGGAGTCACACATAATTTATAAATTTTATTTGCCTCATTCAAGCTAAATCAAATCTTCTTATCACCTTGTCCCTTCCTTTAGGAGGACCATATCATCAAAGTCCACCATTGTGGCTAGATTTTTCCTTCCTTCAAGGGACCATTTCATCTCATCCTAAGTCTCACCTTTGATGGCCTTACCCATGCCTCATCTTGGGGAACCATTTATCAACAAATTCCACCATTGTGGCCATATTCATGCCTCTTTTAGGGGCACCATCTATTTTCATATCATTCATTCTGAAGTTCACTTGTTGTGGCCATATTTGTTCCTTCCATTGAGGGACCATTCACCATCTATTTCCATATTTTCATCCCAAATTCCACCATTATGGTCATATTTGTCCCTCTCTTGGGGGACCACTTATTTTTCATCACAAGCGCACTATCATGGCCATCTATCCATCTTATTAGGGATGCATATTTTTCACTTCCTCAAGGGTAGATCATAGTTTTTTATTTTCTAGCTCCTCTATCACATCTATATACCACTTTATCAAGTTGTCCTCATATCTTGAATGTGACTTTAATCGAGAGCCAACATTTAAGGTCTCCCTTCCCTTGATGGTAAACTGGAAGTGGAACCTCTTAACGCATTTACACCTGATGACTATTTCTACTATCAACCCATCTACCAATGACCTCTTAGTCATATTATCTTTAGATCATCTCCTCCATCGTTATCCTCTTCCATCTTTTCATTGTGATGATTTGAAATTATGATGGTCTTCCATCACTTTCCTAGATATGACCTTAAATATGGGCACCATGGCTCTTCCCATAACATTTTCCTTATGGATAATTTCTCCCTCTTTTTGTGAGAACTCCAAAATCATTACATCAATCATCCTCTCATTTTCCTATTGGAACCATGCAAAGGGCCCAGGGGTGTCTCTTTATACATCTCATTATCCCTTCCTAAGTGGTCTACTTAGCTATTACCTAGCTCTGTCCTCCCTGTAAAATATCAGAAATCATTGATGGTTTTGTAAAAAATCAAATTTATCAAAAATAGACTAATCCCTCAAAGGACAGTTGTTCAGGCAAAAAAAATGAAAAAAAGAGAAAAATTGCAAAATCAAAATCAAAAGTCAAAATAAAAAAGAAATAGACCAATACCTTGAAGTACGGCTATCACATATTATTCTTGCCATCTATATATATGTATAAAATATACCATACCCTCAAAGGATGGCTACTCTTTCATGGACATTTAAAGGCTACGCGCATTGATCAACCTTCCATTTTATTAGCATCCTAAGAAATCTTCCTGCATTGATCAATCTTTCTTCTAGCTGACTTCCCGCATTGATCAGTTTGCTCTTTCCCCTTCCTTAAAGTTGGGGCATAGATTTCAAGGAACACCACTTGTAATCTAGGAAAAATACACTACTAACAAGGAAGTACAAGTTACCAATAATCATACACTCTTCCTTCGCATTCCATTGCAAACCTTGGAATGGGCTAGGAAACTTAGATTGAGCCATTGATTCCTTGTGATATTGTATATAACTAATTGTCTTCAAGATGGAGCATAATAACCTATCCTTTTGTCAACAACGATCCTCTTACTTTGCACCACGATGGATCCCCAAATGATTATGAGGCTATAATGGGCAGTAGGATGTAGGCTATGAAGGATGTTCTTTGCTTATAAGGAATGCAAGATACCAATAGATCATGACATCCTCAAGCTTCGCATTCCGTAGCAATGTGTCATAGATGGGCTAGGGGTAAGGTTGTATTTATAGCCCTGGGATTTTGTGATTAACTGTAGGAGCTAATCTTCAAGTACGGAGCATGGCCTTCCTGAAAATGTGGGCAACGATCCTAAGTGGGTGGTTTGAAAATAGATGGGAAAGATTAGGATGAGTGGGGGCCATTTTGAAGCAATAGGGTGAGGCATTTGAATTATATTCTTTAATTCATAAGTGGATGGATTTTACGTGACTGGGGACCACGAAGATATGGCATGAAGGATTTGAATTCTGAATTGTTTAATTCAATAGTAGAGGGGTACATGGTTGTAATAATGAGCCTGTGGTGAGGATTGAGTTATTAGCTTAGATTAATTTGAAATAGATAATGGTAATCAAATTATATGGGATTAATTCGAAGTGGGTGGTTTGAAAATGTGGGCAAGATGAGGAAGGTGGAATGAAAATGTGGGCAATATTAGGATAGATGTGGGGGCCACGAAGAATGGGTGAGGATGTAAATTATATTTTTCCCCTCTTTAGAAGTGGAGGACTATGAAAGTAGTGTCAGTTCAAAGAAAGTAGAATGGTATGGGGTGAAGAATTCAATTCTGACTTTTTAATTCAATAGGTGGAAGCGAATGTTTGTTGGGGAGAATAGACAAGTGGTTAGTGACAGATGTCATAGTATCCTCCAAGACAAAAATGTGAAATGAGATAGATGTAATCAAATTATGGATAGATGTGGTGATGCCCCCTCGAGAGTGTATTTTTCTGGGAAACGAGGAATAGAAATATAATTGATTTAGGAGAGACTGTCGAAATTGAAGGTGTCTAAATTTGCCCCTCTGTGGAGAAGAAGATGATAATGGAGTGGAAGAGACTGAAATGACCGCACGACATAAATGGAGAAAGGTATAGGGGAATCGACCTTGAATGCTAGGTGTGAGGGTGTAAAGGGGAAGTAGAAATGGGAATGGATAGGATTGGGGGTTGAATAGACAAGTGGTGAGTGAGGGATGTCATAGTATCCTCCAAGACAAAAATGGAATGAGAAGAGGTAGATTATGGATAGAGATGAGGTGATGCCCCCTCGAGAGGACTGATAAGAAGGGAATAATGAAGGACAGAACTCTCGCAAAAGAATAGGAAAATGACAGATTTAGAGCGGTGAAGAGGATGATAATGGAGAGAGAAGTGCACTAGAATGAAGGAAGCAACGTAGAGATAGTAGAAGAGGGATGTGTGGAAGTCGACCTTAAATGATAGAGCTGAGAAAAGTAGGTGTGTGGGAAAGGATAAATAAGAAGGAGAAAACGAGGTAGGGAGTAGGGGGTTGATTATGAGAGGAGTAATGGAGATAGAGGAGGGGAAGAAGTAGAACGGAGATGAAACAGGTAGAAACTATGAGAGAGGCGAGGAAAGTGTGAAGAAGAGGAGAGAAAGGAAGGAAAAACAAGGTATAGAAAGAATGAAAAGGTAGGGGTGAGTAGAGGGTGAATGGATGAAGTGGTCAGAAGAGACGTGCAAAATTAGGGGAGAGGAAAGAAAGATAGAACGAATATAAGGAGAAGATTGAAGGAATCGTGTCATTGCGAGTGAAGACCAAGGCAAAGAAGTGAGTAGAACAGACTATAAGGAGATGAAATGTGGAGGGTGGTATGATAAAAAAGACAGGACAACGCTAAACAACCAGGTTATCGTATGGGGAAGTGAAATTGAGGGAAATGTGAAAGAGGACAAAAGGGGAAGAAGTACAATATAGGGGAAGGGAAAAAGAAACGATGGGGTGGGAGAGAGAAGAGTGTGAACAAAGAAAATGATGTAGAAGGAAGGAGAATACATAAAGGGGGTATAGAAGTGTAAAGGAAACGGTATAAGGAATGTTCAGAGAAGAAAGAGGGGAGTGGTAAGAATGACAACGATTAGAAAAGATGTGGAGATGCATGAAATGAGGATACTAGGATGACGAGAAAATAGAAAAAGGATATATGATGAAGATAGGAGAAGATATTGAAGAGGGTAAAGACGGAGATTGCGAGAGATGGGTACCAGAAGCGACAAGAATAGGGTGGGAGTGAGGGAAAGAGAATAGGAGAGAAGAGAATGGGGGATAGAAGAGGCAATGCCAATAAGGGGATCGTTAGGGAAATCCCTTTTGACAATGAGTGCTAGGGAAGGGTGAAAGAAAAAATGAAGAAAATGAGAAAGCTGAATGAGGATTGGAAAGGGTAACGCCAACAAAGGGACGTTAAGGAAAACCCTTTTACAATGAGTGGTGGGCTTAGAGGAGGGAAGGAATGAAGGTAAACTCTGAGAAGGTCCAAGGAAGTGAATGAGGTCGTGCGGAATGAGGATTGATGATTTTTAAGGAAAACTCGTTTACAATTATTAGTGTAGGAAGAGAAGATGATGATGAAAGAATGATATAGGAGTGTTAACAATAATGGGGAATGCGTGTGTGGATAGAAATGTAGGGGGAATGTGAGATGATGAAGGGGAAAGAGTGAAGAAGATGGGAAGGATGATTTGGGACTAGGTGAAAGTGAGGAGAGGATGGGGGTGATGCGGATGAACGAGGTGAGGATGAAGAACCAAGACATGAAAAGAATGGGAAGAAACGGTATGAAGGATGATGGATCAAGAAGGGGGAAATGGGGGGAAAGAACGTGATTGTGGGTGAAAGAGATTAGATGTATGTTATAAGTGGATATGTGGAGAAATGATAACAGTATGAGGAAAAATTAGGTAGTAGGAGATACCAGGTGGAAGAAGCGATCAACAAAGTGAAATGAAGAATGAGGCGGGGGAGAAGTTCACGATGACAAGTTAAGTGTAGAGAGGACCCTGACATAAGATTGTCATGTGATGGAAGTGGTTAAGTAAGATTGCCATGTGAGTGAAACTGGAGATGACAAGTGGTCAAGCGAGAAGTGGTGTTTGCGAGAATCGAAAAGGAGGTGAAAGGATGTGATAATAGGAAATGCTGAGAAAAAATGAAGGGTGACGGGTGTGTAGTGATGGGGAAAGGCAAGGAGATAGATCATCCTCAAGAGGGACTCTTAAGTGAGATCGCCATGTCTGGGTGAGTGGTTAAGTAAGATTGCCAAGCAGAGGAGGGTGATAGTGGTGGTAAAAATATGTGATGATGGGGAATGAAGAGGAAAGATGGATGGTGAGATTGTATAGTGATGGGTGAGTGTAAGATGACATGTTGTGCTTAAGAGAATCTCTTAAGTAAGATTGTCATGTTGCTAGAGAGGTTTTGTAGGATCACCCAATCGACAAGGATGATATGCAAAGAGAAAGACAAAATGATATTGCGGATAGGGGTGGTATGGTAGGTTGAAGAAGATGATCGCAACGAGAGGTGCGAGAAATAAGATGGGCGAAATATGATGGGATGGGGGAAGGCCATAGGGTAGATCAACCTTAAGTGGAAGTCTTAAGTAAGATTGCCATGCGGCCGGAATGGTTAAGTAAGATCACCAAGCTGAGGAAGAAGATGGATGATGTTAGAGTTATTGGGAATAGGGTATGACAAAATGGACTAAAGGGGAACCCTCAAGTGAATTTTCCATACTACAAAAGCGTGTAAGTAGGATGACCAGGCATAAGACGGATTTGGGGAAGGATGAGAAAAGAGTGAGTGAGGTATGCCTGAGTGGTATATGATATGAGATGAGGTGATAATAAGACAAGAAAGGAAACAAAGGAGTGTAACATGAATGGATGAAGGAATATATGCAGTGGAGGGTGAAGAGTGTGAGGGGAATCCTTAATTGGGAATGCCCACGTGGTGAGAGTAATGATGCGGGAATGGGAAGTAGAAGAGGTGGAGTTGGAAGGTGTGTTTGGTGGTGATGGTTGTTTGATGAGAGGGGAGGTGGTGAAGAAGCTTCTACAATGGGAAGATCTTAGGGAGAGGGTAAACCTCCACTGAGGATTCCATATAGAAGGGGTTATTAAGTAATATTGTCAAGCGGGAAGTATAATGGGTGAAAGGAAAGAATACCAATTGGGTGAGAGGGGACAGGAATGGTGAGAAGGGTAATATGGGGATATGTGGCAGAGGAGTAAAAATGAGGAGCAAGGATGAATGGATCAAATACATGGTGAGCATGGTGGGGGAGAAGGAGCTGCTGGATAGTGAATGCTACTTGAGAAATATTGTCAAGTAGGATTCGAAAATTTCAACGATGATCAAGTAGGATTCCCAAACTGGGGAATGTATTAGTATGGGTGAATGGATGGGGTGCAAAGTAAGATGTTGATCATGTAGGAAGATACTCACGTGACAAAAAGCATCTTAATTTTAATATAGCACATAACAAGATGCATCGTGATATAAAATATCAGGATGACTAGACTGTTATATGCATCATAGCATAGACATGGGCCATCAAAAAGGTTTGATGCCCTAGTACGATATGTAAATGGAAGAGAGCATAGACAGGGGCCATCAAGAAAGTATGATGCCCCAGTACGACATGCAATTAGACAACATAAGAATATTAGAGAGAACACCAGGATACATAAAATCAAGATGCCCCCTGTAATATATCAAGATACAAGAAAGTAATTAATAATTTATAATTAATAATGCAACACAAGAACTAATAAACATGTTCCTTAACGTGTTCCACAGTGATGCATTGATCAGATGTGCCCCCAAGCAGGGGCACGAGGACATAGTAAAATATTGGGTCATTGTCCTCAAACAAGGAAGCAATGAGAGCCGGATTTGCCCCAAGCGAGGATTCACGCAAGGAGAAGTGGTTTGAATTTGGTAGTCATAAGGTGATTGGATCATTTGTTGGGGATAATAGTTCAAAGGTTGAATTGTGTTGGTGATTTAAGAGTTTTTGCGATTTTGTGGATGTTTTACAATATATTTGAAAATTTTACAAATGTTTATTATATATATATGGATATATATCTAATGTTTATTGTTTCTAATGGATTTTTTGATTTTCAGAATTTTGATGATTTTTTAAATGTTTTTGATTTTTTTTGACGATTTTCAAATATTTTTGGATTTTTGACGATGTCTTGTTAATGTTTTTAGATTTTTGATGAATGTTTCTAATGTTTTTGGGTTTTTGACGAGTTCTACATTTTTTTGTTGGATTTTAGATGATTGTTTCTAATGTTTTTTGGATTTTTGACAATTTTCACAATGTTTTTAGGATTTTTCACGATTTTTACATTGTTTTTGGATTTTTAACGATTTTCAAATGTTTTTGGATTTTTGGATTTTTACACTATTTTTGGATTTTTTGATGATTTTCAAATGTTTTTAGATTTTTACACTGTGATTGGCAATTTATGTACTAGAGTGCAGATTTATTTTTGAGAGGCGACGTACCGTGTTCCGTGTTGTAACTTATGCTTAGAATAACATAAATTCTCTTTCCATTGGCAGGATATGGTGATGATGATATGATGAAAAGAATTCCAGCTCCATTCTTGACTCCACACAACTAGTAAGATGTGTGGGCTCATCACCGAGAATCAAGAAGGACGTAGGAGGTAGATAATGAATATAGAGACAAATGCTAACAACAATCCCTTTGGGAAATTGTGACTCCATTCTTCATAACGGTACTGAACTAGTTTCAAAAATGGCTTTCACTTTATGAGTCACGTGCTAGACTTAGACAGTTATGTGGCCTACTGATTGGTAAGATATGAGGTTAAGGGATAGTTCTCTGTTCACTTAGGCATCTAAATTACGTGTTTGGGGATTCTATAATTTGTAAGCACTATAAGATTTTGTACTTTTGAAATGACTCCCTATGCCTTGCCCCATGCTACTAGTGAGAAGCAAGGGCTCATCACCAAAGGCAAAATATAGGCGAGTGAATTTCCTTTTTGTTTGTTTTTCTTGTTTTTTTTTTGTTTTTGTTTTTTGGAATATTTTGCAATGTTTTTATGTTTGTATGAGAATGACCCTCTACGCTTTGCCCCATGACACTTGTAAGAGGCAAGGGTTTATCACCGAAGACAAGACGTAGATGAGTAAGGGCACCTTCCTCCATTCCCAGTCTCACACTACTAGTAAGAAGTGTGGGCTCAACACCAAAGACTATGAAGGACGAAAGATGTGACAATGAATTATTCATAAATTATTGAATTGATGGATTTTTTTACAATAGTGCTTTGTATTTGGGAAGAAACATCTGCCCCCAATCTCAACCCCACACGACTAGTAGGACGCAAGGGTTCAACACCGAAGACTGAGATGGACGACCAAACGAACTGGGTAACGAAGTTTAGAGCTTTGTTATGAAAGAGAGAATGTCTTTGAAGGGAATATATTACCATCAGTAAGCTTCTAGGTATGACCATAGAGGAAAGTGACTGAAAATGGAAGAAGTATGATGCTCACAAACTTAATAGGATTTATACTAGCACTTGTCTCATGATGATAAATATGAAGATGTGATTTTGATAAAGAAAATATCTGTCAATGGAAATGAATGAATTTAAATTATTCGGAAATAAGCAAGACAAAAGGAACAATGTACACGTTGTTGTTTCCTGGAATATAGAGTTATTTCAAGAATAAAATTTCTTTGAATGGAATGCATTCATCGGTTTTTCAAGGACTTGGCCGGTGTCAATGACCAATTTATAAGCTCCAAACCCAAACTATCTATGATTTCGTTGGGCTCAAATTTTTCTTATTTGTCTCATTCTTTGGGTGTGTTCTTTCGATTTTCTTTGAGAATGAAATGATTGACCTTAAATTTTCTAGGTTTGAATTTTTTATGGTAGCTATGTCGTAGCTGATTTTGATGCACTTGAAGATGATCTAGGGCATTAAGTCGTTTTTTCATCAAGAAGCTCGAGTTTATTAAGGCGTGACTGTCGATAATAATATTGATTGATTACATTTTTTAGGGATATTCTGAAAGATGAGAATTCAACCTTGACATGTAAAATATCTTCCCCACCATAAACAAGGGAGAAGGGAGTGGCCTCAGTTTGCATTGTTTGATTTTTGCTTCTGTTTGTCCATGAATTAATTGATTTGACGATAGATTCAAAATTAAAGATGGAAAAGGTGGCATAAAGATATTCCTAGGTATACATACCTCGTAGAATATATGCACATAGAAGTCTTGATAGGTGAGAATTATTAGTGATGAGATACCTGCAGATCGATCGTTGAAAGTATGATGGTCATGACAGGTTGCATTGTTGTAAGTGTCCAAACTTGATGTGGTTGTGTTTCGATAAAAATGCTAGAGATGTTAGGCATAAGAGCCAATATTGGAAGAATAGAATCAAACTTAATGGTACCCTGTTGATGGAACCTCGTCTGTAGTGTCTACAGTAATATCAAGGTTTGAAAGTGAGTCTTGAAATGAGATCAAGGTCTCGTTAGATGTTGGAAGAATGTTGTCACCCAAAACAGGTTCAATATATGTTTGGGCTGAAAGAGAGTCTTGAAATAAGTTCAAGTGCTCAGTAGATGTTGGTAGAATGTTGTTGTCCAAACAGGTTCAATGTATGTTTGAACTAATGGAAGGAAATTTGAAGAAGATATGGATTGGTTTGGAATTAGAGAGTCTTGACTGTTGTCGTCATGATCTCGTGGAATTTCAGTATATATAGGAGTTTCGACAGTAGTCAGCTCTTCATGGAAAGTTGTGGTATTGGATGTGTCGTTGGTTTGCAAGAGCATTGTCATCAAGTTCTACAGAGATGACGTTGTCGTCAATTAAGTCTTGGACGTAATTCTTAATCGTACACATTTATCTATGTGATGACCATCAATGCGATGAAAGTCACAGTATGTGTTAGGTTTGTACCAGCATGGCTTAGCTTCCCCTTTGACAAAGGGTTTTGTAATTGGATATTTTATCAGTTTAGCCTCTTTTAGTTGATGAAAAACACTAGAGAGACTTTCTCCGAGGGGGGGTAAACTGACGTTGGAATTTTGAACTAATTTCTTCGTGAGGTTGTATGATCGGCTTTTTGGGTGATCGCTCACTGATTTTGGTAGCCATATGAGAGAGTTGTGTTGTCATCTTATTAATTTGTTCTAATAGCTCATTGTGTGATGTTTTTCGTGAATTCATCATGTTTGAAAGAGAGGGAGAACGAAGAAAGGTGCGATGAAGAAATCAACCTATTGATTGTGATTTTTATTTTGGCTCAATTGAGTTTTAACAAGTAAGGCTATAAGGAGAAAGCTTAAAAAAAAGTTACTCGGGATACAAGTGGGATATAACTCAAACAAGTTATGACGACTATCTTGATTGGTTTGGATTAAACAAGCTTAACAGACGAAAATTTAAGGAGTACACTCAAACAAGGTACTCAATACAAGTGGGATGTAGCTCAAACAAGCTATGATGAATATGTTGATTGGTTTGGCTTTAACAAGCTCTGGATTTTTGATAGGAAGAATAACTCAAACAAATGACTCAACACAGTTGTGAACTCAAAATGAGTTTTGAAGGGATTTGTGTCGGATGGGATTTTGTTAAACTCGACAACTGATGAAATAATGAGTGAACTCAAACAAGTCACTCAATGTCATTTTGATATAGCTTGAAACAAGCTAGAAAGAATGTTCTGACAATTGATGAGATAAGGAGTTGAACGCAAGTCACTCAATATCTATTGGATATAGCTGAAGACAAGCTATGACAGATGTATTATTGGCTAAAGTGAGCTAATGAAATTGGTGTGATGTTTTGGTCTGTGTTGTTGGATTGTTTGGATGTTTCGCTTGGTATTGAAATTGGTCAAGAACTGATTTTTTGTGGAACACAACTAGGGTCTAAACTTTTACAATGAACACATTGATATCAGCCAAGTTTTATGATTAAAAAAAATAAAAATGCTAAACTATTGTGTTTTCAAACAGCAAGCAATCATGTGGATTCAATTGTTTTGGCTTATGAGGTAACTTCTTCAGGAATGATCATTGTTTCATGCGATCATACAAGTATGCTGTGAAATGGTGGATGCAGGCTCTTATTACTCCAAGAAGATGCGTCCTCCGATATACCCTAGTCCTGATATACCTAATTCTGTACGGGGACAAAATTGGTACGGGGAACCCTTAGAGCACTAGAGGAGACTCACCAATTCTTACTTTCCTGTTTCGGAGTGAATCACCAAGTCCAGAACAGGTTTTGTGAAAAGGTGGAAGGTGATGGAGGGATGAATGTGTATGGTGTCCTTATAACTCCCCCGAAGATTTACAAGGACGATGCCAAGGCTTCGTTGTTACAGCTATTTAGGTGTGACTCGCATGCGCTGCACGACAGCATTACCTGTAAGTGAAGAGCAGCGGCGAGGTAAAATACCGAACGCTGTGATGAGACTAGGTCTCAAAGTGCAATGCATATGCAAATGCTGTTGGTGCGTGGTAGTCAAGTCCACGTCACCGGTGTAGCTTTGGTGGTGATGAAATCGACCTTGTCTACGTGCTAAAACAATATGATGAAGTGATTAAACGCAGGGGTTCTTTCCAATTTGAAATAAATCACTAGCAGAAAAAAATTGCGTACCTGAGCGTACTTTTTGTTTTTTTGGTTTCAGCAATTGTCTTTGAATGGTGGTATTTTTTGTGGAATTTTTGTTGTTTTTGTTTTTGACAATATTCCAGCAACGCGGTTCTACAGAAAACAAATTAGTAGTTATCCTGCAAATGAAATGTTAGAAAAGTGATCGTGGTTGTTTTTGATTTGCCAGGTCGCTCAAAGGCGCAGGAAAAGAGCATACACAACCAACGACCAAACAAATATTAGGAATATGACAAAGGAAAATAATTATTAAAAATGACAGTTGGAAAACAAAGCTAGAGGATCCTGCAATGTTAGAACAAGAAACTAAAAAAAATGTGACCATTTCTGATTTTCCAGATCGCTCGAAGGCGCAAGAAAAGAGCATACGCGGATACAATTGGAATAGTTTCTGATTTTCTGATTTTCAATTTTTTTTTTAAAATGTTATTAATTATTGCAATTTAATCATGATTGCGAAATAGCGATAATGATTATTTTCACAAAAAAGAAAAACGATGAAAGAAGAGGATGAAAACGTTATCTAGAAGTGTTGTCGTGGAAAATTTAAATGTAAGGCAAAAAATTAAAAATAAAAATTATTTTCTAGAGCTCGAGTGGCCTCACGTTTCTGATTTCCAAGATCACTTTTGAAGTGCGAGGAAAGAGCATACGTGTGAGGATGTTTCGTGAAATAAAAATTAAAAATAAATAAATAAATAAAAACTATAATTTTGTTGTTTTTTGTTAAAAATATAGGTGTTATAAGAAATGAAACCAAATTTTTTTTGTAAGTTTAAATATAAAAACTATTTTTTCATTGCATATATCTTTTCAATACCTTTCCGTTAAAAAAAAAAATGAAGTCATTCCGAATTCGGGAGAAAAAGTTATGGCTTCCGGAAGATGGGCTACGAGAACGCTCTGAATGGAAATTTTTGAACGTGAGAAAAACGTCCCAGGAGCTGGTTTTTTTTATTTTTTGACTTCTGTACTTCACCTAAGAAGCTAAAATTTTAACAGCAAGGTTAAAAAATAACAATAATAAGAAAGAAAGAGTTAGATCATAAAATGATTGACTAAAATAAAAGAAAAAAAAAAATAAAAAATAACTGATTAACTTCCTACAAAGCAGTTATTTTAGCAAAAGGAAATAAATAAATATATTTTCCGGATTGGTTGTCCCATGACACTAAGATGATAAACTAATGATTATTGCTTGTGTTTCTATAGATTACGAGTGAATAGCAAAATCAGAACTACTAAACACCAAGCACCGAGGAGATCAAAGACAGGATGAGCTGCATAGTTTCTTCGTTGCTATAACCTGTAGATACACCACAAGACACCACACAACAAAAACACTACCCAAAGTGTGAAGGTTAACCAAAGAAGACCAAAAGGAATATAAAAGAAAATAATAATAAACAATAATAAACAAAGAACAGATAAAACCACTAATTGAGAAAGTAATGGTAACAGATCGAATCCCACCGGGCGTGCCAGAATGTAAGCTATGAAAAATACACTACTAACAAGGAAGTAAAATACCAATAATCATACCTCCTCCTTCGCGTTCCGTAGCAAACCTCAGAATGGGCTAGGAAATTTGGATTGAGCCCTGATTTTGTGATATGTAGGTGCTTTTCTTCAAGACGGAGCAAGGCCTTCCTGCAACAACGATCCTCTTACTTTGCACTGGATGGGAAAAAGGATTATGAGGCTATTTTTGCATTAGGACGAGGCAAAAGGATGTTCTTTGCTCAAAGGATGCAAGAACTTAGATATGGCATGAAAGCTTATTCTCCGTGTGTTTAGAGGGGAGGGGTAAGGTTGTATTTATAGCCTGAGGGAGTGATTAGCTTAGATTAATTTAAGTAATCATGGTTTGAAAATGTGGGCAAAATTAAGTGGGTGGTTTGAAAATGTGGGCAAGATTAGGTGGGTGGTTTGAAAATGTGGGCAATATTAGGTGAGTGGGGGCCACGAAGAATGGGTGAGGGATTTAAATTATATTTTTTAATTCATAAGTGGAGGATTTTAGGTGAGTGGGGGACCACGAATGGTGGGTGAGGATTTGTAATTTGAATTTTTAATTCAATAGTGGAAAAACATGGAGAATAATGACATGTGGTGAGGATTAGATTATTTTTAGATTTTGAAATGGATAATTAATCAAATTATATTTGATTAATTCGAAGTGTATTTTTGTGGGAAATGAGGAAGGGAAATTAATTGATTTAGGATAGATGTGAAATTGGGGTGTCTACAGTTGGAGACATCTTTTCCTCACATGTTCCTCGATATGATGTAATTTCGTTCATACAAATGGGTTTCCATTCTTATAATTCGTATATTTTCCTACACCTCATATGATATTATTCAATCCCTCTAACATTCAAGTCCTCCTTCGAGGCCATACTTATTCCCCCTAGGGCATTTTAATCAATCATTTCCTTTATTTATTTTCATTTGTGGCCCTACATACCTTTTCTCTTTGGGAATTTTATTCCAATCTCCCCTTGAAGACCACATTTTTGGCCATATTCATTTTTTCCTCCAAGCATTTAATTTAACCTCCAATCCCATCTGATCTACTCTCAAATTCCACATCTGTGGCCATATTTTTTCCCCTCGGGAATTTTGGTTCTACATTCAAATAGTTAATTTATACATTCAAAATCCCCATTGGGCCATATTTATTATCTCCTTAGAAATTTTATTTTAGAGTCCTATCCAATCCACCCAAAAATTCCACCTTGTGGCCATACTTTCCTCCCGTTTCAAGCATATTATTTCACAATCCATTTTCCAATTTTCCTTTTCATCCTTTTTCATGTCCTGTGTTGGGGCACCTTAACTTATCATCCTCGTCCCTTGTGGATGAATACCTTTTTTCTTGATTCCTTGCGTACGAAGGATTTCACATACCTTTTTGCATATAGTTGTGCATACTTTGATGACTTCCCCATGACCTGTTGGTCATCTCAACTTACATCCATACTGCAGTGATCTTCACCCACTCACTGACTTGTAGAAAGTTGTAGCTCATCTCCATTGAGACTATAATTATCCTCTATCGATGTGATATTGGAGTCACCGCTATATTTTGTATTCTTATTGCGATCCTTTTTTTCTTGGGAAATCTTGCCTTGGTAATCATTTTTACCCATTTTTCTTCACCCACCCACCCTTTATCATATACCTTTTTAAAATGATTCATTGATTTCTCGTGGCGTTATCGATACCCCCGTTCTAGGGGGAGCTCATCATCAACCTTTCGTTAATCTTCATCATACCTCATTATTTTTGTCTTATGGCTTGCTAGCACAAACCACTCAACAAAAAGGGGAAAAATTTAGACACCTAAATTTGGTATATATACCCTTGTCTACTCGCGTGCACATATTTCACATTGGTCTTTTCCTATGCCCCCCCTTAATTTAATGCACCCGCTTTATTTAATTAAAATTCCCACCCTATTATCCCATCACCTTACTAATATTTATTAATTAAAATTAATTAATTAATCAATATCCATGTCCATCACCTTTTAATCACCTTCAACATTTATTAATAAACATTAATTGATTAATTTTAATTAATTAATTAATTAACATCTATTATGCCCTAACCAACTTTCTATTTGAGATGCTTTTATTATAAATTTACATCTCCATGTCTTTCTATGATATTTCTAACCCTATCTTTATGCCCAAATCATCCATATCACATCCATTCCCACTTTTTTGCTTTAAAGCAACTTTTTCCCTTCATCAAAACACAAAATCCCGATCAAAAACACAAATCACCCACCATTTGGGAAACTTTACCCATAATTAGGGACAACCTTTCCCAGTTGTTGTCGACCTTATAAAACTAAGTCTTTCATCTCCATAATCATTAGATGCATGTAAACATCTGACCTCCCTTGCGACCTGTAAGTTTTCTCTCTTTCTTGAGCATTCGTGCAACAATCATAGATCTCGTGGAAATCATTTTAATGTGCTTGCATCGCTCATGATCATCATTCATGAGACTTATCAGTATCTTTTTGTTTCTTTATTCATCTTTTTATTGGATTATTTTTGTATTTCTTGTGTCTAATATTTTATAGGTTCAGGTTAGATTCAGTAACACTCAGAGCTTCAAAAACAACCTTATTTTTCCAGTCTATTTGCTTACAAGTTTCCTTTTTCATCCATCCATCCTCAACCTTATCTAACCTAGATCTAGTCGGCGTAGACCCAGTCTCGTTAGCGTATAACCAGATCTAATCAGTGTCAACCTGGTCCAATCAATGTTGACTCATTCCCAATCGATGTCGACCTAGTCCAATCGGTGTCGACCCGACCCATCTTCTAAATCCTTATCCATCCACATAAGAGATTATAGGTTTGTTGGAGGTTCCTTTCATATGATCCATTTGGCACCGACCTACCTATGCAAAATCTGGGCCACCATCGACTCAGACCAGGTAACCTTTGATTTAATTTTATTCCAATCGTATTAGCTTCTAGATCAATTTTAATTGTTTCTCATATTTAGTATATTCCTGTCTCTACATGCCATTTATTGTTCTTTCTTTATTTCACTCTTTCTAAACCACACGGGGGTTGAAAATTGTGAAATTAAGATAATCACTTCTTGGATCCAGCATTGATCAAGAAACCCCCACATAAATATATCTAATCAATCTCGTTTTAGTTTATCTTATTTGTAAGTTAATAGCTAAAACAAGGATCCATCATTCACTTTTCGCCCATATCCATTACATCACATTCGAGGTACCTTTAACCCTCCATGTTTTTAGTTGTTCACTTTCTTTAGTAGCTAACTCATTAATTTGAATCAAATGAGAAAATTACATCAGCACTTCTTGCTCCTTCATGGGGTTTTTAGGGTATTTTTTTCCCATGAACTGTAGTAACAGTATCTCCTTGCTTTGTCTCCAATTATCAAGGCTCAAATTTTACCTCTATAGCTTCCAAATCACTGTCTAGCTAGATAGGTTGTGATTGTGTGTGATTGGAGATTTTTTTTTCCTTTTTGTTATAAGCTTATGGGAGAGTTTGGTGGTGTAGGATTAGAATTAGAAGATTTTTGTTTGGCCTTGGAAGTGGAGGTTTTAGGAGAGGAGAATTGTAAAAGAGTTTTCATCTATGAAAATTATTTCTAGAGAGATAGGTAAAGGGTTTTCTTCAGTAGGAGGCAAACCTTTATAAGTTAGGGGTTATTGAGGTTGGGAAGTGGATGGTGTTGCAGAGGAGATTTTAGTGTTATGTATTATTTTTCCTCTATTTCCAAACAAAGGCTCTATATTGTTTAATATTAAAAAGTCTTCCCATAGTATTTTTGGATGATCCCTTTGCAGGGTCTGTTTAACCACTAGTGTTATAAGACAATGATGTGATAATGTTTCCCTACTCATCTTTAGTTTCTTGACTCATTTTCTTTAATATTTCATGAATGAATTTCAGGAAATTTACTTGATGGTCGTTCTTCTAATGATTCAACAACTTGAAAGGCATTATGTTCAATCTAGAATACCTCCCTTCACAAGTAAAGTAGTGAATAACGAATGTGGAAACTTGTTTCCATAAGGGTTTAAGAGATGTTCTATATGTACCTTACATGTCTAAGATGAACACATCATCGTCATCTAAAAACTCCCTCCTTGCTTCTTCTGGATTGGCCTTTTCTTGAAATGGATCTCCTTGAGCTAGTAGACTAGTAACTTCAGTTAGAATTTCATTACTCAGCCTTACTACTAATATTTTCACCCTTACCTCTCCATTATTGAGTGTGTTGGAAAATTCTGCCACAATTCCTTAATCAAAACCCTGAAAGTTGTTGATGTAAATCCATCCAATCACGATCCTCAAAATATTGCACAATCTGAGGATGCCTCAAAAGCTTCAAATACACAGTGAGATTCCATCTTATCAAGTCACCTCCTATGGAAGATACACAACTTTCTCTAGGTTGAATATGTATATAATATAATTTTTCCTTAAAATAACTTTGCACAAATGAGTTATATTGATGGTTTTTCATCTTTTCGAACTTTGGAACCGAGAGGAAAAGTGACACAGTTACAGGAAATAAATCATTAATGGATGTGATAATATTGAGCATATAAAGCAAAGTGATGTGATAACATTGGCTTATGTGGAGGATATAAAGTGGAAACATCATTCCTTGAAAGTTGGTGGTCTATAAATGTAACAGCATGCATGATTACTCGGGAAAACTCCTAACTAAATATAATTAATCTAATTATACTTTATTGAAGTTTATATATGAATGCAATTATCTCATTGTTTTGCATGTAATCATGGTTTTTCATGCTTATTTTAACTTGGGTCTTGGCTGCATGCAAGTTGTTACAATGATGCAAAGGTGTGTTTTGTTGAACCCTGGTCATTGGTCTTGTCATTGATGTCACATGTCATGGATTTTTAGTGCCTTCTTAGTGGTTCAAGATGGTTTTATGATAGTTTCGTTGTACTACATGTTTGGTTAGTGAGGAAGGAAGTCTAGTGTAAGCATAGAAATGGTTGGTATGATTGACTCAGAGATTTTAAAAGTTAGATATGATGGTGTCAACATGTGCAAAATCTCATACATTGAGGTTTAGGTCATTTGGTGGAATTCATAGTTAAATTTGGCTCATTTAGGCATGTTTCTAGAGCCTGATGAGGTATGTAATTTTGGTAAAGGTCGTGAAAATAAAATGCGATCATAGGAGGAGCCCAAGTATGGTGTCTATGGCATGTGTGAGTAGCAACAAGGCATAGTTCATCTCCCGGAGGAAAAATTCAAAAGCTCACCAAAGTTAGCATCAAGAACTAGTAGTGTAGGATAAGGTAAGTGAGATAGTTGTGAAGAGTATAGGCATAATTATGGATAAATAAAAATAACTCATGTATCATGTAAAGAGCTGTATTATGGTGCCTCACGCCAAATTTCAGAAAAAAATTTAAATGGGAATTTAAAGTTATTCAAGTTTTTATAAAACAAGTATCTTAAGGAATACAATTTGAGCACCCTGACTTCTTAACATTCAAGAAATATAGTTGATCCTTATTTGAATAAATATTTTGAGTAAGAAATTTACCATAGCTTGGAAGTCAAACAGAAAAGGGTGAGTTGTGGACCTGAAAGGTGTGAACATTGAGACTATTGTAGAGTCGGTTGCTAAAATCATGGGTTTACCAGTTGTTCGAAGGGAGGTTTAAAAACCAAAAAAGGAAGCCATTGATGAATTGAAGTTGTTCTTGCAAGGTAATGAAAAACTTACCACTCATTTTTCTGGTTTTCTTCACTCAATTTACCCCATCCTTTTGATGAAGTGGCATTAACCCTTATTTAGTTTCTTACCCTAAAATGTCATCACAAGTGTATCTACACCTACCATTTACCTATGCTAAATATCTTCGATATGGCCATAGTTTCAGCTTCCCATATTTTTTGTTTCGCTATTTAAAAGAGCATCTCTTGAAATTGATAAAACTAGTTCCCTTACTAAATCTCTTGAGGGTTATGCCAAGGAATAGGACTAAGACTATGAGGAGGAGGATTCTACTAAATAATCGAAGTCTCAGGAAGGTGATGATTCAGGGGATGAAAAGGATGTAGTGGAAATTGATTCCACTCAAAATCTTAGGGAGATTAAGTCAAAATATTCCTAGTTTTTCTGTCAAAACCAAAGGGGATTCAAGCATGAAGGGAAATTAGGTTTTTTTGAATGCCCAATTGGAGCAAAAAATTAAAGCGTTGGGTTGAGTGGGACCCGTGAAAGGGGATAATCATCTTTCCAAGATGGTGATGGATATTGAATAACTGAAAGGTGACATGAGGCTTACGAAGAGTTTTGTTTAGTTCCTCTTTAATGACTCGTACAAAATTAAAATGCAGGTTGAAGATATGGTGAAAATCACTAGTGGAGGCGGTCTTGAAATCATAAAAGCAAACTGCAACAACCTCTCCAATGAGGTGGATAACATTAGAGCTATTTTACAAAGCTATATGGAATGGAATGTTGTTACAGTGAAATCCACTATGCAACATCTTCAAACCCTCAGTCAATTGGTAAATCCTTACAAGCAAGTGGATGAGCATGGAAATCTGAAGAAAAGGAAAGGATAAGCTACTGAATGTGACCTTGCCTCATTGGTTGTTAATATTGAGTCTTTGTTAAAGGAATGGGAATGTTTTTTAGATGGTATGGAAAATGCCAAAAAGTGATGTTTGTCTGGGTGGTTATTATACTTTACTATTATTTTACTTTGTTGTTTGTTAGAATTTGGTCTAGTATTTACTGTTATTACTCTTTTTGTTGTGTTTTAAACTATTTTATATGCTCATGAAGTCGTTCTATATGTATATTTTTTTATACTTTGTAATGTCTTATCTGCTCATTTTGGAGCTCTGAATTGTAACGGTAGGGACCCCTCAACCCTGTTCTACCTGTAATAATTAAAAGAATAGAAGGAATTTTTGAAGAGCACTAAGAGCCTAAAGTTTTGCAATAAGTTTGAGATAATTTAGTTGAGAAACAATAAAGTTATGAATGTTTCTCTAACAAGTTTTTATTTCTCCAGGTCCTCCTATTAAAGTGGTAAAAAAAATGAATTGTTTTTTGTTAAAATGACTTGTGGAAAATGTTAAAACTCCTAAAAAGTTTTTTAAACTCCATCTAAGTAAAAACGATAGCACTTGTGGTTCTCATTGGTGATTGTTTCATACAGAGGAAATTCAGTGCTTTGAAAGATTTTTTTCATATAGCCATGAAGGTTAAAAAATATAGTTAGGTTGGTGATTGAATCTAGGATAATGAGGTGTCTCATCAGTTCTTCCTTTAGAAACCGTGATTTAAGGTGTCAAGACAAGGGGTGGAAAATATATTCACCAATTTAATTAAATGTAAAGTTAATCATTATAAATAAATGTAAATAACATGTAGAACACAGAAAACCAAATATAATGTGCAAAACCCCTAAATGGGTAAAAACCACAAAAAATAAATCTACTATGTGAGAAAACTTTTCATCCACCAGTCCAGTAACTCCCTCCTCACTTATATTCCATGTTTTTACCAGGATCACCCGATTTGCATGATATATCCTGAATATGACCTAAGATCATATTTTAAAATAACCCGAATGGTCATGTCCTTCTTAAGTGATGGGGAACACCCTGATTTAATTAGTTAGTTAATTAGATTAACCAACCACCTAATATAAAGTTTATATTTAAATAATAAGAATATATATTATTCTATATTATTTAAATATAAAATATATATTATGATACACTTAATATTATAGTTCTAACACTCCCCCTTAATATTAAGTGGGGATCCATATGCCAACATTACCTATTTGTACAAAAAGATTTATAAATCCATAAACCCTAAAGGTTTAGGCTAGCACATGTATTTGTGAGACTAAATCTCACCGTTTCTCATGGAAATATTCTTATACCACATCTCTAGGAGCCTTTTATAACACAAAGACCTCCTTTAAAAATAGATGCACACTGGATTGTATTTTCCGTAAACTCTATCAATTCACTTGTAAACTCTATCAACTTAGATCATATAAGATATTTTTTAAAATGATTTTAAACCAGAATAGAAGTATAGAGGAGAAGGAGTCAATCAACCAACCAACCGTTAGGAGGTGGAATTTCTATGCACACTCCCCCTCAATGGCAACTCTGAAAGGCCAAGCATTTCACACACTTGCAGTGTTTTACAACACACAATGACTTGTAAACATAACTATAATATTGATCTTCAGAAAAACAAAACTGGAGATCTCTATCACCATAAAGAACCTTCTCTCGAATAACATGCATATGAAATTCAATATACTTCATTATTTGATGTTAAACTAGATTATTTAACAAGAGTAATATAACTCTAACCACCACATAGAAAAAAAAATATTTACTTCACCTTCCATGTGTATCTTTTCCAATAGCTGCCACAACCACATGGCTCCTTTTCTTCTTCCATTATACTTCTCTGCCTAAGTAAAAGAAATGAAGACTGTTGGTTACTTTTGTTGTTCTAAGTAATGGTTTATGGACCAAAAAAATTGAACACATATCCAATATATTTTATATATAGCACAACATCAACATTGTTAGAGTTGCAATATCACTATAGACATCATAATAAGCATATAAATATTTATTGATTTCACTTTTAATCATATGCAAAATTTAAACACTAGTTGTATAACAACTAACATTAAAATATGCTAATAACTAATCATGTTAAAATATGTTGAAAAAAATCAACGCACTTATTCTTTTAAAATATGTATTAGATGCAATCATTATTAGACATCTCCAATACAAACAAAAGGGCATCCCCAAGTGTTATTTGATATGCATATAATAACATTTTAGTAATTACATACTAATAAATTCTAGAAATTTTTTATAATAAAATAGATATATATTCATTATCTTATTCTAATCCATTACAAAAATGAGATAAGACTTGATAGATAACATAGTTGAACATATAATGAAATCATACAATAATAATAACTACATATACAAAGGTGAATTTTTTCTCACAGAAGTTACTGAATAGAGAAACATGGAGCGGGGTCTGGGGGTAGCACCCCAAGCGTGCTCCCTGTCATGTTACAAGGTGGGGTTAAGGGGCAGCGCCCCTCGACGCCAAGCACAATTTATAATTAAATCCTCCTTTGAAATTGATAAAAATAAACTCTTTGTGATGAAAAAAAACATGATAATTACGACAATTCGTATAATCAAAATTTTGATAATAAATTAGGTTTTATAGAGGAAAAACACTGCAAAAAAGAGTTTAGAAACAATCCCCTTGTTTTTTGAAGTGCATATGTAAGTCGTATTTCAATGATTTTTCCTTTACTCGCGTCAAAATTTGATCTGTCAAATAAATACTTACACAAAAATGTATTAGTTTGACCATAATATTTAATCGAAATGTGAGTTATTTTTTAACAAAAATTTCCATATGAACAACGACGACAATTTAGTCATCATGTCGCAAAAAATTATCATTTTGAATAAGATTAACCTATCTAAAAAATAATTGTTCTAACTATTTTTCTTAGTTTAAAACCTAAAAGAATTAAATTCTTAAGTTTTTTAAAAACAAGAAGAAAAAATAATTAAAAAATAAAAGAATATATATAGAAAATATTTTGGAGCTATGCTCCTTTATATAATTAGCTCGGTTTGGGTGTTTGATATAGCTCGGTGCTCGTTATCATGTGAGGCGAGATCACATTGTGTAGACACCTATAATTTAGAGCGAGAAATTTAAATACTTAAATTTTGCTAATTATACCCGTTCTCACAAATTGATGACATATCGTTAATATCACACATTTTTCCTTTTATCATTGTTAATTAATTACATTACGTTAGTTAATTAACTCTTCTATCCAATAAGGACACCAACTAACGACCTTCCGTTAATCAACTCCCCTTTCTATCTAGATTAATTAATTAAGCTCCCATTTCTATATATATTAATTTATTATTCTTAATTAATTAATTCTCTCTTCTATTTAATCAATAAATAATCATTTATTTGATTAAAATCCTCTTATAACATAAATAATAATAACTATTCCTCTAAAAAGTTTTTATAAGCTTGCACACCTATTAACTAACCACTTTGGTTAATTAATAAACCCCCTCAATCCCATGAGTCACTAGAGGACAAACTAAACTCTCCTAAAGTAAACTCAACCACTTCTAAACCATGCTTATCCATAACTAATCCAACCTCTCTATTATCTCACATGTAAAGGGATGTAGATACTTTTTTATCCATTGGGCTATATAAAGAGCCATCCTCCTACCCTTCTTCTTACACCTTGCATGCTTATAGCTAATTTATAGGCATTTAATCTTAGAGCATCTTTCATTTGAGCTAATAAACTCATTCTTACATTCCATTCATCCAATATTTTAGGTCATATAGAGAGAATAAAAATGGTCTTGTAGCCATACTTTGATGAGCCTCCATTCCCAAACCCTTGAAGATCAAACAATCACCTTTGATTTCTAAGCGTCCATTCCCAAACCCTTGAAGATCAAACAATCACCTTTGATATCCATGGATCTATCTAGGTTCATTTAGTGTTTTTCGGTGATCTAAAGAGTAGATATTTAAATGCTTAGAATATTAGTTTGATTTATATTTTAAGTTCTAATGCATAATGTTGGTATGTAGTCTTGTTTATCTCTAAACATGATGATCTTTGTGTAGTTAATTCATGTTTTGAAACTATTAAGGTGTTAGTTTCAATTCCCTTTGCATAATTAACTATTACATTGATACACATTGTATTGGGGCAGCTCGGATGAGACTGCCAACCCCTTTAAGCAGAAAAAGGAGAGTACATGTGGTCGTAGCCACATTAATTAAGGTTGTAACAAGGTTTATAAAGCTTAAGATCTAAATTCTTCATCCCCATGTGGGAATAATATTCCATAAAATTTAAAAAAATGTAAAATATGGCCCGTGCCCAAAGGTAAATGCAATGGAGAAAAGGGACATGAAGTTATGGACAATAACTCTAATTTTCTTCATATGGTAAGGTTTTTGTTTGTTAATTTTCTTTCAAACCTTACATTGTACAGTGTTTAAGTATTTTTAAGTTTTGTTATCTGGAGCATGGAAACAACAATGCATGGAAACTGTTAATACAAAAGTTACAACAACCTATAAGGATATTGGGATTGTAAGGCAAATCTTCTAGTTGGCATTTCTTTGCACCAAGAAACGGCCCTCAGATCAATCCACCATGCATGAAGTTTTCAGAGTTATAAAAGTTGATGTTTTTATATTCATGTCATTTATGCATAAGTTAAAATGAAGAGAAGATTCGCGGAAAATTTTAGATTGAAATAATCTGTGATAGCGTGGTTCCTAGTTGTCTTAAAACACCAAACAATTTTTAAAAAGTTCCTAGTTTTGCTTAAAAAATTTTATCCTTTTATGACTATTAAATTGAAATTCGAAATGAGATAGCCAAAGGAGTAACCACCTTTGTGGCCAAGGTCAAATCTACATTAATTCTTGTCACATTTCCAGTCATTTGGGCACACGAATCCTAGTTGTTTACTCTGTCCAATTCAAAGAAAAACCTTTTTTAACTCCATAAATTATGTGCAATATAAAGCATCAAATCAATTCTTTATTGTGTTACCATTCCAAGCAAATCTAAACATCTATTCTCATAAATTTTGAGCCAAGAAAACATTAGATACTTGGATATTTAAAATCTTTAGGGAAAACATAAATATTGATAAGTATTACCGTGAGAGGAGAGAATAAATAGAAACAAAAACATAACATAATAGTTACGGCTTCCTTTCCAACTCTCATAATTCCTCTGCAGAATTTGGGATGAAATTTATTTTGAAGATTTGTGTAAAGAATCAATCTTGATGTGAAGGATATAATATAGAGCTATCGAAATTTTCCAATTTATTTAATCAATCAAATGGTCAAATGGAGTTATCGCAAATTGAGTGCTAAAAAAGGGGTGTGTCATTTTGATTGTTTGTAGTATGTTTGTTAACGAATTTGCGAGAGAAATAATAATCTCAAAACATGAAGCACTCATCAAAAGAGAACACAAACACAACCAGAGAACACACCCCCAACCATTAATAAGGCCCCATAAACATTCAACCTTTTTCATTTTAGATAGGTTGAATTAGGTTAAATTAAATTAAATTCACCTTTATAGTTAAAGGTATAAACTATAGTGTAGTGTTATATAGGATAGTTTTAACATTATATTCATTTCTATAGTTTATAATATATTATAACTAACCCACTTTCCACATTAAAAAAATGAGAAAGAATATATATTATCCTAATCAAAATTATAAAGATGGGCCGTGATATATAGAAAATATTTTAAATTTTTGTATAGTTTTTTAACTATTTAATATAGGTTTGTTTTTGGAAAGAGGGTAAAGTGAGGGTTTTAGAAGGTCCCACAACCTTGTACAAAAATCCCAGCAGCTAGATTAAGTGATGATGATTACATATAGAGAAACCCATGAAAATTCCAAAAAAAAAAAACAAACAGCTGAACAAAACCAAGAGTAGAAAAACAAAACATCAAAGGAGCTTTTTCAGCTCGATAATAGTATTCTTAGCCTAGATTGAACCCGACTCTTCGGCCAGCTGATCCACCAGAGTTAGCAGTTCAGAGCAATCTTTAGTGATGGCATCCCTGGTGTTATTAGTGAAAAATTCCCAAGCTTTGAGAATAGAGAAGGAATGTTGGAGCTTAGCCAGGATGGAGGTCACCAACTCAACACGTTCTTCAAGATGGTTGTCAGTGTCAGCAGTAGTTCTAATATTATCCTTTGTTGTGTTTCCAGTCACAGTGTCTTCCCATTTTGGAGTAGCTTCCATCTGAATATCCTGTGGGCTGATTTCACGATCATCCATGATGATATTTTCGGTACCACCGCTGGAAATTTAACCCCTCCTTCTTTAGCTCCTCATCCAAGCCAATCGGGCTAGAGTCAGGGGAGTCAAGATACACTTGGCTAAATCAAACAGAGTGTCTGAGAGGCAGAGCTCCGAGCTAGAGGTTGGGGAAGAAGCAGTGAACAAAACAACAACATCAGGGTCTTCAAGATAGGTCTGACCAAGGCAGGGTAGAGGAAAAACAACGGAAACAGGGGGAACAAATCCTATGAAGGAGGAACCCATGATGGCGGCATCAGATTTAGAGTTAGAAGAGACTTACAGGTGGTGGTGATGGCTGGAAGAGGGACGGGAAGCCGGGGATGGAAGAAAGGATGAGGTGGGGGTATGGTGGGGCCAAACATGCTTGGGGGGAAAAGGGTCAACTCAATAAGAGAAGTAAAAAATTTGAAGAGGAGGTAAATAAGGCCTTGATGCAGAATGGGGCCTTCTCCCTCCCTAACAAGATTAATGGAGTGCTCAAGAGAGTGGACCAGAAAATAATCTAGGTTTATTTTCTTCCCCAAGCATATGTGAGAAATAATGAAGAAGTGAGAACCGAAAACCAACTTGTATCACCCATCAATGATGAAATATCTCATAATAACCTCTCCAACTCTGTCCCAAGGTGGAAGCAAGGATTCCCAAACATAACCAGAAAGATATTTAGTCAACTTCTCACCTTTTCCAATAAAATCCTGAAGCTCCGCTTGCAAAGACCTCTTGAAGTAGACAGCCCCAGAGGCAGGAAGGCCAGTCACTGAGGTGATGACATTGGTGGAGATGGTGAAGTGGCTATTGCCAATTTGGACCCTGCCATGAGACCAGGTAGCTAGGGTACCGTAAGAAACCAAAGCTAAGTACCTGGACATTCTTTCTAGGAATGTAGTTACGCCATTATCCCTAAGAATGTTCCAGACTTCCTGGTCTTCCTGTAGACAAGTGCAACAAGTAGGTTCAATCCTTTTGAGTTGCCTTCCCATGGTGAAGATTCTGTAGAAATGAATTGAGGTGAGGAGACGCGAGTTGGCTTTAAAAGGTTCATATTTTCTGTGGGAGTCTTCCACATCACCCATCCTCCTATACCTATGATAATTATGATGAGAAAGGGTGTATCTCAGACCCAAATATATATGAATGGAGTAACTCTCTTCCCACGTGCTCAGATCCATAAAGCGTCACTTCAAAATTATGTGATAATCATGACCACCATCATTGGCAAGGGTGCAATGCTTTTTGTTAAGCTTGCTGATATAATGATCAGAATCCCACCGCCACGTGTTAGCTAGAAAATGAGAATTCATTATGGGCAATTTGAAGGAGATTGGCAGGGAAATTTCCTAACCACATTTGTTGAGTATCAAGGAGGACACCAATGTTAGCCATGCAATCGGCTGCCTTATTTCCTTCCCAAAAAATGTGATGGAATTTGATCTGCTGGAAGTTCCTTTGGAGAAGATGGATGTCAGCAATAATATTTTTAATAGTCCATTATCCTGGGTCTTCCTAGTTGAGGAGATTTATAAGATTGAGAGAGTCACTTTCCATAATTAAGGGTTCATTTCCAATTTTAAGAATCAGCTCTAGCCCCTTAAGGATAGCTAAGGGTTTAATGTGGTGGTTGGTACCCATGCTAAAGTTAGTTGCTATAGTAGCTTGAGGGGAACCAGTAGAATTCCAGAGGATCACACCTCCCATGATTTCCTTGGGTTACCCTTAGAAGCACAATCTGCATTGAGTTTCATCCAGCCTAGTGGGGGAGGGAGACACCGAATAGAAGAGAAATCCTAGAAAGAGAGTTTAACTGTGGGAAGGATCACCATCTACTGACACCATTCCTTGTTATTGCAGAAGTGGATTTTTGCTAATATTTCTTCCATAAGCAACTGTTAGTGGGAAATCATAGCACCCACAAATGATTCATGGATCTACTTTTCTAAGGCAGGGTCATTTGGTGTGATTTCATAACATTGAACTTTTATTAAGGTGTGGGACCTTGCAAAAATGGAAAATATCTCTAGATTAAAGGTTGGTTCTTTATCCCTCTTTTTAGGTGCATGCGTAAGGATTTGCAGAGGATCTATTTCTATACCTAATCTAAAACTTGCCAAGAAGATAGGGATAAAAGAGTATAAGAAATAAGAAATAACCAAACTACCAGGTGATGTACCAAAGGAATGATGAACACTTATTTTTCCTATAGACACAAACCAACAAAATGCATACAATAAACAAACACAAATAGCCAGATCTATAATGGAAGACCAAATGGAATCAAAAGAGACAAGAAAGGATCTAAGATCGATCACAGACATGTTTTACTGCTGTGGATTGATACAATTCATTAAAAAGTAGCCAAAAGGCAGAAACATATTACAATTTTAATTGAAGGCATGAACCCCACAAATCCCTTTGCTAGAAGGAGAAGGGAGCCTCAAAAACAAAGAATTTCCAACCCTTTACAATGAATCCTTCCCTTGTATTTATAGATTCGATCAAAGAGAAGAAAGAGAGGGAGAGAAGTGGAAAACCAGGTCAAAGATCAACCACTGTTGTTAATTCTTCTGATAAAGTCTGCTCCCAAATCCATCTTTACTGCATTGATCCTTGGTTTGGCACCTTTAAGGAAGAGGAAACGACAGAACAAATCAAATCCAATCTAGTACTTGGAAGAAAGAGATCCTGCATTAAAGGCCCAAATTTGGTTTTCCATTTTTCTCCCACCTAACCTCCCAAAAATTAAAGTTTCAGAATCCCATGGCATAGACGAGGTCGAGATCTTTCCAATGGTTTCAGATTTGCAATATTTCGAGCCCTGAGTCGAAAGATATGCCCCTTCAAAGTTTGTATCGAGTCCGTACGAATGGGTAGGAAATTTTTTTGACATGGTCCCCTTTTTGTATGGGATACGTGGCAGCTAGATTGGAACAAAAATTGGGCCTACGGGTCCACAATTTACCTATTATCTTTTGTGCAAAAAATGCAAAACTTAGATAAACTCCCACAGCCCCAAAGCTCCGCTGGACACGTGGATCCTTTTGGTTGGCTGGGAAATGCACTTCCATCTTTACCTTTGTACCTTTTGAACAAAAGGAAAATTTTCACCTTTCCCCCCGACTCCCCTGCCTTGGTTTTGACTCGAGCCTAAACGCTGACCTTTTTCCTTGGGCAGAGTTGCGGGCCATTTTGTAAATTTTACCCATTTTGAGATAACAAGGGGCAAAGAACCAACTTTTCCCCTGACGGCCCACTTTCCTCTGGGACATGTAGCAATCTGGTGCTCATTTGGGAAACTTTTCTTTATTTAACCCCTGAATCAGTGCCATTAAGACACTTGGCAGCCTCTGCCAACCTGGCTCATGCATTGACTATTCAACTAACTCTGCCCCTCTTGATAAAACACATGGAGGCACTGTGCTTGTTTGGAAACCCGACCCAAAGTTTTCCTTTGGAGGAGCATCAAGTTGGACAATTGTTAGTCTCCGTTGACCTGTGGATTTTTCAACAGTCCCTCTTACTTTTAGACTTTTGGCTACGTGGCGAGCTCGCGCTCATTTCGGTCTCCGCCTAGGGACCAACTCTTGGAGATGTGCCATGCTGACACTTGGCATTCTCTGCTTACACTTTTATACTTAGCCAAATTTGAAGCCCACCTTTTGACTCTATCTGACCATTTTCTACGTGGAGGGCTGGTGCAAGTTTGGGTTCCCCTTTTTGGATTCACCTTTGGAGAAGCACCGTTAGGACACGTGGTTTATTCCGCTGCCTCCTCCATACTTAGTCATTTTTGGACCTTGTTTTAATTGTTTCAAGATCGAGGACTTTAGATCTTTAATTTTTCTTCCCATTCTTATTTTTGATTCCTCTGCAGCATGGCCCCTTCTTTTCTGACCCTACTATCTCATAGTTGAGTCTTCCTATAACTTTGAGAATGGATTTAAGACATAGAAACGGCCCGACAGAGTCATTTTCTTTTACACAGGGTCCTTTAGCCTCTCTTGGCCTCTGCTACTCCATGGTTGAGTCCTTTTGCAGCCAATTTTCAGGATTTGAATGAGTTTTCTCATGTTCCTTACATGTGGGGTCATGACTCCATCCAATATTTGGCACGGGGGTGAAATATGCATAGCAATTTGGCAACTTATAGGGGTATCTGCCTACTAGATGAAAAGACCAATTGTCTTGTCATATCCGTTGGTCATGGAGTCAAGAAAGACAGTCTGATACTAATTCTGCCTCTGATTTCACGAGCCCAACTGCTTTCACTTTCAATTTTCATAAGAAAATCCCAAAATGAAGGTTTCTAAGAGTAGAAAATTGTTTTAACCCAGGGTTTCATCTATCTCTCTAAATGGACTGCATAAGAACAACAAAACAACACCACAACTATGTACTAAATTGAAATCATACATGCTTTAAATGGAACATGCAGAGCGTGTAAAGAACTTAGGAGAAAATCAATCTACACTATAGCAAGACGATGTGCATAAGCACTTAGAGGAAAGAGAAACTAAACTAATATGTATAGGGTGAGACTTCCCTTTTAGTATAAGTGCTTAAGATAGATCCCATTCACTAGAATTTGTAACTCTTCACCCTCCAACATATACAATTGGAAAGCATTGCTTCTTTTGCATCTTGTGATCATATAGGGGTCACTCCAGATAACATCAAACTTAGAATGCCTTCCTATTTTTGCTCAATCTGCGTCCCATTTCAAAACCAGGTCTCCTTCCTGGAGGGTCCTTACTTTTGCCTTCTTGTCAAAATATCTCTTGATTAAGGCCTGATTATTTTCCATTGTTTGAAGAGCATGTTCTCTAGTTTCTTCTAATTCTATCAGCTCTGCATACCTGGCCTCCATTGGCTCAAATTTAGACATCTCTAATTACTTCACGAGCTTTAATGTTGGCAACTCAAGCGATATAGGAAACACTACCTATTTCCCATAAATGAGCTTGAATGGAGAGCTATATGTGGATCTCTTGGGTGTTATTCTATCAGCCCATAAGGCTATTTTGAGCTTTATGTGCAAGGTCCTCTGATTCTCATCAAGAGTTCTTCTGATGATCTTTAGCAGGTTCTTGTTTGTGGAATCAGCTTGGCCATTACCTTAAGGGTAATAGTTTGATGAAGTGCTCAAATAAGTCCCATTCTTAACAGCCCATCATGTGATCTTAGAACCTATAAATGTTAATGCATTGTCTGATATGATGGTGGCTGGTACTCCAAATCTGGTTACTATCCCTTCATAGAAATCTAGGATACTAGACTCATTGGCTTCCTTAAGTGCCACTGCCTCGGTCCACTTGGTGAAATAATCTATCACTGTCATAATCCATTTGTGGCCTTGGCTTGAATTTGGATTGATGACTCCAATTAAGTCTAATCCCCATTACATGAAAGTTTGGTCAACTGAGATTGGGTGCAATGGAAGTGCTGCTAGCCTCTCTTTGCCTTTGAAGAATGCACAATTCTTGTGCCTTTTGATCCATGTGTGATAGTCACTAAACACTCTGGGCCAGTAATAACCTGCTTTCATGATTTTGAGTGCTTATCATTCTTGGAGAAAAATGGCCTCCAGCTGCTTCTACATGGAATTCTTGTAGCACTCTCTCCACCTGATATATTCCCAATGCATCTCAGCAAAATGCCATTGATGTCTCTTTTGAACAAAAAACCATCAAGAAGAACATATGGGATGGCTCGTAGCCTAAAATGTCCTTCTTTTTGCTTTACTCGTCACATGAGGACACAGGCCTATGTTCGAAGGAGGTGCACCATGTCTTGGGTCCAAAAAGGAGCAGATACGTCATCTCTCCCTTCTTCTTGATCATCTTGTAGAATAAGAACCAGCCTCATGTCTCATTGTTTGTTTCATCTTTTTGACCTAAGGCTAGTTATTCACACAACCCTTTCCCATGGACTAGCTTGGTGACCTTGATCTCAATGTCATATTCCATGACACGAGCAATCCATCCTGCATGCTTCTCATTCAGGTCCTTGCTGAGAAGGAATTCTTTGAACTCCTACATGGGAGACTAATAGTTGGATTTTGTTGTTTGAAACCAAATGGTTAAACTTATTCAATCCTCTGATCACCTCCAGAGGACATGTTTCTCAATGAAAGAGTACCTCGCGTCATAATCTTCTAGAATCTGGCTAAAGAAAGTAATTTGTTGTTCTGAGTAATTTCTTTGTTCTGCTGAACCAAGATTGTAGAAATTGTGTCGCTGCCACCAAAGGCATAGAGTATGAAGTCCTTGGAAAAAATCTGGATTCACAAGAGTTGGGGCTTGTGATATGGCTTCTTTGATAGCCTCAAAACTTGTATTTCCCCTTCAGCTGTCCCCCTGAATGTCCATGCTCTTCTTGAGCATCAACATTATTGGCTTAACAAGGGCAGCAAAGTTCAAAACAAACCTACGGAAAAAATTAATTTTTCCCGAGAAGCTTTCAAGAGCCTTCTTATGACTTGGCAATGGAAATGCTCTTATTGCCTGAACTCTCTCTGGGTCAATTTCTCAGATCCCTCCTTTAGATGCAATATGGCCTAGCAGGCTTGCCTTCAAGGGCCAAGAATATGCATTTCGTAGGGTTCAATGACACCCCAAAACTCTTGCATCTTTGGAATACCCATGCCTTACGTGGAAAAGATGATCTACTGCATTTTTGGAAAAAATAGTGATGTCATCTAGATAGATCAGTACTATTTTGTTGATCAACCCCTTGAATGCCATATCCATTGCCCTTTGTAAAGTGGCTCCGGCATTGGACAATCCAAATGGCATTTTTCTGTAGGCATAGGTGCCCCATTTGGTGGTGAAAGCTATTTTGAATTGATCATATTCTTTCACCATGATCTTATTGTATCTCGAATAACCATCTAGGAGAGAGAACCTCTCTGATTCGGACACAACTTGCAAAATCTTCTCCATCGAGGGGAGTGGGTAGTGATCTATGAGGGAGGCTCTGTTCAAATCTTTGAAGTCAAGACATAGCCTAATTTCTCCATTTTTCTTTCCGACTGGGACCAGATTCACAAACCAACTTGAGTGTTTGATTGGAAATATGATACTTTCCTCTATCATCATGTTCAGATCCTCCTTCATCAGAGGCTCAATATGTGCATTTACAGATCTCTGCTTCTACCTAAGGGGTTGAGCAGCTGGATCCAGTAAAATTGTGTGTTGTGCTAGTTTTGGATTGAACCCTCTTAGGTATTCATAACTACAAGAAAACACATCAATAAATTCTTGGAAAAGTTATATGAATTCATACCTTTCTTGCTTGGTAGCCAGTTTACCAATTTGAAGTGTTTTGTCTTCTCCTGACTCAGGATTGACTCTGAATCTTCTCCCCTAATTTTCATGTTAGCCTTATCCTTTCCAAACTGATTGTTAGGATTAAAAATGGATTCCAGTGTCACTAAGCCTTTGGGAATCTTGTTTGTATGCAATTTATACTATTTGATTACTGTACTAACTGCTCTAGTGTGCTTTGGTTTCTAGCTTGAGAATTCAACTTCTTCTTACAAAAATTTAATGATCTGTTGATCATTCTCAAACACCTGCTAGCATGTATTATTATCCGACACTACTAGCCTCACAACCACATGGATATGTGGTTATTTTTTTTCTCTTTTGATGTTTTTCAACCACATCAAACATTTCACCATGACTGTCTACAAGTCTGTCAGAAAACTTCATTCTCCTTCCTAGGTATGGACACAATACTGGAAGGCCTCGAATTCCTCCATGAGATCCCAGACCCTACTCTTATATTTCTTGATCAAGTTGTTTTTGACAAGCATTTAGTCCTCTAACTTTATTGGAAACCAGTTCACTATCACCAAACACTTGCAAGTTCTTGATCCCCAACTTCTCTTGCCCAATGAAGACATTGGATTCAAAACTCATATTCAGCAGTGTTATTTGAGCAACCAAACTAGAATCTGAAGGCTGAATAATATCTCATACCTCTGTGGGAAAAAATCATGGCTCCTCCTCCAGCTCATTGTCTACTCCTTGAGCTATCAAAGAACAATTGTCATACCTCATTGTCATCCTTGTATTATGGCTTAGTTAGGTCAGGAGGATGTTAACTCTCTTCATGTAGATAGTAGACACCTAGCTCAGATTATTCCATCTCCTTATAGGGGTCAAAAGAATGATTTTTGTTGGCCCACTCGTCGAGATTCAAATCTGGGATACAGCCCACCTTGGTGTTTGCTTCAGAAGTGCTTAAGAGGTATTCTTGATCAAAAGATGAGCAATTTGGCATTGATTTGGTCTAGGCACATAGGATTCAATATGATAATCAGCAATAGGTTCAGATCTGAATTGTGGCCTTCACCCCATACCTTTTCCTAAAGAGCATATGTGACCAATCAGCAGACAGGTAGCCCCCAATTTTGGCAGTGAAGTCCCTGGACTGACACAAAGCAAAATGTGGTGGAAAATCTATTATTGACATGTTTTGCAAAATAGTCACATTATGAGCAAGCATGTAGAGTGAGAATTACATCCTTGATGATTCCCACAGTTTTCACTGTTGTCCCATCTAATTGGACTACTCCTATAGAGATGAATTCATATTGGAGACTCAACTGATCAGCTATTTGTTTGGGCATCACATAACTACCAGCCCCCAAAATCAATCATACAATTATGCACCAATTTGTCTCCAATAATCAATGAGACATAGAAGGGAGGATGTCTCATGTTATTACCTTTTTGTTCTTCATGGTTTCTCCCTAGGTTGAGCTGCATTGGAAAGCACTCTCTCTTGTTGGTTAGGGGGGCGGTTTGAAATTGACCAATTCTGCATGGTAGTCTGACAATAGATCCCTCTACCCTAAAATGGTCAGTGACTCCCGTAGTGAAATGTTCACACTTGTCCTTTTAATTTTCTCAATAATATTGAATGAGCTATCTTTTTGCTGCTCCTTCCTCATACACATTTCTTTCTTGCACATGGGTTGCTACAACCGGTACCTGACTTGATCTGAGAAGGTGGCTTGGGTTGGTTTTGTATGTTGGGAGTTACACTTGGAACACCAAGACCTTGTGGAGAGATGGAAGGTTGAGGTTCACCTGAGTTCAATGGTTGGTCCTTCTCTAATACTTCTCTTTTTGGAGTGTGTATTGGCAACCACAGTTTAAGGAGGGAAGTGATTCATCCCACAAAAGTCTTCAGCCTGACCAATTGACAAGCATAGCCTCTCCTAGAGGTTCACCTAGTTGAGCTCCTTGTTGCTGATCTCCCTCTTGGCCAGGTTCTTGTGGCAACATACTAGGTTTGCACCATCAAATCCTACTTTAGAGCACCATTAAAACTCATTGATTGGTTATGTGGCCAACTGCATGGAAAAAACCAATCATATTCTTAGTGCCATATTGTTCTGTGTAGGAACCAATGCCCTTGATGTTGAAGCTGTGTTTGCATCATAAGACCTAAAAGGTCTAGCATCTTGGGGCTATCTTTGGTTCTGGATCTGATTTTTAGTCTGAGATAGTAGCCTATTCTGCTGGTATTGGGGTCTAGCTTGATATTGAGCCTGAGGCTGATATGTCCTAGAGCTCTGAGCCTGCAGTCATTTGATGATCACTAGCTCATTTCCCAGGCTTTACAGTTTCTCCATCACTTCCTGAAGCTCTTTAGAGATGTTAGATGATGAAGTGGAAGCTTCAGATAAGATTTGACTCCTGGGGTTGGGTATAGGAGCTAATGTAGGCATTTGGCCAGTATCTGGGTTTCCTAACTCAGGGTACAGAGGCATGGATGGCCTAGGAGTGATTTTACCAGCATGAATCAGACATGGTTATCAACCCCTATGGAAAGGCTATAGGCTGCATACAATGTAGTTCCCCCCATTGACTGAATCATCAGAGAAATATCATAATTTAAATCCCTAAGAAAGTATAAGAAGGCACCTTCATTCCTGGGTTTTACCACTGTTGGAATTATGTCCTGGGTCCACAGAAATCTAAGGTTAAAGTCTGTCATTTTCTCATTCGGGGCTCTCTTGATAGTTATTAGTTTCTCCAACAAAGATAAGTTATCACCCTTCTCTCCCAACTAGTTATGGAGGGTTGTGCACAGCTAGTTCTAATTTTGGATAAAGCTTGCCTCATGACTCTTGAACCATTGTGAAGCTTTCCGCTTGAGTGAAGAAGTGAGAAGCTTGACTGCAATGTCTATCTCATGGATCTCATGGATTATACATACATTTGCAATATCTTGGACATGATCATTAGGAGAAGTTTGGTTTTCCCTAGTGAAATATGGGATACTCTTTAATGTTGTAATAGAAACTAGATTTTGTGCATTCAAGGAAATTGGACTACTGTTGGTGAAGTTAACATAAGGATTTGGCTCAGCCATTCTGATCAGTCTGAGCACCCCTCTTGATTGAATGAATGGTTTGCTAGGAGGAGGTGTTGATAAAGCTTTGCTTGCTGGAGATAGAGACTTCTGGGATCTTCATCCTCTTCTCCCTCTGTCTGGGGATAAGTCTAGATAGACAAACAGTCCCTCTTCTCTGGTTCTTGACCGTGTTTGTATTATTCTCATGAATTTACTTGGACTGCTGAAACTAGTAGATTTGTTTCTTTTTGAGTCGACAAATGTACAGTTTTAAGGCTTCTTAAAATCCAGAATCACAAGTGTAGATCAATTCCTATAGTAATAAGATGGAGACTTCTTGGTCCCATCAGGCGTGCCAAAACTGTTAGTGCGAAATCACAGGACCCCCAGATGAGTTAGATAGGTCTTATTTTCTAAGGTAGGGTCATTTGGTGTGATTGCATAACATTGAACTTTCACCAAGCTGTGGGACCTTACAAAACTAGAAAATTTCTCCATATTGAAGGTTGGTTACATTATTCCTCTGTTTAGATGCATACGTGAGGATTTGTAAAGGATCTATTTTTATACCTAACCTAAAAATTTCCAAGGAGACAGGGGTAAAAGAGTATAAGGAATAAGAAATAACTAAACTACTAGGTGACGCACCAAAGGATATGATGAACACTTATTTTACCTAATAGGCAAAAACCAAAAAAATTTATACAATAAACAAGCACAGATATCCATATCAGTAATGGGAGACCAAATGAGAAGTAAAAGAGACAAGAAAGGATCTAAGATCGATCATAGACATGTTTTATTACTATATGGATTGGTGCAATTCATTACAAAATATGCCAAAAGGGATAAATGTATTAAAAGTTTGATGGAAGGCCTGAAACCCCAAAAATCTCTTTGCTAGAAGGATTAGCAAGCATGCAAAAGAAGGGAGCCTACAAAACAAAGGAATGTCTGATCACTTTACAATGAATCATGCCCTTGAATTTATAGATTCAACCTGAGAGAAGAAAGAGAGGGAGAGAAGCGGGAAAATAAGGTCAAAAACTCAACCATTGCTATTAATGCTTTTGATAAAATACTGCCCCCAAATTCATATTTACTGCATCAATCCTTGGTTCGGTGCCTTGGAGGAAGAGGAAACGGTGGAACAGATCAAATCTGATCCAGTTGTTGGAGGCAAGAAGATCATCAATTGAAAGGCCTGAACACATTTCTTCTATTTTTATCCCACCTAACCTCCTCAACAATTAAAGTTTCAAACCTCCATGGCATGGGTGAGGCTCGAGATCTTTCCAATGGTGTCAGATTTGTAAATATTTCGATCCCTGAGTTGAAAGATATGTCCCTTCGAAGTTTATAGCGAGTCTGTACAAATGTGATGGGAAAAAAATTTGAGGAATGGGTCCCCCTTTTGGCATGGGACATGTGGCAACCAGATTGGAACAAAAATCTGGGCCTATGGGTCCACAATTTGTCTTTTTTCTTTTTGCACAAAAAACAACGCAAAACTCAGAAAAACTCCCACAGCCCTGAACCTCTGCCTGGACACGTGGCTCCTTTTGGTTAGCTGGGAAATGCGTTTCCATCTTTACCTTTGTGCCTTTTGAATGAAATGGACAAATTTTCACCCTTTCCTCCTGACTCCTCCTGCTTTGGCTTTGACTCGGGCCTAAATGCTGACCTTTTTCCTTAGGGTAGAGTTATGGGCCATTTTGTAAATTTTACCCCTTTTGAAACAACAGGGGGCAAAGAGCAAACTTTACCCCCGATAGCCTACGCTTTCCCCTGGGACATGTGGCAGTCTAGCACTCGTTTGGAAACCTTTTCTCTATTCAATCCCTTGAATTAGCGCCATTAAGACAATTGGTAGCCTCTCGCCAACCAGGTTCATGCATTGACTATTTAACCAAATCTACCCCTCTTCATGGAATAACATGTGGAGGCACCACACTCACTTGCATACTCCAGACACAAATTTTGCCTTCGGTTAGGAGCGTCGAGTTGACACTTGTCGGCCTCTGCTGATACATATGGATACTTAGCCAATTTAGAAACCCTCGTTTTGACTTTGTTTGACCATTTGGGCTACGTGGAGGGCTGATGCAAGCTCATTTAGCCTCTCCACTTGGGGTTCAACTCTTCCAAGTTTGTGCCACAGTTGATACCCTGGCATTGCTTTGCTCTACAGCTTTTATACTTAGCCAATTTTCAAGCGCACCTTTTGCAACGTATGTCTGGGGTTTTAGATGCATGGAAGCCTAGCAGCAAGTTTCGGTTCTCCTTTTTGGATTCACCTTTGGAGAAGCACCATTAAGACATGTGGTCTCTTCCACTGCCTCCTCCATACTTAGTCGTTTTTGGACCTTTTTCTTGAACTATTTCAAGCCCGAGGACTTTAGATCTTCATTGTTTGTTTCCCTTCTTGTTTTTGGTTCCTCGGTGGCATCGCCCCTTCTTTTTTGACCCTGCTATCTCATAGTTGAGTCTTCTTATAACTTGGAGAACGGATTTAAGACTTAGAAATGGCCCGATAGAGTCATTTTCTTTTGCGCAAGGTCCTTTAGCCTCTCTTGGCCTCTGCTACTCTATGGTTGAGTCCTTTTTCAACCAATTTTCAATATTTGAATGAGTTTTCTCAGGTTCCTTGTATGTGGGATCATGACTTGATCCAATATTTGGCATGGGCGTGAAACATGGATAATAACAACCATTTAGGTTGTCTTGGAATAGAATAGCGATATGGTTGGCCACCCTCTCATGATCCATACACTGGTCTTTGAAGATTATCCTATTTATCTCTTTCCAAATACCCCAGAGGCCATGGGGGAGGATAAATTTCCAAGCTAGGGAAAGGACTAGGTGAGAGAAGGGGGAACACCATTGAATGAGGGTATCATGAATTGAGTCGGGGAAAGTCCAGACAACTCCAAAAAGTGTCAAAAGAAAATTCCAGACAACAGACAACTCCAAAAAGTGTCAAAAGAAGGAGATGAGAGGAGGACTCCAAGGCTTTGCAATAGAGAACATAGCATGTGGGAAGGGAGAAGCCTCTCCTTTTTAATTTCTCTCTTGAGAGGAAAGCATTCTTAAAGGAGATCCAAGAAAAGAATATGATTTTGGGAATAGACTCTTTGGGCCAAATTTTGTGGAGTGGAGGTCCAGAGCTGGTTTGGAGCTTGGAGTCATAGGAAGCTTTAATAGAGAATGATCCAGAGGGTGAGAGGGGCCAAATACGATCATCAGCAGGTGAGGAGAAAGGAATATAGAGAGAGGAAAGGGCAATTCTCAATTGATTCAAAAGTTGACTTTGATGGGTGCTGATGCCTGATCAATCTGGTAAATGCCAAGAGGGGATTGAATTAGACTCTCTCCAATAACCAAAAACTTTCTTGCCATGGCGATTGATGAGGATTCTTTTGATAGGGTCTTAAACATGGTTAAAGCATAGAGGTTTTTCACCTATCCACCAATCCAACCAAAATTCAATTAATCTACCATTTCCCAACCTCCACTTGGTTCCAGCACACAGAAGAGGAAAAGAGATGGTAACTAAGTTCCAAATATCCGAGCCGCGGGGTGGGGAGGAGAGAAGGAAATCTTCATCTTGTGAAAAATATTAAGACCTAAACATCTGAGCCTAGTTCTAGTTACCTTGAGCAACTTCCTAGCCAAATTTAGCCATCAGAGCAACATTCGTATCAACAATCTGTCTGATCCCAAGCCCTCCCAGATTGGTCGGCTTACAGACTTCATTCCAAGAGACAAGGTGTATCCACTTTTTGATTCTCTTAACAACAAATATCACTGAGGAAGGTATTTTGAGAAGAGACATGAAATAGATAGGTAAACTCTGAAGAGTAGCTTTAACCAATTGAAGTTTTCCATCCTGAATAAGAATGGCTCCTTTCCAAGAGACCATTTTTTTTTTGGTATCTCTCAATGACTGGATTCCACAGATGCTTGGATTTCTTGACTTTGAAAAGGGGAATGCCAAGATAGGAGGAGGGTAAGTCTACAATTCTGCAACCAAATATGTCAGCAATCCTCCTTTGAGTTTGTTTAGGAAAGATATACTACTTTTGTTGAAGTTAATCACTTGCTAAGAGGCAAGTTGATAGTTTTGTAAAATTTCTTTGAGGGCGGGAGTTTCAATCACCGAAGCAGCACTCAAGAGTAAAGTATCATCCGCAAATTGGCTATGAGTGGCAGCTGGGGAGTTGGAACTGATTTTGAAACCAAAAATGTTAGATTGACTCTTGGCAGCCTCAAGAGCTCTGCTGAGGGAGTCTGTCATTAACAAGAAGAGGAAAGGAGACAAAGGGTCCCCTTGTCAAATAGATTTGATATTTTTGAAGAATCTTGTCGGGATGCCATTTATGATGATCGAGAAGTGAGGGGTTGTAATGTAAGAAAAAATCTAGTTACACCATCAATTGTCAAAACTGTAACTTTTAAGTACCCAGATCAAGAAAGTCCAACTAACTCTGTCGAACGCTTTTTACATGTCTAATTTGAGGATCATCCCTACAGACTTCGAGTGTTGGGTAGAGTGGATGGCTTCATGAATAGTGATGATACCCCCTTGGATAAAGCGTCCACTGATGAAACCATTCTAATTCAACGTGATGAGGTCATTCATCAGGGGTTTAAGTCTTGTGGCCAACATTTCGGTGATGATTTTATAGGAGGTGTTGCAGAGGCTAATTGGCCTGAAGTTGGCAGTAGACTTAGATCCAAGAGCTTTAGGAGCAAGAGAAATGAAGGTAGTATTCCATTCTTTCAAAAGGGATTTGCTCGACTAAATTCATTTACCGCCTTGAAGAGATATTGCTTGATGATTTCCTAGAATATTTGGAAAATGGTAGCAGGGAAGCCATCAAGGCTAGGAGCTTGTCCCCTTTCATTGTGAAGACCACTTTATGAATTTCCTCCATAGAGAAGGGTTTCATTAAATTGACATTCATAACATTAGAGATTAATTTAGGAATGTGTTGAAGCATCTTGGACATAGCTTTCTCGTTGGGAGGGTCCTCAGCCTGAAGGAGATTAGAATAAAAAGAAACCAATTCATTAGAGATCTCAATGTCAGATGTTAAAATATTACCTGCCGGAGTTAGCAGTTCTCTGATTTTGTCCCTGCTTTTGTGTTTAGAGGTTGTAATGTGGAATAACTTGTTGTTGCGGTCTCCCTAGTCCAACCAAACCACCCGAGATCTCTGCTTCTAATAGGTATCGTCTTCTTTCAGTATATTATGAAATTTGCTGAGAAGATTCCTTTCTTATTTATGGATTTGTTCCGTTCTTCCTTTAACCTCCATTAGAGCTGAAATGTTAGCTATTTCCTGAGTCAACTTTTGTTTACGAAGTTTGATGTTGCCGAACATTTTGCTCTTCCAAATCTTAAGCTGATTTTTTATTTCCTTAAGCTTACTGGAGAACTTAAACATATCAGAGCCCTAAGTTTTGATGTACCACCAACTCTTAATAAGAGGGTCCATGTGATTGTTTTCAAGCTAGGAAAGCTCGAATCTAAAGGGAGGATTTTTTATGTTCATCTTGTTGTTGGCACATAGAATTAAGGGGCTATAGCTAGATGCCGCTCGAGCTAAGGAAATGAGAAAGAAATCAGGGTAAAGAGAGATCCAATCCAGAGATCCCATAGCCTTATCCAATCTGCTTTGAATGTGATTTCTAGCCACTCTGCGATTAGACTAAGTGAAGGAGGTACTATGTAGGTCCATATCAAAGAGAGTCTCCCCACATATGAAGTCAACCAGAGCTTCTATGTTGTTGGGGTTAGTAAGGGCTCCTCCTTGCTTTTCAAAGGGGTAGAGAGTGCAGTTGAAGTCTCCTATAATGAGCAATAGGAAGTTTCCACAACTTTTTATGAAATTTGAAATGTCTTGCCAGAGTCTTTCACGTTGGGATTCCAAATTAGGGGCATAAACATTGATTTCTATCCAAGTAGATTTAGAGTCTACCTATTAGAAGATAATGCACAAAAAATTGGGGTGCTGAAGAAGGCATTCACCTTTGATGTATTTTGGGTCCCAAAGAGTGTATAAGCCTCCCGAATTACCTATAGCAAGCTAGAAAGAAAAAGAGGCAGTAGACCAAATTTTCAAGAGACTGTCATCCTTTTTGAGTTTGGTTTCTTGAAGCATAATAATGTAAGGAGAGAGGTTAAATTTCATATCCTTGAGGACCCTCTGATTTTGTAGAGAGTTAAGACCTCTTATGTTCCATGAGATCACCTTCATTTCTTGGATTTGGGTTTACTCCCCATAACCATGGGGATGGTGCTCTGGGTTCCTTAGGTCACATTCAGGGCTGATTCTTGTTGAAGCTTGACATTTCCTGGGATACGCCCACGAACTTTCCCCATTCCGATATCTGATTTCTTGCAACGGCTTCGGGTTAGGTGGAGGTTCAAACTATCATCAGAGGTTTGAGTGGAGGGGGAGATCTGGGAATAAGATAGGGGGAGGAAAGGTGGAACGAGGAAAGTGGAGCCAACAAGAGGAAACTCTTAGCCAAGAATGAGGAGAGGGGGAAGGGAGAGGAGAAGGCAAAGAAGGGGGGACAGAAACAACCACTAAGGGGGGAACAATCACAGAGGGGGGAGGGGAGGCCAGGGAAACCTCCATGGGGATAGAAACCATAATGGAAAGAGGCAGAGGGCAAGAGGGGTTACCAAGTTGGAGTCGGTAGTGATCTCTCCTTCTTCAAGGAAGGCAAAGGGGTTGGAAGTAGGGATGTCCGGGGTCTCTTCAGGAATAATCTTTGGAATATATTTTCCTTTCTTCTTTGGAGAGGTTACAAGGGTTTTGGGCTTAGGCTGAGGCTTAGTGGGGCATCCAGTTGCTTTGTGACCAATGCTTTTACAAATTGAACATGCTTGTGGAATATATTCATATTCAATGTTTTGAGACTAGGTTCCAAAATCCGATAAGAGATCAATCAATTTTGGGAGTGGGAAACTGACATCAGCATTGACATAGAAACCAGCATAAATGAATCTAGTTTTGGCCTTTTTCACCTTGTCTATTGCAATTAGAGAACCCAGAGATAGAGCAATACCTTTGATGCTCATAGGGTGCCACAGCTCCAGAGGAAGGCCCGAAAGATGAACCCAAATTGGAGCCTATGTCATTGTTTCTGTGACTGAGTTGAAGCTAGGTGACCATTTCCTAATGTAGAACCCTCTTCTACCAAAGAACCATGGACCACCCAGAATAGCTCGAGCAAAGTCTTCCTTCATGCTGAAAGAGAAGAGGAAAAATCAGTTTGGCATCATAGCTATTTCTAGGGCACCACAAGGTTTCCATTTCATGCGAGCCCATTTTTTGATATCTTCGAGGGGGGGTCTAGGACCCATCATCTTACTTACTAGGGATAGATCTCTAGAGGCAGAAGTATCTTGCGTGATGTGAGAGGTGATGTGAAGAGATAAAGACCCATCAGAGAGCACATGAGTCAACTTCTCCGAATGGGAAGTAGAAGAGGACCCCTCCACTATTTTTTTCCATGCCTTCGGGGTGAGGTTGGGGAGACAGGCCCCCATATTTTGTAGGGTGGTACTCCTGGTTCAGACCAGAAGGGTCCGACATTAGAGCCAATACTAGGGGACTTAGAAATTCAAAAAATTAAGAGGGCGGCAAAAAAATCGGAGTTGAGTTTTGATTTAATATAGGTTTTAATATAAACTATATAGTATATATTCTTTTATTTTAATTTTTGTAAATCATATTTTTATAAACAAGATAGTTTGAAACTATAGTATGATTTTTAAAGACATGAAATAAACTCTTAAAAAAGGGGGCCCAAATGACATGGGCCCAAAATAAAACAATTATACCAAAAAAATTTACCAAGGAATACACAAAATTACGAAGACAATAATTTTCACTCTACCAATAATTTTGTTTGAAAGCCTATTTACATGTAGCTTGTATCCTCTTCTTGAATTTAACTTGTGTTTTTTAATTTTGAAATCATTTACCCTACACACATTTGAAACTATAGAGAAATATAAATATTTCATATATTAATTTACACTTACATGTATGTGATTTTTCATGCGGAGAGGGAAGGGGGGGGTGGTTAAATAGGATTCCAAATAATTTAACCACCTAAATTCTCAACCGTTACAACCTTAGGTTATTTAGGTTTAATTTAATTTAAAAATAGAACACGATATAACGTGGGAAAACCCGTAAATGGGTTAAAACCACCGAGAATAAATCCACTATGTGAGAAACTTTTTCATCCACCAGTCCAATAACTCCCTCCTCACTTCTATTCCATTTTTTTACCAAGATCACCCAGTTTATGTGACATATCCTCAATATTACCTAAGTTCATATTTAAATAACCCGAAGGGTTATGTCCTTCTTAAGTGACGGGGCACACCCCAATTTAAATAGTTAGTTAATTAGATTAACCAACCACCTAATATAAAGTTTATATTTAAATAATAACAATATAGATCATTTTGTATTATTTAAATATAAACTATATATTATGATACACTTAATATTATAGTTCTAACATAAGGGTCTAATATAAAAAGATCTTTATAAATCTGTTGATAGCTGCAAATTGTGCCTCAATCCATTGTGACAGTCAAAATGGTAGATCTCCCTTGATATCAAACAATGGAGTTCATCCATAAACCAATGCAAAGAAAGGCTAGGATCCAGTCTCCAGAATATCTCTAAGGAAATTGATCAATCAAAAAGCCACAAAAGTGAAGGAGTACATGTTTGAAAAACCACAAGACATAGGATGAGGGTTTTGTGTTGAAATCTTGGCTGAGCTAAGTCTATGAATGTTTTTTCACTATGAAAACTTGGTCTGGCATAGAAATGAAAAGTTGAAGATATATGTGCTCTGGCATAAGGAATATCATGATTTATCCATCTACTTAAGTCATCTATGATGTTTTTCTATACCCAAAATCAAGTCACCTCTTGACGTGGGTAACACTGTTAAATATGTCCTCACACTATGCACTAATTTTTTTGAGATCTGGGAGCTATTTGAAGTGTGTCAAAGAAATTGAATACATGGAGAAGGTGTTTATGAGTCTCACAGATCTATAGGAAGAGGAAATTGTTAATTTCATCAAAGAATGAAGCAGTAATTAAATTTTAAAGGCTCTTGGGCATACACAAGTGTTCTAAACCCTCAATCTAGGGATTGTAGGTAGAAATTTGTTTGAATATCTAAATGTATCAAATGAAAAATAATAAAAACTTGTAGAAGGCTCTTTCTACACACCATGAATCATTTGCAAAAGGAATAAAAGTTTTTCATTAAGGATGGTAGAAGAATTCAATGAGATTTTTCTTTCAAAAATGTTTTTTTAACTTCTGTAGAACTAGAAACCAAGGTTTTTGATGATTTTATTTAATGAGCTATCCAAATTAATGTATAAAGGTTCTATGATCTATCCAAATTAATGTACAAAGGTTCTATTTTGGATTAAAAGTGCAAAACCTCTTGACATAATTGGGAAACACAGAAACACTCTTCATGTTTTCAGTATTAGTTGAGCATTTGAGTGCAACTGTTTCGTTAATTAAATCCTATATCTCATTGTAGCTCCTCCTAAAGCTAAGTGGTGGATAAGTCAACCTCAATGTAGCTTGAATTTATTTCAAAAGTTCAATTATGCATGACAAAGGTGAAGTTGGTCAATAGTGTGGCGAGTCATTGTCTCAGCTCACAATATAGGTGAAATTACCTCCAAGAAAGTGTTACAATGATTCAATATGTTATAATGAACATCAAAGGAATATTGGAAGAAATGTTTTAAACCTATATTAATCTTAGAATATTAAATGTTAGTACTCCATTATTATTTATATTGTTTTGATATTTACCGCAGGGGTAAATATTATTCACTATTTGTTATTACCTTATGGTTGATATAGTAGGTCAGTAACAAGTTGTTAGCTGTTATATAATGGTTAAAACCACTTTCGTAGTTAGGAGAGTGATTTCCTATTTTATAGGAAACACCCTCCCTATAAATATGTAATCTATTGTACGCTGAAATACATAGAATACAACTTATTATTGTTGTGCAAATCTGTTGTGGCATTTTTATTTGGTATTAGAGTGATTTTTATCTCGAAGGGACATCATTGACATTGGATCCTATGTATTCATTTCAATGCTGACCTCATGGACGGTGGACCTGCATGTGCTCCTCCAACGTAGAATTCTAACTCATCGTCAACATTGAATTCTGCCGTAGGTGCATGAATAGAGTTCTGATATAAATTTGCTCTCTTGTAAGTGTGAAGTTTTATTTATTACTGCAATAGTATATAACAACTAAGCTTATGGCTGCAAGCATGCCGATTAGTAATCTAGTGTTGTTTCTGTATGTATTTATGAGGAAACGGTCTTATGGTGTCATGCTCTCTAAAGGAGGCATGTGTCTAATCTATCCAGGAATTATTTAGAATTTCAATAAACTCTACATTTATTCCTTCGTAATCCACTCCCAATTCCCTAAGTTGCGTTCAACACTGAATTTGAATGAACTAGGAAAATTTTAGAAAATGTTAAGGAGGTTCTATTAAGAATTAAGAGAAGCAATTATTCCAAGTGGAACTTTTATCCCATGGTGCTTTTTGTCAATGGTCTTCTCATACTTGTTAGAAGATTTCAGTGCTTCGCCCAGATCCATTGTGCATTCAGATCTAACTATTTGAATTAAGGAATTGGATCCGCCTTATCAGTAAGGAAATTCGACTCAAAGACGAGTTTTTTTCACATTTATTTCAATATTGAAGTCTGTTGTGCATTTTCCAACATTCAGTCACGGTAGTGAGGGCCAACAGTCCATGTGGGTGATGTATGTGTTTGATCTATCACATGCTCAACTTGCATGGTACCTACTTAAACATGCCCTCTAAACTCGCCACTATCAACGCAACAAATTACCATGGTCTTCATTTGTGATTTTAACAAGAAAAACATTGAATTTTCTACACATGTCACTTAATAGAGAGCTGGATCGTCATTTTCATTCCAAAGGTGTGTGTTTTTTTTTGGGTAGGTTGTTATAAGTCGCGTGTCGTTTAGGTATAATCTATTTCTTTAAAGATTTGAAAGTAATAAGCCAACGGATCATCTTAGAGTCGACGTATGTTAAAAATAGGGGTTTGTTTAAAGTTCAATCCTTCATAGTTTTTTTTATTTTTTTTAGTGTCAAGTATGATTTAAGGACTAATGTGTAAGAACATACTCTGTGTCCAAAAATAATAGTCGTGTATCATTGTTTTTGTCAAGTGTTGTCGTTAAAAGTATCAAGGGGTCATATTAAAAGTCGGTATTGTCATTTTAATTGTCTTCCATGTGTCTATTTTGAGTCTTTCATTAAAATCATAATTTTGTTGTTGTCACATCCATTTCATTTTCAAATAGTCTAGTTGTAAAAATTTGTAAAACCAAAAAAAAAGAAAATTCCTTGCGAACGTATTTTTGGTGTTGCCCGATGTCTGAAAAAAAAAAAATTCACATTGTGGGGGGAATAATAAAAAATATGGGAATCATTGAGCTTCATATTCAAATCTAAATGAGTTAGCAATGTGTCACTGGAGGATGGAGGCAACAGACGACAGAGGGCAAACAACGTCCTCTCACCAGCTGCAAGTGATGGGACCGCAAAATGAGGTTGTGGAATTTTGTTTCAGTGTGATTTTTTCAGTTGTAGTGTACCTATCATTTTTCGTAATTCAGTTTATAGTATGTTTCAGCTGTAATAAAGTGAGCAGATTCCTATGTAATTTCCTAATGTGAAAATATAGTGGAAATATGAAAGCACAAGGAAAAATAAGCATCATGATACTTAAAGAGGATGAACATGGGTTCATACCTCGAATGGGGGTTCCTTTTTGGTGGACATGGGTCTATATTTGATGAACAAAGGTTCATATCGGATGAGGAGGGGTTTATACTAAGGTTGTTGGTCAGCCTTTTCAAAACCATCAAAGAGCTAAGATCATGAGCACAAACGAGTGGCAAGCTATAGAAGAAATGTGATTATTTTTCTCCCATGTTCGCACTAAGGGGGGAATGTTAGGAAATTAAATGTTAGTGCTCCATTATTATTTATATTGTTTTGATATTTACCATGGGGTAAATATTATTCACTATTTGTTATTTCTGTATGGTTGATACGGTAGGTAAGTAACAAGTTGTTAGTTGTTATATAGTGGTTAAAACCACTCTCATATTTAGGAGAGTAGTTTCCTATTTTATAGGAAACATCCTCCCTATAAATATGTAATATATTGTACGCTAAAATACGACAACTACAACTTATTATTACTGTGTAAATCTATTGTGGAATTTTTTATTAATGGTGTCAAGGATATAGTATTGCCACAAAACAGAGTTGAAATGGTTGAAACATCTAACTGTTTGGTTCCATGGTAAAGCCATGAACTCAAAAGTCAGTATTCTAAAATTTGGCTTCCTTGATCGGAGTCTATGAACAAGAATAAGAGTTTCTGTCAGTTACAAACTTCTATGCTTTCCATCTAGCTTGAAGAATAAGTTGAAGAGTATTTTAAAGGGTTGAATATGTTAGTTGAAAACTTAGTACTCGCAAGTATGTTATTTGAATAATCCTTTTAATATTTTAAGGACTGTGATCATGAAGATGAAATGATGTAACACTTAGAGGTGTTAAGTTAAAGTGATATAAGATGAAATCCAAATTATGGTCCAAGGTGCTAATAATATGAGATGAATGTTGGGGCTTATAAATGAAAATGATGCACAAGAAAACAATGAATTGATATAGTGAAGAGAGAGTGATAACACTTGGGTTGACTTGAGTTTTCAAATGAAAAGATGAAAATGTAGAGAATGAAATAAAACAAAAATACCTTGTCTATGTGATGTGAAAATGAAAGATCAAGTTTGAGAAAATAGTAGATCAATGTACAATGTTGAAAGCATGAAGAAAATACATTTAGTTGGAAGAGGCATAAGGTACAAGAGGGAAGCTAAAAATTCAGTCTTGAATTCTTAAGCAACAATATGGAGGTAAGGTTGTATCTTGAGTAACATAGGTATGAAAAGGTCTACATAATTCTTCTTTGAATATACAAATTTAGAGCACGTGTTGTATATGACAGCATTGTGAGACATAAGTGTGCAGTTCTATTTGAGGATGAGATAAGAATATAAAAGAGGAGTATAAGTGAAGAAAAAATTGTAGGAGTGTGATATTAACATAATATTAAGCAAATGAATGTGTGCTTGGTGATGAATTAGGTTGCAACTTAAGTGAGATATATGAGGAATACTTTTTGTGTATAGGTGCCTTGAGGATGCGGGAGATCTGTTGAGTTGTGAAGACATTGCAAAAAGTGAAATATGCAGAGGAGCAACTTGTTTGTGTGATTTAATTAGAGAGGGAATGATGGGTGATTCTGAATCGAATGGCCCTAGTAAAATAATGTCTTTCATTTGAATTAATGACTAGAAAAAGAGAAAAATCAGCGTTAAAATTGAGGAGCATATTTGTGAAGTAGAGAGGACGAAGCAAAGTGTGCTAATCTAGAGTTCATTATCATCTGTATAAGACAATAAAACTAAGTGTGACCAAATTTTGTAATCAATTCTAAGTTGCAGCTTAACATACAGGGGGTTGTAGCTTTCTTGTAAGTAGCAGATTACTAAAGATCTATTTTAGTTGGTTAAATTATAGGGGTTCGAATCCTCCAGACTGAGTAGCATCTTGGTAAAACTTAGGAGTTGCAACTCCAGGTTGAGTAGAAGCTCAACCATGAAATCAATGTAACAGATATAAGACAAGTTTTTTGTAAGTAGAGTTCTAGGTTTCAGTGGGTTTTTTCCCAGTTTGGGTTTCCCACATTAAATTATGTCTTTGTGTGCTCTCTTGTTATTTTCTTTTGTTTTATATGACATATTTATCATAACATAAGGAAATGAAATTTTCTATAAAAGTTTTAGAAGACACTAATTCACCCTCCTCTCAGTGTCCTGGTTTCCAACAATTGGTATCAGAGCCTGGTCCTCCTAAATTGAGCCTAAAAACTTGGAGGTGATACTAAACACATAAACATGAGTACATCAACATAGTCAGTGTTGAAAAAGAGGTATGAAATTTCTCAAGCCTTTATAAAGGAGTTAAAGACATAAATCAAGCTCAAGAAAGTTAACCGTGGTCAAGAACTAAATGATATGGCTTCATTTGTTGAGAAAGTGTTAAACGATTTGAAAGGCAAAGAAAATTATTGCTTTAAGTTAAATGAGGAGCTAAAGACCTTGAAGACTGAGTTGGTATAGGTTACTAACCATCTTGAAAGCTTATAAATAAAACAAGGATATTCTGGTGAGGTAGAGCATGAGACATGTCAGGAAGCTATTCAAGCCAAGAGTGAAGAATGTGAAAAATTAAATGCAGATCTAAAGAACCTTGGAGAGGAAATAGAAAAAGCAAGGAAAACAACTTTCCAAGGATTCTCATAGAATAAGAATGACAACAAGGAACACAAGAAGACCATTAGGTGTCATAATGTAAGAAGATTGTCAGGTAAGTTTCACGGATTTCTTCTCTTATGCAACATCTTTGGACATAGAGCTAGAGATTGTAGGAGAAAGGTAGATAAAGTTCATCCATGTAGAGATTGCAGATTTGATAATGAGAAAAACATCATGTTTTTTAACTACAAATAAAAGGGTCACATAGAAAAGTACTATCTAGAAGATCCAGTCAATAGGTTTTGGAAAGAAGACTTAAGAGGCAGAAAATAGATTGTTTTCTTTAACTGTCATGAGTAAGGACATTTTTCAAGACATTGTCATGAACCACCTAGATTGAGCTATAAGCTGAATGAATTCCAGAGACAACACAAAAGGATATACAGAGAAAATGCAAACTCTAAGAGTGAGACCAATTCAGCCACGGTTGAGAGAGATATTGAAAAAAAGAAAGAAAAATGGATATGCAAGGTTAAAGAAGTAAAAACTGAGGTTCAGACATCTTTATAAATATCTAGAATGCACAAAATATACGAATACAACACACTATGAATAATGGATTGCAACTCAGAACTCTTAAATGTAAGAATTAAATGATATGAAGAATTTCCTATTTCTTTAAATTTTTGAATGTTGTAGCAAATGTGTTTAATTACTTTTCACATGAATAATATATACTATATATATATATATATATATATATATATATATATATATATATATATATATATATATATATATATATAGGAG